>CAUJRU010000939.1:0-143323 GCA_963277665.1 Viscum album
CATTTCATATGCTTCTTTTTCCCTAGATATTAAGAAGTTAGTTATGAGTGACTAGAAGGAATAATCTAGTAGGTTTGGTTTCTAATGGAATAAATTAGTGTTGCCTTTATTTTTAAGTTGTAAAGTTGAACTTATGTTTGAATCTTGTTTCCAACAATAGTAAACTGGTCAGTCTTTTGGGACATGATTTCCTTGTGATCCTGCCAATGTTATGTAATCATGCTATGAATCTGGGTAACTTCTGTCGAGGCATTATAGTTGGTATCAGAGGAAGTTTAGAACAAACGTTGGAAACTATATTTAGATAAAGTATGATTGAAGCACATTTCCCTAAGATAGACTTTGGGGATTAGTATAAAAGAAAATCCAAGAGTTTTGGTATTGTATAGATTTTGTGATTTTTCCAAGCAATACATCCTAGTCTAGATACGAGAAGGTAGAGGCGGCTCTGGCACAGATGTACCTAGGGGTAAAACTCGAAAACATCGCTTTGATCTAGACTCGAACAGGAACTGGTGCACGACAACGAGCCTTGTTGCACTCTGGGTTACGACACTCACAGGGGATATGCTTAGGATAATTCCCATTTTCTTTACAAACTATTATGAATGGTTTATGAGTGTATAATTCCTAAAATAAAACCTTTTTATGATTATGTATTATATCCATAAACTATTAAATTTATGTTAAGTGATTTACAAGTTTGGAATTATGTATTTTGATTCATAAACTAATCTAGTTTATTCCCCTGTTTAGAAATGGTGCATAGTGGAAGGAATGGAAACTGTATCAATGAATGTAATCCATGTATGGATTTCCCTCATACTCAAGATAATTATAGTGGAACTGCTGATTCAGCTGGTGCTGATTAGCTTATAACCATAATGGGAAAACTCACTCAGGTTATGAATAATATCCTTACCCATATGGAACACCCGGATCCACAACACAGAGGATCAATGTTAGATCGCTTCATGAGGAAACAACCACCAACATTCAATGGGAGTACAAATCCATTAGTATCTAATCAATGGACAAGTTCTTTAGAGAAAATATTTAATTCCTTGGGATGTAGCGAAAGGGAAAAAGTTTTCATGGCAGTTTATTGCCTCACAGGAGATGCAGATCAGTGGTGTTCATTGATTTAAAAAACAATGTAAGATGAAAAATTATCTAGTATGGAATGAAGTGAGTTTAAAGAACTTCTCTTAGAAAAATACTTTCCTCGTGACCATCGTGCGGATATGGAAAGGAAATTTCTGATTTTGATTCAAAAAGTGGATGAGAATGTCGCAAAGTATGAAGCTAACTTTAAAAGGTTACCAAGGCATGCTACAGATTATATACGTAACCCAAGAAGAAATATTGATCATTTATTTGATGGGTTAAAACCATTTCTCTGTCGAGCTTTAGTATCACAATCCTTCTCATCGTATGAAGTTATTGTATCATGTGCTATCAAGACAGAAAAGGAAATTTCTAAGTCTTATGAAATTAAAGTAATGAAAGAGAAGAAGAGATATGCTGAACAATCTGGGAAAGGAAATAAGGAAATATGGAAGATGGGAAGAGTTTAATTTCCACCCTGTGATAATTATGGAAGGAAGTACCATGGTGCCAGTCTTAAAGGAAAAGGAGTGTGCTAAAATTGTGGACAGAAAGGCCATCTTGTTGGTGATTGTAATGGAACGATAGATTCTACCAAAGATCAATGCTATATTTGCAGGGAGATGGGACATTATGAAAATGAATGTCCTAAGCGTCAGGGAGACTTACCTCATAAAAGGTCAAGGGATCAAGGCCAAGCTTATGCGATCACTACTACTGAGGTTGAAGCTCTGAAAGACATGGTGGAAGATAATTTAATGGTTTCCTCATGTTTAGAAAATGGTTTTTTTATTTTGGATCATCGCATTGTTTCAAATCTTCCCAGTTTTCTATGAAAATTAGATATTTCCAATTTGAATAAACAACGGAGTTGTCAGTCAAAACATCTAAGGTAATAATAATTGCAAAAAAAATTTGTGAATCAGTTCCCATTAAGGCATATACACGTTATTTATCTACTGATCTCGTCGTCATACCCATGATTGAAATTGATATAATCCTCAGTATGGATTTGATTTCAAACCATGATGCGAAAATTTATTGTAAGAAGAAGGAGGTTACAATTTTCGATGATGATAAGGAGTTCCTTATCTTTAGAGCAGAAAAGTCACAACCTAATTGTTATCTAGATCCACCCCCAGTAGCTCATCTAAATTAAATTATTGGGGAGGAATAGAATGAAATAACTGTGGGTGAGGAAAATAATATTCGAATAGAGGACATACCTATTGTGCAAGCGTAGGTTGATGTGTTTCTAGATGATATACCTGGACATTCTCCAGAGCGAGAAATTGAGTTTTCCATTGATTTAATTCCTGGTTCAAGGCCCAAATCGAATACCCCTTATAGAATGGCCACTGTGGAATTTTTATAACTAAAGAAAAAATAGAGGAATTGAGTAATAAGGGATTTATTCACCCTAGTGTTTCTCCATGGGGAGCCCCTGTCCATTTTGTTAAGAAGAAAGTTGGATCTATGAGGTTGTGCATTGACTAGAGGGAGATCAATTCTATAACGATAAAGAACAAGTACCCCTACCTCACATTGATGAATTATTCGAACAACATCATGGAGCTCATTATTTTTCAAATATTTACCTTTGATATGGATATCATTAGTTTTGTGTGAAAAAGGAAGACATTACAAAGACACCATTTCAAATAGGTATGGGCATTACAAGTTTACAGTAATGCCTTTTGGGTTGACTAATGCACCCTCTATTTTTATTGATCTAATGAACATAGTTTTCAGGGAATATCTTGATGACTTTGTAGTGGTATTTATTGATGATATCCTGGTATACTCAAAAATCTATGAAGATCCTGAAAATCACTTGCGCACTATTCTGAAAATCGTTAGAAGAAATGAATTATACCAGAAGTTTAGCAAGTGTGAATTCTAGCTTCAGGGGATTTCATTTTGTGGCTATATTATCGCTAAGGATGGAATCTCCGTTAATCCTTCTAAGATAAGAGAAATCAATGAATGGAAAACACTAACGAGTATAACTGAGGTATGCCATTTTATTGGTTTAGCAGGTTATTATCGATGTTTCATCCAGAATGTTGCCCGATTGGATAACCCATTAATAAAGCTCACACGTAAAGGGGTTAAATTTGTTTGGACAAAAGAATGTGAATAATTATTTGAAGAACTTAAGAGAATATTAGTAAATGACCCTCTCTTGACTCTACCATCGGTGAATAATGGGTTTTTTATTTATAGTGATGCCTCAAAGAATGGACTTGGTTGTGTCCTTATGAAGAATGATAGGGTTATTTCCTATGCATCACGACAGCTGAAAATCCTTGAGAAAAACTATCCTACTCATGATCTTGAGTTAGTAGTTGTAATCTCTACTTTGATGATATGGAAAAATTATCTCTACGGTAAAAAATGTGAGATATATACCGATCACAAGAGTTTGAAATATATTTTCTCACAGAAAGAACTCAGTATGAGGAAAAGTAGATGGCTTGAACTACTCAAGTATTATGATTACACAATACACTACCACCCGGGGAAGGCAAATAAGGTGGTAGATTCATTGAGCAGAAAGGATCATGGAGTTTTGAACAAGATGAGAGTTTAAAGGGATCTTATTTTCATGGTTTTATTAATGATGGGTATGGGAATAACCAGGGAAGGTGAAACATCAATGATTTTTCAAATGGTTTCCAACCCCTCTTTACTAAAAAGGTTAAAAAGTTCTCAGGCTGATGATAAGTAATTTCAAAAGAAGATTAAATCTGTGAATAATGGTAAATTGATCAACTTCGCATATGAAGATGGAATATTGAAATTTGGGAAGAGACTTTGTGTTCCCGATATACCTGATCTGAAAATGGATTTATTGGATGATGGTCATAGATCCAATTTCTATATACACCATGGGAGCACCAAGATGTACAGATATTTGAAGGAACATTTTTGGTGGGACAACATGAAGAGGGAGATTGCTGATTTTGTGTCAAGATGTATGGTTTGTCAACAAGTGAAACACGGAAGGCAATAACCTGGAGGAGTCATGCAACCTCTTCCCATACCTGAGTGGAAATGGGATAATATTACGTTAGACTCTGTAACAGAACTACCAAAAACTCCTAGAAGAAATTATTCAATATAGGTCATTGTTGATATTCTTACCAAGTCATCACATTTTCTTGCTATAAGAGAATATTTACCACTTGAACCTTTAGCAGGACTGTACATTAATGAAATTGTAAGACTTCATGGAGTAACCCTATTGATTGTTTCTGATCATGATCCCCATTTTACATCAAGATTCTGGAAAAGTCTTCAAAAATCCCGGGATACTGAACCTTGTTTGAGAACATCCTACCACCCTTAAACTGATGGAAAATCAGAACATACTATTCTATCCTTAGAAGATATGTTGATATATTTCTCACTTGACTTTCATGGTATGTGGGATAAATATTTATCTCTGGTAGAATTATTCTACAACAATAGCTTCCATTCATGTATTTAGATGGCACCGTATGAAGCGTTATACGGAAAGATTTATCACACACCAACCTGTTGGGATGATGTTGGTGAAAGAAAACTTGTAGGCCCAGAACTTATTGAGGAAACAATGGAAAAGGTGAAGGTTATCCAAACCCACATCAAGGAAGCTCAAAGTAAGAAGAAGAGCTATACCGATACCAAAATAAATGATTTGGAATTTGAAGTAGGATATCATGTTTTCTTGAAGGTATCTCCATGGAAGGGCATTATACGTTTTGGTAAGAAGGGTAAATTGAGTCATAGGTACATCGAACCCTTTGAAATTCTATAACGAATTGGGGCTATATCTTACCGTTTGGAAATACTTCCAAGTCTCTCCAATGTTCAAGATCTGTTCCACATACCACTATTGAGAAAATACATGCATGACCCAACGCATGTACTCACCTATGAGGAATTAGAACTGGAACTCGATCTATCTTATTGCGAAGAGCCCATCAGGATTCTTGATAGCAGAGAACAGGTGTTGAGAAACTGGATGACTCGTCTGGTAAATGTTCTATTGAGAAACCATAAGATGGAAGAGACAACATGGGAACCCGAGGAACGTATGATGAAGAACCACATGAATCATTTTATGTAGTAATATTATAGAAATTTCAAGGAAGAAATTATTGAAATGGGGATAGAATGTAACACTCCAAGCTTCCACGGTACGTTTCCCTTTTAATAATACAATATCTTGTGTTATACGCAACTTCGAGCTCAAACACACCACAACCAATAAAATTAGCTGTTATGAATATTACTACACAATTTTTAAATTTTATGAATTTTATCTTTCAAAATGGACTTCATTTTTTGATTCAGAATATTGAAATTATCATAGGGTGAATTATTTGTATTTTTCTGAAAACACTCAATTTTTGAGGAATAGTGAAAAACACTGAGTTATTGGGTACAACTGACTTTTTATATAAATTAATTTTAGGTCAAAATAGATACATAATACCTATATAAGTTCAAGGTAATTTATTGGAGTCATTTCATATTAATTTTAGATATATAAAGTTTTATTGAACGTTTTACCGTCTTTTACCCACCTCCTAGGAGCTTTTGCAAATTTGCATAAAACATAATTTTACTGCTTCTATGAGTGGAATTTTGAACATCCGAGAGACATGGTTGATATTAGAAATTAAAATGTGGTTCAATAAGATAAAAATAATTTTGGCTGAATAGTAAATTTTTTCTTTTATTTACCACGGTTAAAAGTAAGTAGGGAAATTAAAGGTAAAAATGATTTTATTATTACCCAATCACATGTTATTATTCTATTGGATACGAGTAATTCAACCAAAAACAACCTTAGGAATAAAAAATGATCTTTTAGTTCCACTTTGATTAGATTAGGACATTTATTATAATTTTATTTAAAGAAGAGTTAAAACAGTTAAAATCAAAGTTTAATAACTAAACCATTTTTCAAATAGGGTTATACATAAAATAAATTGGACTATAAATATTCATTAGAAAGCTAAAAAAATTTCCTACATAATGTATTGTATTTATAAATTTCATACATTAAATAACTTAATTTATTTATGACACAATGATACTGCAGTAATTATCTTATTAATGAAATATTGAATTAATTGATATTATAAATACCCAAATAAATGTAATTTGAGAGTTATTATGAATTCCACTAATTTTCATGGTTAATAAGACATTTTAGGGTTGATTAAATGAATTTTTTTCGAAGTAATAATGATTTTGTGAATTTGACAAAAATAAAATACCAAATATTGTCAAAATTGACATAAAAGAATTTGTAAAGCAAATATTATATTATTAATTGATATTCTATTCCTAAAAATCTAAGTTTCAGCCAAAGGGATTAACTAATATTATATATGTCATTAATTAACCACTTGAGGTTCTCTTGTAAGTTTATTGTATGTTTATTAACCATATAATATAAGAATACAAAGAGAAATGGTAAATGTTGAACTAATTAACTAAGAGTTAAATCTAAAAGATAAGGTTAATATAGTGACCCAAACATATCTAATACCTATTGGTGGAGTGGTTTTCAACCCATACCCACCTTTTAATTGAAATAAACCATTTTCGAACCATTAGAAACTGAAAATTATTTTATTATAAATTAATATTTCAATCTTTTCCTAAGGTTCCCCTCACCCCTCTTATAAAATAATACTTCCCCTTCTCTCAAACTCACACCATCAAATCCATTTGGCTTGGCCAACCCCTACTCATATATCCTCCCAACTTCCCTCTCTTCATCCTTGAGGTCTTAATTTGGTCATAAAGCCATCCTATGGATTTCTTTTGATCAAATGAAAAGGAAGAACCCGAAGAAGAGGTAAATATTTTATCACCTCTTTCAAGTTTTTTTCTTCTTCCACTTATTCTTTACTTGTTGTTTACATTCTAAAATAATAACTCTAGTATCTTCTATATACTGTGATGTTATTATAAATATTGTACAATCATTTCATTATTCTTTCTATCCTTTGAATGACATGTCACCATACATGTGTACGTATGGCTTACCGTCTCCATGTCGTGGTGTAGTTGTTATTCAATACATTATTATTTGGATGGGTATAATAATGATGTATAATTAATGTAAATAATAAATATAACATGATAATTATGCTTTATATATGATATACCATACAATTATATATTATTTTAATATCAAAAGAGTGATATTGTCACTCATGCGTATGTACGGATTGCCGTCTCCACGAACACGATGAGATTCATTCCCCAACATATCCATTCAAGACTAATTTTCATTTGATGATTATAAATAATGTGTAAAGACCTTTTAGAATTCTGTATATGAATAAAATACATCACATCCATAATAAACAATACTCATGTAACAAAGAATATAAAGAAAAATGAATCAGTTAACACCCGAAATGTTGATAATACTAAAATATTATTAACAACGCATTATTAGAAGATCATATTTGATATAATAATTTTGTATATGGTTTTGGTATAATTTAATAACAATTATTTAACTATTATACATAAGGTTAAATTGCCCTCGACCAAGGAAAAGTACAAGGTAATGAGTTTTCATCTCACTTTTTATTCCCCTGAGATCCATGTTCTAATTGCCACTATTGCCTTTTGTTTGGTGTATGTACTGCCCATGATTGTATTCTTTGTGAAATATACAATAACTTATTGGTATTTACATTTTCATTTTAATATCCTTCTTTCATGGGGTGTATGTTTCGTTTGTTACCAAATCAGTAAGGGTTAATTCTAGAATCTCATCATTATCTGAGGTTGTTTATACGTAATTATCTAATAGGACTTCTTTATCATCCACATCTGTGTTTTCTTAAAAATGGATTTTAATTTTTTTTAATATTTACTAGACAATAGGTTAATGTCTTTTATACCCTTATTTTACCTTTATATGATTTGAAAGTAATCTTTTTGTCGTTTTCCAAACAAGGTACTTTACGACCTTTTCAACAAAATTAAGGTAAAACTGATTTTTTTAAGTTATACAGCGGGTGTGGTTATTCTCCGTCGTTATAACATCATCAAATCTTCCCTTACAATCTTATAATAATATTTTCAAAATAAATGTTTTCTTTAATCATTATGTAACTTTAAATGATTTCAAAAAAAAAAAAAGAGGTATTTCTCTCAAATAGTTTTGATTTTATCTATATCAACATCCTTTGATGGATTTTATATTTGTTTGAAGTTGATTCATTATGATACAAATCTTCCATATTTTATTGAAGGTTTTTTGATACGTTTTACTGTGGATGTGTTATTTTTATACCATTCATGGTTTATGGTTAAATTATTGAGATTTCATATGCTAGTTTTAATACAAATGTTTATGTTATATTACAACCTTTTCATATGAGGAATGTATTGGACATAGTAAGTGATGGGTCGAGCATGGTATAGATTCTCTATGCCTCGGTAGGTCTAATGAGAAAATTAGGCATGGAATTGGCCGAGCCCTTTCCCAATTTAATATATGGTTTTGGCCGAGGCCTAAATCATTTTTAGATGTATTGGCCGAGGCCTTGAGAACATGTTTCAGAATGTCTGGCATTTTACATTACCTCATTATGAAAATAATATTGATGGTTCATGTGGTTATTCGACTAGTAGAATACCCATGACGATGTTTTATTATTTAATTATTTACTCAGCTATTATTCCTGCCATAAAAGTGTTCATGCTTATTATTTGTAAAGGCATGTGTTTTCAATTATTCATCATGCCTAATATTTATGTTATCATCCGTTGTATTTTATTACCCTTACTGAGTGTTTGAGCTCACCCCTTTCTTATGTTTCGTTTTCCTAGGATATGAAGAAGATAGTTATGAGTGACTTGCAGGCATAATCTAGGAGGCTTGGATTTTTCTAATGGAATAAATTAGTGTTGTATTTATTTTCATGATGTAAAGTTGAACATATGTATGAATGTTGTTTCCAATAATACTAAACTAATCGGTCTTCTAGGACATGATTTACTTGTGATCATGCCAATTTTATGTAACAATGAACTAACTCTGGGTAACTAGGGTCGGGGAATTACATTTTGTAAAACGAAAATTACATGGGTTCCCCCAATATATAGGTGTGGCCCCCCTACGGGTCCATGTTTATACCACAAACTAGTACAAGTTTGGACTGCTTTCTATATCAGAATAGAATCCTTTTCATCTTGATTGGAATACATTCTAATGGGGGTAAATTTTTAGGTTCCTAAAAACATTGCAAAGGGAATGTAAATACTCCCATAAATTTGGAAAATGAATGAAAAAAATTAGATTAAGGATTTAGAGAAAACTGTTGAAGAATCTAGATTTGTAAAAGGAAAATAATTCACCCATGTATTGAATCTTGCTAATGGTTAGCGGAAGGAATCACCCTTGAACCGGGTGGTACATAGAATGATGAAAAAATAATACCATCACCAAAAACCTCATCGTTAGAAGAAAAGAGGCAGAGAATTCTTCCCTCGTGTATCGTCACCGCGAACCACATCATTGATGAAATGGAGGAAGCGAATTCTACACCCACATACCATTTTTTTGAACAATGTCGCTGGTGAAATGGAGGTGGCGAATCTCACCCCCTTATACCATCCCCATGAACTCAATAGTTTTTAGTCGAGGAAGAACTAGAAGTGCCCCACTAACAATATGAAGTCATTCAAGGGATTAAGGCATTCATTCTCACCACTACGAACTGCAACCACATGGGCCTCTGTTTCTAGAGTCATCCATGGGCTGGGTGATCTCCTCATGTTCATCCATAAAATGTGCTGAGAGATATATAGATCCATCTTCCTTAACACTCTATAAAATGACCCCAAGGAGAAAAGGATTGAATTTCAGAGGATTGGATGGACTTTTTGAAATGAATTTCTGAAGAGATCCATCGAGGAGGTGGAAACCACTTCTGAAAAATTCTTGTTGGTATAAGCTAGCATGATAGAGGAAAAATAAAGTATTAATATAATAACTATAAAACCAAAAACCATATCTCCTTCGCAGATAAACTTCCTATAAGGAACTAAACCAATGCCTCTTCTTCACTCTAGCACCCTGCATAGAACCGTGGTAGGCGGGTGGAACCCTATTTGGCGTAGCACCACTCTACACAGATAGAACTCTACCCCATGTAGCAATATGCTACATGCTCAGAACCTTGTCCTACATAGCGATACACTACACAGACGGTCCCTCCTCCCATGTTGCATCATACTATGTGGAGATACCCCATCTCTCCTAAATAAATGGTACGTGGAATAGGGTAATCTTGGATGTTTCACTCTTTAGCTTCGATCATATCCTTCTATTTATGTCACATCATTTATAGTCCCTCCTGAACCAGTCTGACGAAATTATACCAAAGCCTATTCCAAAGCCCCCAGACCCATATCTTAAAACCACTACGTGCATCAGCATATCCATTGACACTCTATTCCATCAAAGAGTCTAAAAAATGGCAAAGGTAAATACCATATAAATAAGAGGGGAAATTACATGAAGAAAATAAATATTTTCAAAGGAATGAGTTTTGGGTCACCCTAGTCCGGCCAAATGGGCATCGGTGCGTAGCCTACTTGCACACCCCCATATGTCACGCATCCCACTTGCGCACCCAATATCCTTTCACCCAAGTTACTATTTCTACTTATAAATAGACCCTTAGGGCCTTCATTTGTACAGAAGAATTTCCCTGAATCCCAATTGATTCTCTAGTCACCCTAGTACTTCTCTCAAGTCCTCCGAAACATTTAGGGTAGTTCTTTAACAACTAAAGTGGAGGAATTGATGGAGGATCAAAGAACTTAATTAATTTTAGTGTTTTAAATACATAAAATTTTCGTTCTTAAATCACATAACCTCCCAAAATTAGAAACACTTGCACACCACCCATTCCTTTCATAGGAACATGAGCGCCCCCTTCAGGGATCACTTGAAAATACTCTTGAAGGCTTGATCCAGGCCTTGCCCAAGTATTACCATATAGTTTTTTTGTTGCTCAATTGATCATCAGGTCGCCCAAGCCCACTTGTGTGCCCATACTTGCGTGCCCTTCTCTACAAGGGGTCCCTTATTTAATTCACATACGCTCTTCAGTATAAAATCCATCAATCCCTCTTCAAATCCTTTCATGGAAAAGCTTCTTCTTAATTGGATCCCTTGTTTGAAATGGATTCTATTGAGACCTCCACCAAAACCTCCTAACTTATCAAACCTTTGGGAAATACATATCAGTTTGTCTCTGATTTGGGTTTGTATATCCACAGTCATAGGTTTCGCACATTTGTTTCACAATGGGGTTGGGATTCATGAAGTGTTGGTGGATTTTTATATCCAAAGTCACATGGACCTTTCTCCGAGGAATAGTGCTAGGAAGTTTTTAGTTCTGAGAATAAGGGTATGGGTCCTGACCTCTCCCTTCTCAAAGAGACGAAACCTCAAATTTTTGGTAGGGAAGGTACAATTCACAATTTATTTTCCATTCAAGCGAATAAAAAGACCCCCTCCCCTAACAGGATCAATTTTAGGGAAACCATCCAAGTGTAAGCCCCTAAACATCATCCTGTCCTCCTTTTATTGGACCCTTGTCCAATGTAAAGTGAATAGAGGTAGGACTTGTCGCCTCACCCTCTTCCCAGGTCGCCTCGACCTTGTCCACCCTGGATTCTGTAGGTGCACCCTCTTCCACCAGCGGAGGAGGAAAAGTGTGTGTGTCATTATTAAATCTTTCACATCCTCTTGTTTCTCACACCGAGAATGACTCACGTGGGCTTAGAGATTTTTGATGGTTACAACATTTGTACAAACACCCATGGTGGATGAACTATGAGAACTCTAATTCCCACAATAATTGGGATACGTAGGAAGCCCCCTTAGGGCCCGAGCTCACTGGATATCCCCTTCAAGAATCCAACCCTAATTCCCTTAATCTGGTAATCCTCCTTAAAAATAATCCCCAAATTAAACCCCCAAGTCATCAAGAAATCCTTTTTAGGATGTAATCCCAAAATCATCTCTCTCAAAATACTATACTCTCCTATGAGACTGGTCGAACTACATGGACTTCAGTTCCCATTCAAATGGGATATGTAGGAATCCTCCTTGAGGTTCAAACCCGATACCTTAAATCAAACTTATTCTCCTTAGTCCATATTCCCAATAGGGTCTAATCTATCATGGAAACCCATATACTTTCTAAGTTCATTGGGTTATTTTAGCATAAGTCCCACACCAAAATTTGACTAAGTACCTTTCGCATAGATGTCCATACCAAATGGCATTAATATGTATGTCTAGGTTAATACCACAAGACCATAAAAGTTATGATGTGTCCCATTAAGCAGAACCGAACTACGAGGTGTATGATTCATTTCAAAAGGATATATAGGTAACCTATTTTATGGGTATGATCCCAATATCAAAACAAACCTTTTTCTCCGTGGATGACAATAAATTCCAGAGTTCCCCACTGGGTGGTGTAAAAACCAGTATCATCATAAAGATTATTAAAAGAATACCTAAATAGTATATGAGAGGATACCATTGATGGAGAACCTTGAATACATACGGATATATCCATTAATGAAGAACCTCAAATACATACAGATCATTCTAATTTATACACATATTAATAATTAATTGAAAATTCCATGGGAAACTTATGTTACACATGGTGAATTAATAGGGATTCATGAAAATATCTTAAATTTATAAAGAGGGTCCCAGAGTAGATAATAATTCCCACCAAAAGGGTGTGATGACTCCGAGCTCCCATCCTATAAGCCAATGCACGTTCCTAAGTATCATAAAGTTAACACATAACAAACACCTTCCTTTGGAAAGAAGCCCCCCTTTGGATAAATAACTATTGAATGTTTCCAATTCAATGAATAAATCCAATGGAAACCACCTGGAAATAGTGATTCTTAAAACTAGAACACATGTTTCAAGGAACTATGAAACAAAAATGGTGAACCCAAAGTGAATCCTTAACCAATTTAATAACGTTACCCAAATGTTAGGCCCCTATCAATTGATATAAATAATTCCAAACAAAGGAATAAATCACATATGTATCCATCTAAAAGATGTCTCGTTAATAGAGTTTATTGTTGTTTTCATGTTTTCCTTAGAACTCCCTTCAGTCCAAAATGAATTTCATCAAGACGACATCTGCGAAATTCCCGACTGCTATTTAGCTAGATCCTCATCCATGGGAAGGATCTTTTCACCCACCCAGCATCTTCAACGCTGGGTCTCCAATGTGTTGGTAAAGGAGTATCACCAGCGCAGTACAATCCCAACTTTGGAGGCTACCCAATAGGCCATCAAGGTCAATAACAATCCTCGATCATCATGCCAACAATAACCAATGATCAAGATGCAGACAGTTCCAACCACCATTTTCAACAATTTCAGGTCTTTATCCCTAGAATGTAATAACCAGTCCCTCCCACACTATTGTGAGGTAGAACAAGAGGTCACTCAGGGCCTCAAAAGTTTTCCTTCCTAAGGACTCCCACCAATAATCGCTGCCAGCAGAATTGTGTGGCAGTGAACCCGCAACATGATGGGAGTGTTGCCTCTGGACATTTGTCCCATGTCCATCAGACCTATACACACAAGATGAACCAATAGGGATAATGTCTGGTCAACAGGGAGTAGGGTCTTACATATTCCCCCTCCAGAGAAGTCCATCAACCTAACTTCATAGCGAACAATGAGTGGACATATACACCCATCCATCCTAATTTTTCTTTACAGTAGACTCATCTAGTAGAAACCCACCAATACCACCAGATAATTCCATTAGAGTATCATGAACAGGAACATACACCTATTTACAAGTTATCATCTAGTCAGAAGGCTCATCTGACTATATTTAAAGAAGCTATCCAATCTAATGTGGTGGCAACTGGTAAATAGGAATATACACTTTCTTATAATAACGAATTATAATATCAGTCTTATCTGCCAGTATTGAAGTAATTATATCATCCATACATGATAGGAAATAGCCAGTAGGCACATACACCTTCCAGTGTTCGTCAAGCCTGTGAGCAGTCTCGTTTTGCAGCACTCGGAGAAGTCAGTCGGAAATCTCTGACAACAAATATGGGGCAGACTCAACTCTCTTCCCCCAAATATGAGTAGTGTCAATATCCAATGACAATAAAAGGATGACAAGAGAATTAACATACAACTATTCCCATTATGGATTG
Source organism: Viscum album (assembly GCA_963277665.1). Classification (NCBI taxonomy): domain Eukaryota; kingdom Viridiplantae; phylum Streptophyta; class Magnoliopsida; order Santalales; family Viscaceae; genus Viscum; species Viscum album. Next base: position 14,380 of record CAUJRU010000939.1, read on the forward strand.
GATGTATATTCCCATTACAGCTGCTGAATTCACATAACACATCTTATCAATGGTGAAAGGGTAGACACAAATTCCTGCCCATATTCTAGAATAATGCCAGGATATTATAACAATTACTTCAGTAGTACAAGGGGGAAATATATATAAATCTGTCCCCACAAAATTACTTACACATCAACATACCATTCCTGAGTAGATAGACACCTCTATTCTTTTCCAGGAGGGTCATGGGGGATAATCCCCCATATCATACAGACAACAAGATTGGGAACATAAACCCTTTCCAATTAGAGGTAATTGGTCCATTATGATAACCAATCCAAGTTAGTCACATACACCTTCCCATGATAACCACTTCTCCCAGCAAGTGGTCCCATGTAATTGTAAGAGAATATCCAAGAAGAAGTCTCATCAAACACGGTTGGAAAATTAAGAGTCAGGCTGCAATTTGGCTCCTCTTAATGTTGGAGTTCTTGAAGCCCTCAGACATTTATCTATTCCAGCCCAAGATCCTACCCTCTAATTACCAAATTATGGGAGTAGTATCAGTAATTATGAATTTCCCCATCATACACTTCATCATGAAGGCTTGATTCCTAAAAATTCTGTCAATACATAGATCTTATATCTAGATGAGAGACACAAAAACCGTTCATGTGGCCAGAAGACCAAGGAGCAAGTGGTTTCATCCCTTGTTGTAATCCATCATGGCCTTCCTCCCCATGTGGAATTTTCTGCGAAAGTCCTCTATGCATTAGTATTTCTCATTTTGCTGAAAATTCTATAATTGAAAATGTAGTGATGAGAAAGCCCTCCAATCTCAAGGTACTTGCAAACACATGACCAGTCATGTCTGATGCCTTATCATTGACAGGTGAAAAAAACTTCTCAACCAGAACACATATTAGGTAAAAAATCATTCTCTGAACCTCCCTTAGTTCATTTATCTTATAATAAGGATTGTCAAATTTGGTTAGACCAAGTGGATAAATCTCTAGTGAAAGATGCTGAAGATATGTTAATCATGAGAAAATAATTGTCTAAAGGAGAAATATCAGTCATGTTCTGGCCTTTGGAAAATTACCTGTATAACATTCCAGAATTGATGGTATAAGATTGAATTCATGATATCCACCTCAACTTATGGAAGACTCTTCATCATTTTAAAACCTAAGTATTACCATATGATGAATATAAAAATCATGTAATGGTAATAGGGGTAAAACGCCAAATTGACATGGCATCTCTCTTAGTTTCCCGAAATCCAAAGAATGAAAAATAGTAGAGAACCCCTCAGCGTGCATGCCTCAATGCTATAAATAGGATACACCAGTTAATTTCTGATTCCCCATCTATTGTTCGTATCAGAGGATGGGGTGCACAGGGGGACTTTCATTTCACTGCACTGCAAAATCAACAAAGCCCACCAAAAGTGGTCTCATGAAATGTTATTGCCCACGGCCAGCTAAAATCAACATATTTTGTATATAATCACATGTACTCTCAAGAACAAGCCTCTACTAGCTCTCATTAGAGTCAGTCCCAAAGAAAACAAGTTGTTGAGTTAATTTTACATTGAGCATCTCAGAATCTTGAGAAGGCCTCCCGCTTAGAGGATGTCAGCCATCAGATATCAAAAATTTCTAAAATAGCACATCAATCTTCTAAAACAGGTGATTTGAGTAGTTGTCAGATAACGCACCCAGCTAATGTCTGAACCAAAATCAACAGGATCATAAAAGTAGTTGTGCAAATCACAACCAGATTAGTTCAAGAACCACCACAGCTTAGAGGGCTGGGGGAAAATTTAATTAAACTATCATGTTCATTAAACAAAGGTCAAAAGTTTTTTGAAGAGAATGAAAAACCCCAGCCTACAAGGCTCATGGATTTATCACATCTACAATACCCTCCTAAATAGAAGTAATTTTTCTCCTGATTAGGGAAGAATCTACAAAGAAATCCCACAACTGAACTATCCAAGGATTCCCATTGTGTTACTGTTCATAAAATATCTCCTGAGAATATATCATATAGGAGAACAAAGTATCATGGAAGATACAGAGGGAGATGATCTTACAAAGATACTTATAGAATTCCATCAGTGCATTATGCATCAGTAAATGTCATTAACACCATTATAGAAGACCCTCTTGAAAATGATTCTAGTTTAGGGGACTCAGAAGATGAATTTTTTATCCGTAATATGGTACATACTGAAGAAAATGAAGAAATGGTATGTACCTAAAATCAATGTCTTACCTAGAATCTAGGTATGCCTTCAAATAACCAACTCCCACCCCTCCAAAAGGCATTTAATAAGGGGAAAGGTAAAAGTTAGATTTCAGCTCACTTTTCCATTGAATAAGGTCAATCTCTTTCACTTCAAGAGATATTTTCAAAGCAAGAAGAGAAGATAAAAGAGTTGAAAAGACTAAATATAAAGTTACTTCAAAGTAGCATTTTTACTAGACATACTTCCCTCGAAGATCCTCAACTTCCACATCTTGTAGGAGTTCCTCAGAAAAGAGGATTTTTTGTAACTACAGATGTGGATAATTAATTCCCTCCATTGGGTACACATCCAAGGCAGGATCAAACAAATCCTGATAAGCCTGTTCTAATAGGTTTTCCAAGGAAAATACCAACACCATCACCAGTGGTTTTTCTAGTCATTTCACCAACTCAAGCACAATTTGTTATACCTGCAAAGGTTCCAATTCATCAAGATATTCCAAAAATGATTATGAACACAATTGAATCATTAATGACTTTATTGGAAGATATAGAGGAATTATGTGTGCTAGTTCATCTAGAAAAGAAAGCTTACCCCGAGTGGGTGGACCTGATTCCTCCCCCATCAAATTTTATGAATACTAAATTTATAATATTTAATGGTTCAGGAGATCTAGAAAAAAACTTAACACATTTCATTTCTCATTGTGATCCCATGATGGTAACTCTCAATAACAAGAGGCGGTAAAGCTTAGGTGTTTTGTGCAGTCATTATAAGGACCAGTTTTTGTATGGTATACAAGTTTGGAATCTCGATCAATTATAGGATGGGAAGATATATATCAGAAATTACTTCTTAAATTAATCTCAACATTACTAAAGAAAATAGTTTTTTATATTAAAAATTACAAACAATGTTAGAATGAATGTTTTTCATATTTCATTGAATGATGGAAATGATTGACGTATTCCTTATGTCTAGCACTACCTCAAGAAGAGTTGCAGCCAATTTGTTTGGAAAATTTGTGTGATGAGTTATACACACCACTGATCCCTATAAAATACATAGGAGGGTTTCAAGACCATACTTCAATTTCTCAATAGATAGAAGATTATATTATAGAAACTATGGATAAAACTCATGTAATTCCATCAGCTATGGGAAGGAGAATAGGGAAAGTAGAGGCTGCTATCATTACACTCATGCAAGCACATGTACCATCTTCCACTTCAAAACCTTCATTGTATCAAAGTGCTCCACCTCCAGAGCATCATCAGAAACAAATATCTTACAAAGATAATCGAAGAGATGAAAGGCAGTAACAGTTTGAGGAATTAATGAGATAATTTTATTACTTCTAGAGCAAACAAGTGCCTGATTACTTCATCTCAGCTCTAGAGAACAATTTGGTTTAGTTTATAAGGAAGAAGAAACCAAACAAAAAAGAAATGACGATCTTCTGAATTATTTTCCCTTTCACTAGATGTTGGGGAATACCATTCAGGAGTGTTTTGTTTTTATGGACCTCCTTCCAAAAATGGTAGACTCTTGAATAGTGAAAATGAAAAGTTCATCAGCTCAAGTAGAATGTGTTACTACTACTGATCCAGAGGAAGAAGTTGAATTGAAAGTAGTCAAAAATAAAAATGTGCAGAGATATGATGATTGGATGATTAGTAAAATGATCAACTGAACTCATGGAATTCTTCCAACACATTTGAAACAACCGATTGTGTCTTCTGCCACTACTGTCACAGAAAAACCACATTAGTCAAAAGGTCATTCCTAAAAAAAAGTTGATCAGATGGACAAAGAGAAGTCAGAAGAGGAGGATATCGTTTCAAGACAAAAGTTTTCCTTGACTATAGAAGATATCATGCCATCTGCTTCAAAATAATGTGCACCGCCCCACCAAAAGGTACAACCTTAACCAACCTTTCCGGAAGAATCTTCATCATATGAATAATTGATCTTTGGTTCTGTCAAAGTTATCCACTTAACATATCCTTATACCAATAGTGATTTTGATTATAATGATCCTAAGTTCCTTGTACCTAACTAGGGAACCATATTAAGAGATCATGGTCGAAGATACAGGGGAATCCATGGGTATTCTAGAAGCCACTATATTAACTATACCCCTGCTCGAATTGTGTATGTGGTGGAAATTCATGGAAGATCCCTTCAATGGGCTCAATGAGAACAACACGATTCTTCCATGCAAGACGGGTTCGGTTTGGAACTGGTTATTTTGGATGACCGATTAGAAGTCACACCATCTTCCTCTCAGCAAATAAAAAGAACTAGTCAGCATAATTTAACAAATCCAAGAGTATTTCCAACTTCTACACCAATACATGGTACATCTACATCAGAAGCATCAACATTCAAGGCACCTACAGAACCACATCTCTTTGCCGGTAAACACAGACCTTTGGACCAAAAGTATGATGTCTTGAAACAATTATCCCATGTACCGGCCATATTTTTAATTTTGGAAGCCATGAATCTACCAAAAGATCTTAGAGTAGCACTTATTGAGGCTTTGTTATGTCCTCAAGTGTTTGAACCCAAAGTTATTGCTGCTGAAGTTTACCGTATAAAGAATGATTCTATAGAATGTCATGCAGTCATATTTTTTATGGATGAAGATGAATATGATGTTGTACATGGACATATTAGACCCATGTATCTATTTATCAAGGTCAATTAAATAGACATTTGATGATCCTTCATTGATAATGGATCTAGAGTCAACCTCATTCCTATTTGTACACTTCGTTGATTGGGCCTTACTAAATTTGACTTATCTCATTCAACTTTAATGTTTCGAGGATAATAAAATAATGAGCAAGAACCTCTAGGAGAGATTACACTCAAAACATAGTTTGGATATCTTGTATCTAATTTAGATTTCCTGGTTGTTCGTCAGGACATAGCCTTCAACATTCTTCATAGAAGGCATTGGCTACACCCACATGCGGCCATACCTTCGCCATACCATCAATGTGTTAAGTACTATTTCAATGGTCAAATTGGGACATTGTATGGTGATAAGGCTCCATTCAAAACGTCTGAATCTCAATAAATTTTGGTAGAGTTTTATCACACAAAGGGAATGAGGTCCATAAAAAAGGATATAACAAGATTTATTTCTCCGAATAGACAAAAAAAGATCCCAGATAACCCGTTCATACATTTGAGTACAGATTAAGTCTTACCTATTAATCAGATTGAAAATGTAAACAGAAATACAAGATTTCTCCCAGTAACATCCATAATTTCAATCGTGTAAATTGTGCCTGAAATCATGGGATAAATTATTGATTCACCAAGTAGTGATGGAAGCTTAAATAGAGATGTCTTCATTTCATCCACTGAACCACAAAAAGTCTCTATTTCCTCAATCAGAATAGAAGAAGTTGTAGCAATTTTATAAGAATACAAAAATGTTGATTCCCAATCCATCATATCCTCTTTATTACCCCAGAAAGACCCTTTATCATCACTAGGGTCAGAAATGGTGGCCTCCTCTTCAAGGTGTTCAAATACTGACTACTCTTGTAAGTCTGAATGTTTTGTTTCTTCATTTACTATGCAAGTAAAAAAAGAATAAATAACGTGTAATGAAGAAGAAGAAGAAGATATGAGGGATGATCCTCTAGCATTTGAGGAAGGTGTCTCTACAACTGTGTATGAGCTCAGATAAATAAGTCTGGGTATAGAAGAAGATCCATGGTCCACTCTAATTAGTATAGCTATGAATTTTGAAGAGCAAGAGGTTTATACTTCATTGACAAATAAACATCGATATATATTTTCTTGGAATCATATAGAAATTCTAAGTCATTATCCTGATGTATCCACTCATCATTTGGGTTTTCCAGAAGAACATCGAGGATTCAGGTAGGCAGCACGAAGAACACATCCAACTCATGATTATAAAATTGATGTTGAATTTGATAAGCTTGTAAGGTCTAACATTGTCAGTATGTTCAATATCCCAAATTAATGTCCAACATTATCCTAATGAAAAATAATAATGGGAAAATCATAGTTTTCATTGATTTCATAGATCTTATCCAGCATTTTACTAAAGATGACTTTCTGGTTCTAATCACAAAGCTTTTTAATTGATGAAACAGTTGGTTATGAAGCTCTTTTATTCATAGATGGATACTCTGAGTATAATCAAATCTGTATGGCCCTAGAGGATGAAGAATCTATAGTCATAAGATCTCCTCAAGGTGTATTTTGTTATGGGGTAATGCCCTTTGGCTTAAAGAATGTAGGTGAAACAAATCAACGTTCCATGCAGCATATCTTCAAACCCTTCTTAGGGAAATTTGTTGAATGTTATGCTGATGATTTGGTGGTCAATTCTAGACAACATTCCAATCACTTGGCTGATCTGGAGACCACATTCAATAAACATTAGCAACAAAATTTGAAGATGAACTCCTTGAAATGAACTTTTGTTGTAACCTTAGGAAAGATCCATGGATTTTTTGTATGCTATCTTGGTATCAATGTTGGTCTGGAGAAAATAAAAAAATTCATGGCATGTAACCTCCTAAAAATTTGAATGAATTAAGAGGACTCCAAGGAAACCTGGCCTATATTCGGCACTTTATTTCCAAATTTTTAGTCAAGTGTTTTCATTTCCCCAGATTAATTAAGAAGGGAGTCACCTATCAATAGACTGAATATTTCCAAGAAGCATTTGATAACCTCAAGAAACATCTCTTGAGTCCACCGATATCAATTCCACCTATTGATTGAAGACCACTTATTCTCTATGTGACAACTTTAGAGTGATCACTCGGTGACTTTGTTTCCCAAAAGAATGATGCTGGGAATGAGAACAGCCTTTACAATATATGTGGAACTATGCTTGATGCAGAAACACGATATTCATGTATTGAAAAATGCTTCCTGGCATTAATATTTGTTGTTCAGAAATTGAGGCACTACCTGCAACATCATGAGGTCCAATTGGTATCTCACAATAAACTACTCAAATTTGTCATCAGTCGTCCTATGCTTACAGGGTGTTCGGCACGATGTGCAGTTATTTTTTAGTAGTTTGATATCCAGTTTTTCCCTAGAAGGCAATAAAAGGCCAAGCTCTGGCTGACGTCCTTGCTAAACATACATCTATTGAAGACACATCATTGAATACTGAAATTCCAGATGAAGAGTCTTCTCTATTAAAAATAATTCCCAAATATAGGAAATGTACTTTGATGGTGCCTCCAAAATTTCAACGGGGAAGAGAATGGAAAACCGTAAACTCAAAAAATTTGGGATAGGAATTGTCCTTATTTACCCAAAAGGCAGTATTTTTTTACTCCTTCCTATTATCATAAGGTGGTACCAACAATGAAGAAGAATATGAGGATCACATCGCAGGCTTGGAATTGGCACATTAGGTACAAGTGAATCACTTGAAAGTGAAAGGTGATTCAGAATTGGTAATCAAATAGATCAATGGGGAATATTCTATAAGAAAAGAAGAGTTAATCCCTTTGTGTGATTACATCAAAGGGTTAATGGCTGAATTTTCCTCAGAGTTGACACTGTCTTATGTCTCGTGATCACAAAATACCCAAGATGATGCATTGGATAATGTAGCTACAGCCTTGGAAGATCCAAATTGGGATGAGACTGTCATTAGCATAGCTCATCGCCGTATGGTCTCACATTTTGTTCAAACCAAAATGGAGGAAATTAATGAAATTATCTCTACTTCTGAGTCGTATGGTCATACCACGAGATGGAGAACACCCATCACAGAATATCTTCAAAATGGAAGACTTCCACTAGATAGGGATGAAAATGAATAGATCTAATGACAAGTGTTCAATTTTACTCTCTATAATACTCTAGATCACTAGAAGATCATCTACAAATGAGGATTTGATAGAATCCTCTTCAGATGTATTGATGGAGAAGAAACTGTAGCTGTCACAAAAGATGTACATTTAGGAGATTTGGTGCTCACCAGTCTGGTCATAGGCTTTCTAATCAAATTCGACAGCTTGAATACTTTTGGCCTTTAATGATGCAGGATTGCACAGATTTCACTAATAAATGTCATCCATTCCAAATGAATGCCAACTTTATTCATCAACCCTTAAAGTTTCTATATACTACTAAATACTCCTGGACATTTTCCACATAGGGAATGGATGTAGTATGAACTTATCCTCCAGCTACAGTTAAGCAGTTCAACTATATTCTTACTACTACTAACTTCTTTTCTAAATGGGCTGAAGCAATTCCTCTCATGGAATTCGGAGGCAAAAGTGTTGTTAGCTTTTTCAAAACTAACATCATCACTAGATTTGGTGTACCTCATACTATATTAATGGAAAATGGAAATTTTTTTTGTTCTGTTGAGGTAAAGAAGTTATATCAAGAGCACGATATCAGATCCAACCATTCATCTTTCTATCATGTGGAGACCAATGGAATGATAGAGGCTTTCAATAAGACCTTATCAAATATACTCCATAAGATGGTGGATAAAGATAAGAAATCGTGTCTTAATAAACATTCTCATTATTTATTGGATTATAGGAATATCACCTGTACTTCCACCCACGAAACTCCTTATTCATTTGTATACGGATTAGAAAAGTTTTGCAAATTGAAATGCAGTTCCCTTCACTAAGAGTTGTAATATGTGATTAGTTGTCTATAGATGAGAGGTCTCAAAAATGGTTTAATGAGCTGTAATGATTAAATGAGAAAATATTTCATAGTTTGCATCATTTAGAAGTATATCAGAACAGAATAGCTCAAGATTTTAACAGGAAAGTTCTCCTCTATTCATTTCATTAAGGAGAATTGGTATTGGTCCTCAGGGCTCCAATGATACTAGGAAAGAATTCTCGAAAGCTTGATTCAAAGTGGGAAGGACCTTATTCCATATATAAGGTTTACTCAAATATATCTTATGCATTAATTTCAATGGATGAAGATCTTATTACAACTCCAACCAATGAGTGATTCTTAAATAAATACTTTGTATAGTTTCACACATCGTCCTCGCTGCAAGACTGAAAACTGCATAGCCCCCATGTTCTTACTACAAGATTTAAAACTGCACAGTACAATGTCCAAGTTGCATGAAGTTAAAATGCGCAACATTTTTTTCCTTGTTTCATGAAGTTAAACTACATGACACAATTTTTCCTCATTACACGACATTAAACTATACGGTTAATGTCTTCTCTACTTGACGTTAGGAGATTCTATATGAAAGCATCATTGATATCATTTGTACTCCATAGTAGCACATGGGTCCTTTTCTTCACTATGTCTGAATCAGATCTGCATAGGGACCTTGTTTCAAGAACTATGTGTGGCTTGATTCTCATATATTTAAGACACATAGAGACACCTAGATCTCTAATCCTAGGCCCAACTGCAACCACAAATTTTTTTCCCTTTGTCCACTCAAATATATGATATATATCTATACAAAATTCTCTTTTAAGATACATGATTTTAATTTCATAACTTCTTATGTCTTAAATTTAATCAGTCTTCTAGAATGTGTTAAATCCCCTTGTCTCCCATGTCAGACTTGATTGGTGTGGGGAATTATTGCTTAAAGAACTATGAAAAACTTGATTCTCATCTATATAAGATACATAGAGTGCCTAGATCATCAATCGTGGGCCCAACCATGATATAAAAAAAACAAAACATCTTTATTCCTTATATAATAATCAAACCTGCATAGGTATTATTTAAAGAACTACGTATGACTTAATTCTTGCCCCCAGAAAGAAACATAATGTCACTTATGTTTTATTCCTTATTTCAGTTATGATATGTCTTTATTTTCACATTAGTTCATCTTCTACCTTACCACATGATGTTAAACTACATGGAAGTCTAACACCCCTATTCTTCACTTGTTTCACCTTTGTGTTATAGAAGGAACCCTTTCTACTCCTTATTTCTCACACCGATCATAGCTCACGTGGGCTTAAGAATTGGGTAAAAGGATTATTTATATAAATAACATGTCTCAATTTCCTATGGGGGTATCAATGTACTCACTGAATGACTTAAAACTACACAGTACAATGTCATCACTGCATGACTTTAAACTGCACAGTACAGTATTAATTCAAATGAAACAAAGAAAGTCTCCATTTTATATATGAGTCATATCTATGTAAAGGATGTCAAACTCAAGGCCAATATTGATTTAAATATTTCTTATGTGCATTGAGCATAAATCCCATCTATATTTCACACTCTTAATCTTTAATATTTCTAGATCTTCATAATATTTCTTACAGTTTCTGGTGATAGAGTTTCTAATACCTGAAAACCATTTTTCCTAACTATGTAGCATGTTCCCCTAGGTATCCTTGAATAATTTTTCTACATAATAGGCTTGTCAGTCAAAAGATTCCACTATTTGATTATGCATCATATGAACTAGTTAGACCTACATAATACAGCCCCCATAAAGCATTTTTTAAATGATGGTAATTTTGTTCATGGTTATAGTGTCTTTGTCCCCTTCAAACAATGATGACAATATACAAGTATCTATATATTAAAATATTAATTTATGTATATTTGTCTCATTACCTTTATCTCAATCTGAAAGTATCCAAGACAATGGTTTACACATTTCCCTCTTCATATGTTCAAATAAAAGTGAAATAACCTCGAATCATATGACCGATTATCATATAATTTTTCTATCTCTTGTCCTAGTTGTATGACAAAAAACTAAAAACACCATACACCCTATGTTTGGTTCAGACCTTCATTGAAATCCTATTTCTAATATTCCTTGGAAATCATGATTGGAAATACTCTTCATATTCAGGTACCTTTCTTTATAAACCAAACTCTGTGCTTTGGAAAATCTGAATATCCATAAACATTCTTAATATTTTAGCAATAGAATGTCAAATTTCTAAGAGATCTTTTTCTTTACTCTACAGTATGTACCCTTAGGTGGCCTTGCATAAAATGCCTACATAATGGGCCTGTCAGTCAAATGATGCCACTCCTTGGCTATGCATCATATTTACCAGTTGGCCCTGCATAATACATCCCCCATAATGGGTTTTTCAAATAATGGTAACTTCGTTCTTGGAAAATATTTCCTCTAATGCTTTTATCACTTTTCCCATATCATTCCTCGATTCCATAAATTCCCAAATCACAATTTACAATTTTCCCTTCCATACCTGAATATGGATGTATGTTTCCAAACAAATTATCAAGAAATTGGGAGAGTCTCATACCTTTGGTCAAATCTAAATACTTTAAATTAATTCCACACTATTTCCTCACTACATGACTTAAAACTGTACAGTACAATGTCCTCACTGCATGACTTAAAACTGCACAATACACTGTCCTCACTGAATGACTTAAAACTACACTGTATGATATAAAAAATTCTTTTTCTATTAACATTAAACCATTACTTATACACAAAATTTTTATATAAATGGACTTCATATTTATGATATATGTCAGCATAAAAAATCCATTTCATTCTTAAAATTACATTCCTTGGAAAAACAACCCATTGTGGTCTTAAGTCACCCAAATCTTATTTTTTCCTTTGTCTATCAGTATTAAAATGATAAATTACTAAGATCTATTTTGTTTGACTATGATGTACATTCCCTTAGGTGGCCTTGCATAAGTTTCCTACATAATGGTTTTATTAGTCAAAAGATGCAACTATTTGGCTATGTAGCATATGCCCTAGTTGGCCCGACATAATAAAATTTCCATAAGATATTTTACAAATAATGGTAACTTCATTCAAGGAAGAGACATATGTTGATACAAGATTTAAATTTGGTGACCATAAAAATCATGGATCATGATTCCCCTTGGAATTATTTATAGAATATTAAATCAATTCTTAGTAATTGAGTGTTGTATGGGATTTAATTTCAAAATTTATGGTCAAAGAGATTCGACCTTAAACATTATCCCATTATAGTTCAACATGTTTGACTCTAAATTGCAAAAAACAAGATACATGGTACTCACCAGATTAGGAACCCGTGAAGGACACTCTGAACAAATTTTGAGTCCCATGCCACTAAACATACTATTCGTATGATTTAAGTAATATTGTGAAACAAAAATTCAAAAGATACAAAGTTTGGGGGGTTGTCCATATAACCCTAGAAAAAATAAAACTATGATTATAAGGCATAATGGATTAGGTAATATAAAATAATCAAATGAGAATGAAAACACAGATGATTAAATACATATTTCTTTTTATTTATGAAAAAAGAATTTCACAGAGGAGGATCCTAAAATTGGATTCTCTCTCTTATCAAAAATCACAAAAGATTTTCTACATAACTCCTTATTTGGTTAACAACCTCTTGAACCCCATAAACTACCTGTTGAAGATCATTTTTTTCACTAGCTCCTCTCTCTTCAGCATGATGAAGTGATTATCTAGCATATACAATGGCTTTTTCACTATCCTTTTGGATGACTCCTAAAGAGCTATGAAGCTGGTCAAGCTCCCCTATAATGATATTTAATTCCTATTGAAGGCGCAACTGCTGAACAATATTTTCTTTGATTTTTTACTTCCATACCTTCAACTTTGTAGTATGATCAGCCTCATCCTAGGATAGTGCTACTTAGAATTCTTCAGTGTTGATAAAAGTTTGGCTTTTATCAAGTATTGCTGAATCTTTTTCTCTTGTTCCCTCTTCAAATAATATCTTTCACAGTGGAATGAATTTTGTGGTACTCAAAACGACCATATCCTAGAATAATAAAGAGAGATAAATGTAATGAAATTATTAAAGTCAGTTCCTCAAGGGGAATCTTAGATATTATCTTTCATATATTCTACCATGCTTTGTGACGTGCAAGATGAAGATCCTTTTGCTTTTCTGGGTCGAATTCAAAACCACTATCATAAGAAGGGATGTATTCTAGGATTAATGCACTTAAAGAAGTGCCATGTCCTACTCATTCCTGAAAAATGGATGATTCCCCTTCTTGTATTATTTGGGCTTATACATAGGATTCACCTTCAGACCTAGCCATTGTGGTTGACAACCTTATATGGTAAATCGAAAAAATAAATGTGGATAGCTTCAAGGAATAAAAAAATGAGTAAAATCATAATATTAGTATATCTTACCTAATAGTAGGTCACCAGATTGAGAAGAATCCTCCCCAATATTCTCATTTTCAACATTTCTGTTTCATGTTTATGGGTGGGGAGTGCCATCTTTAATCAGCTCAGGATATTCAGAATGAATCTATGGACGAATTTCTATCTCAAGATTCACCTGATCCAATTTCTCTGTAATGATGGGATTGAAATTAATATCAATACTTCCTTAAAGTATCATTGTGACAATAATTTCTTTATATGGAACTGAATATTTCAATAAACCATGGTTAGAAATTTAATCATAAGAAGATTAATAGTATGAATAATGAAAACTCAGGTCCAGTTGATTCTATACAAGGAACTCCAAAATATTCTAAAGCATTTGGTATATTAACATTTTCTAATACTTATTCCAAAGACATTTTGAGGTGCATCATTTCATCGAATGATATCCAAGATCCCAGGTTAGTCTCACCCGTGGGAGCACTCAGTGTGTTTTCTTCACAACCTTCCTCAGAAAACTTTTGACTCTGAATAGTTTTCTCAGAAATAGTTGTGGGATCAACATCAGTCATTTCCGGATGTTCTGGTACACGTTATGAATATAATGTACCATAGGATGGAAGTAAATTTTTGTTACATTATATTTCCTATAAATCATTGTTGATTTACAAGAAACCTCATATCCTCTGATATTAGGAACGGGAGCAGTGCTGGGAGTAGACGTTGGTTCCTTTGGCCTCAATGTCTCTTTAGGAACAACCATATTAGCAAGATTTTGTGCCTTTTCAGTAGCACCCTCCATGGTTCCTTGAATCTTATCAGTATTTTCTTTCATAGAATAAATAACAAATTCCCTTGTAATTCTAATAGGTTTAAACACTTATTCATAAATAAAGGCTAAAATTCATGACTATCAGGAAGGCTTACCACTACTAAGAACGTACCTAACCATAGATCTCTTTCTTCAGTGTTTTTTCTTCATTACCTTCATTGGAGGGCTTGCATCATAGTCTACAATGATAGGTATTGGAGATCAAAATACCCTCTCTATTTCATCCTCTATGTCCTGTTGGCCCATAGATATTTCTCTCGATTCATTGGGTGATCTGGTAGCTCCAAGAGCAGTGCCTCTAAGGCTATACCATGGAGAGGGAACTTCAGTTGTTCTCCCATTAACTAGCTATAACTTTGTTGGAACCACTTTGTGTATAGGATTATATTTGTTGTCAAGAGTTGTCAATGGAATACCAAAATGAAAGAGATCAAGAAGTACTCCAATAAAATGGAGTAATAGAAGCTCACAATGTTGGATATCATGAAGTACTTCGATGAAGTAGAGGAGTAGTGATTCAGACGATTGTTGTGCTGATCATAAGTTCAAAGAACATGTGTCAAAGGTGATACATTGTTTACAACAATGAAGAATGTGAGGAGTAATCCATCCATGGATGATTAAAGAAGGTTGGTGTTTTTGGATGAAGACCATGTAATTCCTCCTTATTGCATAAGAACCATGGGCTTTGATGAAGACCATGCAATTCCACATTATTGCATGAGAACAATGGGTTTTTATGAAGACCATGCAATTACTCATGATTGCATGAGAACCATGCCAGAGACTTCTTGACGGATTTAATCACATGGTTTGCATGAGTTGATCATGACGGTTGATGAAGGAGGCAATGCGCCAATGAGTTGACTTATGAAATGACCATGCACATCACATTTTCATAGAGGATGATGCTACTAAAGCTGTTCTTTCAAAGAATACATATCACAATAGTGGAGTTTGTGATAAAATCAAAAGAGTTGCTGAAGGATACAGATCACCAAGAAGAAGTGTTGTTGAGGTGATCGTGCTTGTCAACTAATCAAACAAACGACATACAAATTTGTTGAAAAAGGAGATTCCATGGTGACATGTCGAGTTCAAGAGTTGTGGTCAACGATCTATGTTTGATTCAAGAACATCAACAGAGGAATGGATGATCTGGAGGCAGTACAAAAAGAGCAGATACAAGGTGGCACCGTTTTCCAGTGTTTGCCAAATTTCAGGGCCTCAAAATCATCAAATGAAGAAGAGTGATTTTGGAAAAGGGACTTTCGCGCCATACTCTTGGAGGATAGGAAACCTTCACGCCATATGTTTTTGAAGATCAGAGCATCAAAATATGGCAAAGGGATAAGGGTTGCCCAAGTTTTGGTGAGGTCGCGCAGGTGAATTATGTACCAGGAATAGACTTGCGCGCCGACGCCTTGAATGCATTATAACTTGTGCGACTATGGTTTTTCGAGATCAGAAGATCCAAATTTGGCAAAGGAAAGATGTTCGCGCAAGTTTGGATGTTTATCGCGTAAGTGCCTAGCAGGGGCCGAGACTTGCGCGCCGCCGCGCAGGGGGTCTAGTTTGCCTATAAATACTGGATCACCCCTCCTCATTTGTCACGGAGCTCAAGAATTTGAGATTGTTCGAGCTCTCGTCGCGTAGGTGGTTGAACCGCGCAAGTGGTAGTTGGGTCGCGCAAGTAGAGGTTGCACGCCGACTGATGGTTGAGCGCCCCTGGTGATTTGGGAATGGAAGGAAGTGAGTCGCGCAGGTTTGAAGTTCAAGAAGGTAGAGTCTCGCAAGTTCTTTCGAGACACTTGCACACCTAAGACTTGCGCGCCAGGGGAGACTTGCGCGCCGGGCTTGAAAAGAAGATCCAGATACTGTTAAAGCACGCCCGCCTTTCTGGAGCTGCACAAGAGATGAAATATTGCCTGATACTTCTGGTGCATAGTGAGATTGAAGAAGAAATCTAAATGATACATGCATCATCTCATGCATGCATGGAGAACTGATTCTGACAACGCCGAGTAAGCTGGGCTTCATTAAGTAAGCAATCACATCAGTGATTGTGATTCAAGAAAACGAAGACAAGGGGATCTAGTGCATTCATTCATTGCACTAAAGAAGAAGGATTGAACTAAAAGGAGCATCAAATCTGAACCCTGATGCAAGCAATGTCTCATGCTGAACAGGAGACAAAGAACTTCAATGCACACCTATTGAAGAGACCTTCACGTCTATAAATAGAGTGAGACTTCACCAATGGCAGTGAGCCAGGGGGAGTCAACGGGAGTGACCCGAGGGACGTAGTGAGCTATCCCTAAACAATTGTAAAGGAAGTGAGCCTGGGACAGAGTGTTTGTACCCGAACATTTGTAATCAGCAGCTAGTGAAGCATAGTGGATTTAGGTACGACCGAAAACCTGTCGGCGTATGCTCCTTGGACGTAGCCCTTAGTGGTGAACCAAGTAAAAATAGTTGTGTCATCTCTCTACATGTGAATGTTTAATTGCTGACCATATCCATCATACAGGTTTAAGTAGTTTCTACCAACATGGGAACAAGATCCACAACTAAAAGAAGAAAAAGTTGCCACCCTGATTCACCCCTTCCCTCTCAGGGTGTCCCGGGGTCCTACAAACTTAAGACGATACTTACCTAAATTAAGAATGCTTTTACTAAAATTCAAATTTAAAAGTATAAGAAAATGTGAGAAAAATTAAACATACATCCTCAGGATCCACAAAGTCACACCATTATTCATCAAATGAAAGACTAATTCATTTAGTGGTACCACGATCTATCATTTCCTTCACCCTCTTTGTGGTGGGAATTGATTCATTTGTTGCATATATTATAATTTCTAGCTCTCGAATGTAGTCCCTCACCTCATTGGGATTTTCCCCAAAAAGAACGTTAGAAGAAGCTCGTAAATCCCCCACTCCTGGAATATGCATCCCTTCACGTAGATCCATCCATATGGTTTCAGCGTCATAGTATAAACTTTTCCAAATTTGAATAGCCTATGGTCATGTATATTCAGAGTGTATGTTAGAGGGTTATGAAGAGGTTCTTGTAGCCTTGTGTTTGAGTTTCTTCCCAACCCCTACAGTCATGAGTGGGGGATTAAAAAATGGAACACATCACTACTCAAAATGATGGAGACCAGATCATCTCGATACATCTTTAGTAGGGATAGATGGGCTGTCTCTATTAACTCTAGCAGGGGGGATATATCTGGCACGAGGTCTCTTCAGAAAATTTGAAGCATCTTCACCTCCAGCCTATGACTCTCGTGACATGGTCCCTGATGATGAAGAGATAACTTCCAAACAAAGGGGTTCCCTTCTACTACTTCTCTTCATCCCCACTCAAAGGAAAACATGATTTAATACCCATTCAGTGTATGTTGCGAACCAGTTTTTGGAAAACCAGATAGTCAATCTGCTTACTGCATCAACAGAAGGAAAATTAAATACTACCTTGGTCTTCTCTAGAGATTTCAACAACCATAGTTGTTGACAAACCATTGGATGTTTCTATAATCTGACATGCACATGAATGGATAGAGTATTTTGTTACAGATATTTGAATTGACAAGAACATATATAAGGAGAGTAGGCCTCGCATATGATTTCACCATTAATCCTGGAGGCCAGTACACCATATCTACAAGCTATAATATATTCCCTTAACCCTAAACTAGTCGTCCCATCATCAATAAATTTCCCTGTTGGTGGGTTCCTATATGGAAAGAGATGAAACTCCTTATTCATGCTCAATCTATCCTTGATGTTGTAATTATTTAGAGATAATGGTGAAATAACAAAAAATCCTGAACAAATGGTCAAAAAGGACTTCCAAAAACATATACCCCACTCTGTACAGTGTAAGTTCTGAAGTGAGAAGTGATCTATACCCACAACACTTGGAATGGTCCCACTATTCTAAAAGAAGACTTCCCTTTGTAAATTTTCAGTAAGCTCCTTTGAATCTTGGCCAAAATTGGAGTGGCCAACCTTACCATCATTTTCTCAACTAGCTTGGCTGCAATAACAACGGTTCTTGGCCTCACACCTCCATTAGAGTCTCAGACTGGTAATAAATACATGTTGAGCTACATGGCCATGAAACCTTATAGATGTTTCTTTACAATAATTTTTGGGTTGATTTCATATCCCCATTTATCAAATTCTGCTTTCTCAAATATTCGGCAAAATGTGTCAGGGGTACCTCTCTTCTCTGCCCTTTGACAACTAGTCGGACCAGTGCAGGTGGGACCCTTTTCCTTCTTCTTTATCAAAAATATTTTTATCCATTCCCCTAGATAAATATCCATCCTTTTTCGAGACATCATGGTGGTCATGTTCATTAGTTTTTTAAATATTTTCATTAACTCATGAACCAAATCTAGTGTCTTATCTATATCATTCCATGTCACATTGGGAGGAATAACTCATCATAGATGTCTCTAATGATTGGAGCTCCATAAATCTTGTAAAAATACCACAAGTTGATGCCTACCTCTCCTTGTTTTAAATGGAAGGAGTTAGTCTCTGGGATTCATCAAATTAATAATTTTGGCACGAAATCATCATTCATGTACACATAAATTTTCCCAACCCAGATAGCCTCATAAATAAATACAACATTCAATTCATCTATAAATTCAACACGGGTCTTGAAAACTCAGTATGACTATATCCAAGAGGTTTATACACCTCCTCCTGGGTAGAAATCCCAACTTTTCTTCCAATCTGTAGATTGATCCATCTGAGAATCCTAAAATATGGATGAATAACAATTTGGCTGCAACTTGGGTGTGTGTGCTTTCAAATCTAGAGCACATGGGCTATGATGCATGATATGATATTTCTCTACTATCCCAGCATTAGAAAATGATCCCCCAACAGAAATATTGGAAGATAAGAAGTTGGAATAATCTTGAAACCAAGAATGTGGGACATAGTTCTTTGGGTCTGGAATATTAATTTCTTGCAAATGGCCATAGATATACAAAGACATATAGGTGCTTTGGGGAATTTCGAACTGATAATTATTCAAATATTATTCTATGTTTGGAAGGGTGGTGTCACAAATGTCGAATTAGTCATGACTGATGACATTCATTATATCATGAATCCCTTATTGGGTAGTTCATCAGCAGTTTCAATTCTATTGGTAGCCATTGAACCTACTAAAGGATAGAAAATCATCATTTAAGTAAGTTCATTTTTGATATTTGAAAAAAGAATTGAAAAAATAAACAAAGGCATTAAAGCGTGCAAGTATGAAAATTGGCGCGCAAGTGAAAAATGGCGCACAAGTGTCGTGCCCCTATTATAGAGCATAACTAGAAACATACAGAAGAAGCGCAGTGAAATAGAAGAGTCTGAGTGAAATATGACTTGTGCACTGAAAGACGAAATTACCGAAGTCCCGAGGCTTTTCGCGGAAGTGAAGTCGCTATATATAAGCAATGGACCTCACCCTGCACGCCAGAATCCTGTGTGCTACTAGTTTGCGTGACCTGTTTTTCTACATACATAAAACATGTGCACCTTAGTACTATCTTCTTTGTCCTTCATTACTGTACCTTAGTGTGGTGGATTTTCTTGACACTTCATTCGATAAAAGAGTCTAAGAAATGAAAAATGGAAATACCTTAGAAAGAAGTGGGGAAAATACATTAAGAAAATCAAGATTTTCAAAGGCACAAGCATTGGGTCTCCCTAGTAAGGCCAAAAGGGAATCAGTATGCAGCATTCTTGCACGCCCCCATCTATCACGCAACCACTTGCGCACCCAAAATCCTTTCACTCAAGGTCCTATTTTGGCCTATAATAGACCCCTGGGGCCTTCATTTATATGGAAAAATTTCCCTAAAGCCCAATTGATGCTCTGGTCAGCCTAGTGCTTTTCCCAAGTCATCCGAAACATTCCAGGTAGTTCTTTAACACCTAATGTGGAGGAATTGAGGGAGGATCATAGGAATTATGTCCATTTAGTGTATGAAATCCATAACACATACGTGCCTAAAGCACTCAACCTCCCAAAATCAGAAACACTTGCACGCCACCTATTCTATTCATAGGAACTTCAGCGCTCCACTTCTGGGATCACCTATATATACTCCAGAAGGCTTGAGCCAGGCCTCGCCCAAGTATTATCATACAGGTTGTTCATCGCTTAATTGAACATCAGGTTTCCCAATCCCACTTGTTTTCCCATACTTGCATGCCCTTCCCTACTTGGGCACCCTTCATTGATTCACTTACTCTCTTCAGTCTAAAAGCCATCAATACCTCTTCAAATACATTCATGGAAAGGCTTCATCTTCAGTGGATCCCTTATTTGAAATGGATTCTATTGATACATCCAAAAAACATCATAACATATCAAACCATTGATAAGGAAACATTAGCATGTCTCCTGTTAGGGTTTTTATATCCACAGTCAGAGGTTTCCCACAATTTTTTCAAAATGGGGTTAGGATTCCTGGAGTGTTTGTGGGTTTATATATCTATAGTCACATGGACCTTTCTCCCAGGAATAGTGATGGGATGTTTTGGGTTCTAAGAATAAGGTTTTTGGTCCTGACATCTCCGTTCTCAAAGATCCAAAACCTCAATTTTTTGTAGGTAAGGTACGGTTCACAATTTCATTTCCTTTCAAAGGAATGAAAAGTCCCCATCTCCTACCAGGAACAATTTTAGGGCATCCATCCTGGTGTAATCCCCTAACCTTCATCCCTTCATCCTTTCATTGGACCATTGTCCAATATAAAGTGAATAGAATGAGGTCTTGTAAACTTGCCCTCTTCTTGGGTCTCCTCGACCTTGTCCACCCTTGCCACTATAGGTGCGCCCTCTTCCACTAGCGGAGGAGGAAATGTGTTCATTTCATTGTTAAATCATTCCATCCTCTTGTTTCTCACACCGAGCATGACTCACAAGGGCTTAGAGATTTTTGATGATTACAACATTTGTACAAACACCCATGGTGAATAAACTACTAGAACTCTGATTCCCACCAGAATTGGGATACGTAGGAATCCCCCTCATGGCCCGAGATCACTAGATATCCTCTTCAAGAATCCAACCATGATTCCATTAATCTGGGCATTCTATCAAGGAATACGCCCAAAATTAAACCACCAAATCATCAAGGCATCATTTTTAGGAAGTAATCCCCCACTCATTCCTCTCAAAGGACTATACTCTCTTATGAGACTGATCAAACAACGTGGGCTTTTATTCCCATTCACATGGTATACGTAGGAAGCCTCATTGAGGTTCAAACTCAATACCTTAAATCAAACCTGTTCTCCTTGGCCCATATTCCCATCATGGTCTAATCAAACTTGGAAACCCATATCCTTTCTAAGTTCATTGGGTTGTTTTGGCATAAGTCACATGAAAAAATTTGACTATGTACCTTTCACTTAGATGTCCATACCACATGACATTAAACAATACAGCTAAGTCCTTATCACATGATCTTAAAATGTATAATGTGTCCCATTAAGAAACATTGAAATACGAGGGTTATGATTCCTTTCACAAGGATACGTAGGTAACCCATTTCATGGGTAGGATCCCAATATCAAAACAAACCTTCATCTTCCTGGATGACAATAAATTCCACAGTGCCTTGATGGGTGTCTTAAAAACCAGTATCATCATAAAGATGATTAATGGAATCTCTAAATAGTATATGAGAGGATTCCATTGATGGAGAACCTTTAATACATACAGATATCTCCATTAATTAAGAACCTCAAATACAAATGGATGATTCTAATTTTTACACATTTTAATAATTGATTGAAAATTCCATGGGAAAATTATTTTATAATTGGTGAATTAATAAGGATTCATGAAAATATCTTAAATTTATAAAGAGAGTCCCAGAGTAGATAATAATTCACCCCAAAAGGGTGTGATGAGTTTGGACTCCCATCCTCTCGACCAATGAACATTATTAAGTATCATAAAGATCAAACATAATGAATGACTGACTTTGGGAAGCAGGTCCCCTTTAGATAATGAACTGTTGAAAGATTCTGGTTCCATGAATAAATCCAATGGAAACTGCCTGAAAATAGTGATTCTTAAAACTAGAACACATGTTTCAAGGAAATATGAAACAATACCCTTTTGAGTTTACATAACCATCATAAGTGCAGTTGTGTGGGTAATACCAACAACAATGTAGACCCCCAGAATGTCTATATTTTTACATTCCCAAGGAAACATGTGGTCCAAATTTGGGATACTAACATGAACCTCCATGTTCTAGGGATCAAGGGTAATCTCTAACCTTTCCATTCTATGAGGGTCAGTGATATACAAAGGAAATCATTCATGATTTTCCCTTGGATAATAAGTAACATTACCCTCTTTTCCAATAATAAATTGCATGACACTACCACTGAGTTAATCTCCTAGATTTTCATACAAGAGGTCGCATCAATTCTCCTCTTTTCCATCACGCAGAGCATAACTAGATTTGTTAATCTAAATATCCATAATATGAAAAGACAAGTGAGAAAATGTGCACATTAATTACTCATCTCTCCCTCTATCTATCTCTCTATCTATTTGGGATACAGTACCATCTATAAAAAAATTATGTGGGATGTGTGATCTTCAAATCCACTACATCCTCTTGTTTCTGACACCGACCATGACTCAAATTGGTTTAGAGGGTATCTCCAGTCATGACATCCGTATAACCTCATAGCATGGGCCTCCTCCTAGGTGTAAGCCCAAAATAAAATAAACTTTGAGAATTCCAACTCCTGGTCTGATCAGGATACATAGGACACCTTCCTAAGGCTCGATCTCAAGAGACCTTCTCCTTAGAATTCAACCCTAATAAAATTCCGTCAAACTCACTATGGAATCCTCCTATGGAGTGATCCATCAATTTTTGGGAAGATCCCATTTGTAAACCCCAATCATGCACCCACAAATGGGTCACCTCAAGGGTTTATGTTCTAACCCATAATGAACTATGAGAACTCTGATTCTTTCCTTGATCGAGATACATAGGATAGCTACCTAAGGCCCAAACTCAACATATATTCTCTTTAGAAGTAAGTTCCAATAAAATTCCCTTAAACTCACTAGGTATTACTCTTCAGAATTAATACCCAACTAATTGGGAAGCTCCCATGTATAAACCTCAATAATGCCCCCACAAATGGGATGCCTCAAGGGTGTAAGTCCCAACCAAAGCCTAACTATGAGGGATTTGATTCCTAACCAATTGGGATACATAGGAAGCCTCCCGGAAGTCCAAAATCTTTACCCATATCACCATATTATTCTTTAGGCCATGTCTCCTGTAGGGTCATATCCACCCAAGAGATTATGCCTCTTCTGAGTATTTTGGGCTGCCTCAGCATAAGTCCCACAAGAAATCTTAACTAGGAATATTCCTCCGAGATGTCCTCACCACATGACATTAAACTACATGGATGGGTCCTTCTCACATGGCCTTAAAAGGTGATTTGTCTAATGAAGATACATAGGACTACATGGGATCTGATTCCCCTCATTTGGATATGTAAGAAACCCATCTTGTGGGTTCGATCCCAATATCAAAATGATCTTCATCCCCCTAGATGGTGATAAAATCTAAAGTGACTCATCACATTGTTTAAATCACCATTGTGTCAGAAAAAGACTAGAGAATCATTGATGTGACTATAAAAGGGTAACACTATTGAAGAACCTCATTCACACATAGATCACTTCATCAGTAAAGAACCTTGGATACATATAGATGATTCTAAACCAATGCATATTTCTGATTGATCTTGCGACCTCTGGGTAATCCACATACACAAGCCTAGGAATGAACCAAGGATTCATGACCATATGAACATTTCATAAATCTATATGAGAGTCTCTAAATAGGAAATAATTTCACCCAAAAGGGTGTGATGAGAATGACCTCCCATCATCTCAAGAAATAGAGTCCTTAAGTGTCATTGGCCAAATCATCCAACGAGATCATGCCTTTGGAAATCAATTAAATGAATCATGGACAAAAGGGTTGTAGGGTGTTTCTATCTCTACAAATAAACCCACTAGAGACCATCTAAGGACACCATACCTATCATGGGTTGACTGCACAAACACTAAACCCCCTGAAATCACCCATCGATTCCACTCAACTGTGGCACCTCCTTCAAAATACAGGAAGGATATACTACCCAGTTCTGGTGTGACCATCTCGCGAACCAAAATGGACACGATGCACCTAATGATGGAACATGGTTTTTATGGGATTTATGGTTTTTAGGGTATTCTTTGGTCTCAAGGGTCTTTTATAGTTATTAGGTCCATTTATCATTTTTTGGTTTTTAGGGTCTTTCTTATTTTTTATGTTTTTGGGGGGTTTAATGGGTTTTATGGTTTTATTATTTTTAGAGGGTTTTAGGAGTTTTAGTGTTTTTGGGTTTTTAATGTTTTTATAGGTATTTAGGGGTTTTATGAATTTTAGTGGGTTTAGGTTTTTAATGGTTTATAGAGGATTTTAGGGTATTTTATGGTGTTTCAGGGTGTTTAGGGTTTTAGGACCATTTAAGGTTTTCAGGCCTTTTTAGGTATTTTAGGGTATTTCTGGGTTTTCAAGGTGTTTTATGGTTTCTTTTGGGTTTTAGTGGGTTTTAGGTATTTTAAGTGTTTCTTATGGTCTTTTAGTGGTTTAATGGTTTTATGGTATTCTAGGTTTTTTTATTTTTATGGTCATTTCATGTTTTTATGTTATTGTACAAATTTTATGTTTTTTTGTGGTTTTAGGGTCTTTTTTAGTATTTTTAGGGTTTAAGGGGTTTCATATTTTTTATGTTATTTAGTGTTTTTAAGTTTTTTATGAATTTTTTGGGTTTTAGGTTT
This sequence comes from Viscum album, assembly GCA_963277665.1. NCBI lineage: Eukaryota > Viridiplantae > Streptophyta > Magnoliopsida > Santalales > Viscaceae > Viscum > Viscum album. Next base: position 39,513 of record CAUJRU010000939.1, read on the forward strand.
TGTAGGTTATTAATGGTTTTTAAGGATTTAATTTTTTAGAGTTTTATGTGTTTTTATGATTTTTTTGAGGTTTTAGGGGTGTTTAGGGTTTTAGTGTATTTTATGTTTTTAGGGGTGACTTTGGGGGGGGGCGTTAGGGTTTATAGTTCCTCTTATTATTTTTATGGGGTGTTATGGTATTTAAGTATTTTTTCGGGGTTTTAGGATTTTAAAGGTTTTATGGTTTGTAAGGTTTTGGGGGTTTTAGGATTTTTACAGTTTGTATGGTTTTTAGGTGTTTATGATTTTTTGTCTTTTTATGGATTTTTTTGAATGTTTTTGTGTCTTTTTGAGGTTTTTTTCATTTTTAAGGATTTTGGGGTTTATTAGTTTTAAGGGATTTTAGGGTTTTCAGGATTTTTGATTTTTATAGTCCTCAGTGGGGTTTTAGGGGTTTTTAGGATATGTTTTTGTGTTTTTTGGGTTATTAAGAATATCAGGGGTTCAGGGTTTTAATGAGATTTTATGGATTTTAGTATTTTTTTGCATTTTATGTGTTTTATGTGTTTTTATGTTTTTTTAGTTTTTTAGGGGTTTAGGGGTTTTTACGGTTATTACTATTTTTTAGGGTTTTCAGTGTTTGTTTTGGGGGGGGTACGTTTTAATTTGAATTTTTAGGGGTTTTAGTGGTTTAAAATTATTTTAGGGGGTTTTAGAGTTTTCATTGGTTTATTAATATTTTTTGGTATTGTTAGGGTTGTTTTAAGGGTTTAGGTTTTCATGGGGTTTTAGGATTCTAATGTTTTTATGATGTTTTATATATTTTAGTATATTTAGGGGTTTTGAGAGTTTTTAGGAACTTTTATGGTTTTTTCCTAGTTTTATAGGTTTTTTATAGTTTTATGGATTTATTGTATTTTAGGGTTTTAGGGTTTTTAGGGTCTTTTAGGGTTTTAATTGTCTTAAGTGTTTTTAGGGTACCTTTGGGATTTGGGTGCTTTTATGGTTTTAAGGGGGTTTTAATGGTTTAAAGGTTTTTATGAGGTTTTATAGTTTTAAGGTATTTTAGTATTACAAAGGGGTTTTTTTGTTTTTAGGGGTTTCATGGGATTTAGGTTTTTATAGGTTTTTAGGGGTTTTGGTCATTTTAGGTATTTTTAGGTTTTTAGGGGTTGTAAGTGTTATTTTTTTTTTTTTACATTTTCTTGTATTTTTAGGGGTTTGGGGTTTTTTGGGGGGTTTTATGGTTTTTTTATTTTAGTGTTTTGTGGTGATTCCTTGGTTTGGGGGGGGGAGGGTTAGGGTTTTAGTGTTTTAGGGTTTCAGGGTTTTTCATGGTTTTTTTTATTTTTTATGGTTTTAGGTTTTGGGGATTTTTGGTTTTTTAAAGTTTATTGGGTTTTTCAGGTTTTAGGGGATTTAGGGTATTTTTGGGGTGTTTTGGGGGTTTGAGGTATTTTTAGGTTTTTATGATCTTTTTCTGTTTTAGGTTGTTCTGTTTTTTTAGTGTTTTGGGGTTTCTTTGGATTTTTATGGTTTTTATTGTTTAAATTTTTTTTGTATTTTTCCCAGGTTTTATATTTTTTAGTTTTTTTATTTTAAAATTTTTTGGTAGTTTTTGTATATTTCCTTTTAGGGAATTTTATTATTTTAGTGTTTTTGTGTTCTTAGGGTTTTTTTTATTATTTTTATATTTCTTAGGGATTTTAGGGTTTTACGGGTTTTAGGGGTTATTAGGGTATTTAATCGTTTTATTGTTTTCTGTGGGTTTTAGGGGTATTAGGATTTTTGTGGTCTTTTAGGGTTTTTATGGTCTTGAAGGGTTTTAGGGGGGGGGGTTAAGTGATTTGATGGTTTTTAAGGGAATTTTAAGGTTTTTAGGGACTTTTTCAATTTAAGAGTTTTTAGTGATTTATGGTATTTAAGGGTTTTAGGGACTTTTAGGTAATTTGAGGGGTTTTAGGGTCTTTTGGGATTTTACGGGGTGTTAGGGTTATTAGGGGTTTTATGTTTTTTGGGTTATTGAGGTGTTTTAATTTCTTTTAGGATTTTTAAGGTTTTTACGGCTCGTTATGGTTTTTGGGGTTCTAGTGCATGTTAGGGGTTTTTTGTTTTAGGGTCCTTTATTGAATTTTAGGTTTTTAGGGTATTTTAATGTCTTTTTGGGTTTTTATGGGGTTTTAGTGTTTGTTTGGATCTTTATGACCATTTAGGGGTTTTAGGAGTTTTCACTATTTTTTGGGTTTTATGTGTTTTAATGTTTTAGGTTTATAGGATTTTTAAGGCTTTTAAATTTTTAAGGGGTTTTAATTTTTTTAGGATTTTTAATGGATTTTAGGGAATTTTAGTATTGTTGAGGTGTTGTAGTATATCTTAGTATTTTTAGGTTTTTCTAGGTTATTTTATGAGTTTTAGGGGGGTTATATTTTTTAGGGGTATAATGTTTTTTATGGTTTTTAGTCCTTTTATGGGTTTTGGGTTTTTAGGGTCTTTTAGGGTTTCGGTATTTTTAGGTTCCTTTAGTGTTTTCAGGTTATTTTGGGACCATTATAGTTTCGAAGGTCCAATAGGGTTTTTCTAGTCTTCTAGGATATTTAGGATAATTTGGGGTCCTTCAGGTCTTTTAATATTTGGAATATCTTTTAGGGGATTAAAGGATTCTAGGGTTATTTCAGGTTTTTATGGTTTTTAGGATATTTTAGGGTTTTAGAGTATTTTAGGGTTTTATTTATGGGTTTGGGGCTCTATAGGGTATTTTAGGGTCTTCTGGGTTTTATGGGTTTTAGGGTCTTTTAGAGAGTTATTACGGTTTTTTTATAATTTTTAAGTTTTTTTGGGTTTTAAGGGGTTCTAGGGGTTTTTACAGTTTTTATGATTTTAGTAGTTTCTAGGTTTTTTCTTTGGGTTCAGGGGTTTATACGGTGTTAGGATTATTTAGGTCCACTTTGGGTTATTAGGGTTTTTAGGTTATTTACTGTTTTATGATAATTTATAGGTTTTAGTGGTTTAAGGGTTTTTTAGTATTTTTAGATTTTTCTAGGATTTTTAAGACTTTAATGGTTTCTTGAATTTTTAGGGTTATTTAGGGGTTTGCGGATTTCAATATTTTTGGGGTTTTTAGGGGTTGAAGGGGTTTTTAGGGTTTAATGTGTTTTAAGGTATATTATTGGTTTTCAAGTATTTTAGGGGTTTTTTTTGTTTTAAGGGTTTAATTGTTTTTGTAGGTTTTGGATTTTTATTGAGATTTTAAGGGGGTTTTAGGGTTTTATTGGTTTTTTGAGTTTTTAGGGGTTTAAAGTTTTTGAGGATTTTTAGTATCTTTTAGGTTCTATCTATAGTTTTTATGTGGGTTTTTAGGGATATATTGTTTTACAGATTTTTTAGTATTTTAGGATTTAATGTATTATTAGGGATTTTATAGTTTAAAGTGGTTTTTTGGGATTTAGGTTTTTAGGGTTTTTAGGGTTTATTATGGGTTATGGGTTTTTATAATTTTTATGGGGTGTTTACGGGTCTAGGGTTTTTAGCGGTATATAGGGTATTAGGGTTTTTCGGACTCTTTTAAGATTTTAGGGGGTTTTTTGGTTTTTAGTATTGTTTTGTGATTTTTTCATATATTTTTATGGCCCCATATGTATTTTTGGTCTTTTTGGCATTTTTGACTCTTTTAGTTCCTTTTAGGGTATTTTACATTTTTTTGAGGTTTTTTTGGGTTTTTTGTGTTATTATGTTTGTCAGGGATTTATTGTTTTTAGAGGGATTATGATTTTTAGTGGGTATTTAGGATTTTTTTGGGTTATTTAGATTTTTATGCGTTTTTATAGTTTTCAATATATTTTATAGTTTTTAGTGTTTTTAGGTTTTTATGGGGTTTTTGGGGTTTAGGCTTTTATATGGACTTTTGGGGTTTATTAGTTTTTTAGGGTTTTTAGGTCTTTTAGGTTTTTTGGGGTTTATGGTTTTTTTTACTTTTTAGGGGTTTTTAGGTTTTTAGGGGTTTAGGGGTTTTTTATGGCTTAGAGGGTTTGTTGGGTTTTATAAGTGTTTTTCACTTTTTATAGTGTCTTATGTTCTTTTAGTATTTTGGGGTTCATTTAGGGTTTTAGGGGTTTTATGGTGTTTTAAGGTTGCTTTAGGGGGTTAGTGATTTTTTGGGATTTTAGGCCTTTAATGTGTTTTAGGGTTTTACGATATTTTCAGCTTTAATTGGTTCTTATTGTTTTTAGGGGTTTTTTTAGTTTTTGTGTGTTTTATATGGATTTTTAGGGTTTTAAGTGTTTGAGGTATTTTATGTTTTTAGGATTTTAGGTTCTTTTATGGGTTGTAGGGTTATTAGGGCATTTTAGGGTTTTTAGGTTATCATGATATTTTATCGTTTTTAGGTAGTTTTAGGGTATTTTAGTGTTTTATGGGTTTTAATGATTTTTTGGTATTTCAGTGTTTTTATGTTCTTTTAGTTCCTTTTTAGGTTTTTAAGGGGATTTTAGGGTTTTTTATATGGTTTAGTGTTTATGGTGTTGGTTTTAGGGTTTGGTGTGTAGGTTTTAGGGTATTCGGTGTATGGGTTAAGGTTTAGAGTATAGGCTATAGCGTTTGGGGTATAGGGTTTAGGATTTAGGGTGTGGGGTATTGGGTTTTTTGTATAGGATTTTCGGGTTTCAGTGTTGGTTATTGGGTTTACGGAATAGGATTTTGGGTTTATGGTATAGTTTTTAGAGTGTTGTGCTTATGGTTTATGGGTTACGGTATAGGGATTTTTTTCTTTTTATGGTTTTCTTTGATTATGGGTTTTTAGGTTTTTAATGGGTTTTTTTTGATTTTTTGGTGTTTTAGGGACTTTTAGGGTTTTAGGGGGGGGGGTTCTTGATCTTTATAGTGTTATAGGGGGTTCCTAGGTTTTTTTATTTTTACTGTTTAGGGTGTTTTAATAGGTATTTGGGGATTTTGGGGGAGTTTAGGGGTTTGAGGTCTTTTGTAGTTTTTAAGATTTTATGAGTTTTAGGTATGTCAAGAGTATTTATTGGTTTTAAAGTTATTTATGGTTTTTAGAGTTTTTATGGGTTTAGGTTTTTAAGGATTTTTTGGATTTTCGATTTTTTTTAGGGGAATTCAGGATTTCTTAGTTTTTTTCAAGGGTGTTAGTTTTTTGGAAATTTTTAGTATTTTGGGTTTGAGGATATTTTTGGGGGGTGGTGGGTTAGGATTTTTAGGGTTTTATGGTGTTTTATGTTTATTTTAGGATATTTTAAGGTCTTTTAGGATATTTTATGGTCTTTTACGGTCCTCTAGGTTTTTTAGGATTTTTTAGGATTTTTAGGGTTTTCCACGGTTTTTAGTTGTTTTATAGGTTAATATGTATTTTTTGGGGTTTTATGGTTGTTTTAGTGGTTTTAGTGATTTAGTGGATTTAGTGTTTTTAGTGTTCTTTTAGAAGTTCATCATTTTTAGGGGGTTACATGGTTTTTTGTATTTTTAGGGTTTTCTAGAGTATTTGGTACTTTAGGGTTTTTATGGATTTGTATGTGATTTTAGGGGTTTTAGGGTTTTTATTATTTTATGATTTTTAATGTTTTTTAGAGTTTAAGGGTTTTTTGGGTTTTTGGGGGTTTGTTGGTTTTTAGAGTTTTTAAGGTTTTTCGGTTTATTGTTGTTTTTGGTTTTTTTATATTTTTAGTGTTTTAATACTTTTTTAGGGTTTTCACGTTTTTCTATGGGTGTTAGTATTTTTAATTATTTTTAGTGGGTTTTCTTGGTTGTTAGGGTTTTTAGGGTGATTCAAGAGTTTTTAGGGGGGTTTATAGTTTTTTAGGTTGTTAGTGTTTGTCAGTGTTTTTGAGTTTATAGAAGTTTTTAGGTGTTTTAAGGGGTTTTATGGTACTTATGGGTTTTTTAGGTTTGTAAAGGGTTCTTTGTGTAATTTAGTTTTTAGGGGATTATGGGTTTTTATTACTTTAAATGGGTTTTAATGGTTTTTTGCGTATTTATGTTTTTAGGGTTTTTTTGGTTTTATGGGCTCTAAGGGGATTAGGTCTTTTAGGGGGTTTTAATAGTTTTTGGACTTTTATTTTTAATGGGTTTTGGGGTCTTATGGATTTTTCGTGTTTTTTTGGTTTTCATGTAATTTTATGTGCTTTATGATATTTATCGTTTTATTGATTTTTAGGTATTTTTAGGTTTTTGAGGGTTTTTAGGGTTTTTTAAAATTTTAGTGTTTTTTTGGTTTTAGGAATTTTTTTGTTATTTTGGATTTTATGTTTTTAAAGGGTTTTTAGTTTTTTTGGTTATTTGGGTATTTATGATTTTATAAAGGGTTGTTTATGTTTTTGTGGTTTTTAGTTTTTTAAGTATTTTATAGTTTTTATGGTTTTTAAGAAGTTTTTATGTGCTTTCATTGTTTTTATAGGTTTTTTTGGTTTTTAGGGGTTTCATAGATATATTAATGGATTTTAGATTTTTAGGGATTTTTAAAAATTTCACGGTTTTTCATGGTTGTTTTGGTGGTTTTTTGCGTTTTTGGGGGTTTTATGGGTTTTTAGTGTAACACCCCAAGCTTCTACGGTACGCTTCTCTTTGAATAATGTGATAGCGTGTGTTGTACGCAACACCGAGTTCTAACACACCATAACCAATCAAACTAGCCGTTATGAATAGTAATACCTAATTTTTGAAATTATATATATTTTATATTTCAAAATGGACTTCATTTTTTGGATTCGGAATATCGAATTTATCCTAAGGTTAAATTTTGGTACTTTTCGGATAACTTTAATATTTTGATGAATAGTGAAAATTACTAAATTTTAATTAAAAAGAACTTTTTTAATAAAAATAATTAGTAGTGATAAATTATGAATTTGAGTGGTTTTAAAGTAAATATATAATATATTTTTACCATTTAATACAATTTTGGTCATTTGACATAATTTTACAGTTAAACCGGACATAAACAAGTGTCAATCTTTTGATTGTTATTATCTCATAAAAACACGCTTTTTGTTTTAACAACAGGAATTAATTTTAAATTAATTTCTTCAACTTATGTGTTTTGAATTTGGAAAAATGGATTCCATATTTCGAATCATGATGTTCAAATTGTGTAAATAGGTAACTTTTATTTTTAGATATTTTGAATAATTACTTCGGTAAATATTTTATTTACCATGGTTAAGAGTAAATCCGGTAAATAAGGGTTAACAAATAATATTATAATAATACTAAATTACCTTAAAATGTGTCCTAGACTTATTTTCTGATACATGTTTGACAATAGGCATCTTTGGGTCGATTTTGGGACCCCATGGAGCCACTTGTAGGTGATAGGGACACTTAATTTTAATTAAGTTAAAATAAGTACAAAAATGACAAAAGCATATATCTTTTAGAAACACAATTTTTACATAGGGTTATATATGTTAGATTTTAGACAATAAATATTCATTAGAAATATAAAAAGATTTCCTACATAATTATATTTTATTTATAATTTTTATACTTTAAATAATTTAATTTATTTATGACACAATTATGATACAGTAACTACCATAATAGTGATAAATTAAAATAGTTGATATTATGAATAGCCAAATAAATATAATTTGAAACTTTTAATGAATTAAAATAATTTTCTAGGATAATATGAAATATTATGATTTATTTAATTAACTTTTTTCGAATTAATCATTCTATTATGAGTTTCACAAAAATCAACTATTGAATAGTGTCAAAATTGACATAAAAGAGTTTTTAAAATAAATATTATATTATTAATTTATATTAAATTCTTAAAAATCTAAGGTTCATCCAAGAGACTTATATAATTATAGGTATATCATTAATGGACCACTTTGGGGTCTCTTGGATGTATATAGTAAGTTCATTAACCATATAATATAAAAATACAAAGAGACATTGTAAAAGTGAAACGAATTAACTAAGAGTTAATACTTAAAGATATGGTTAATATAGTAACCCAAACCTGTATAAATTCTATTGGTTTAATTTTTTTCGACCTATCTCCACCTTAACATTTAAATAATAAACTTTTGAGCCATTAGAAACCGAATATGAATTTATTATAAATTAATATTTCTAGCTTTTCCAAAGGTGCCCCTCACCCCTCTTCTAAAAGGGCACTCCTCCTTCTCATTTCTTCACACCTTAAAAGCCTTTTGGTTCGAACAAAATCTTCCCATATACTCTCCCAACATCCCTCAATACAACCTAGAGGCCTTAGTTTGATCCTAAATCCAACCTAAGGAGCCCTTTTGATCAAATCAAAAGGAAGCACCCGAAGAAGAGGTAATGATTTCACCACCCTTTTCGAAGTTCCTTTCTTCTTCCACTTCTTCTTCCTTTGTAATTACCATTCTAAAATAGTAACTACAGTATCATATATATACTGTGATGTTATTATAAATATGGTACAACCATATTCAGTATTCTATCTACCCTTTGAATAACATGTCACCATACGTGCGTACGTACGGCTTACCGCCTCCACGTCGTGGTGTAATTGTTATTCAATATATTATTATTTCGATGGGTATAATAATGATGTGTAACTCATGTAAATAATAAATATAACATGTTAATGATACTTTATATATGATATACAATCCATTTATATATTATTTTAATATCAAATGAATGATATTGTCGCTCGTGCGTACGTACGGACTACCGTCTCCACGAACGCGATGAGATTCATTCTCCATCGTATCCATTCAAGTATAATTATCATTTTATGATTTAAAAATAATGTTTAAGGACTTGATATCATTCTGTATATGAATAATGTACAACCTATCTATGACAAACATTGCTTATGTAACAAAACATATAAAAGAAAACGAGTAAGTTAACACTAGAAATGACGATAATACTAAGATATTATTAACAAAGCAATGTTAAAAGATCATATATGATATAATATTAATGTATATGATTCTTTTATAATTTAATAACAATTATATCACCATTATACAGGAGGTTATCCTACCCCAACCAAGTAAAAGTACAAGGTAAGGGTTATTTCGCAATCTCTTCATTATCTGAGGTTGTTTATACATAATTATCTACTGGGATTTCTTTATCATCCACATCCATGTTTCTTCGAAATGTATCTCAAAAGATTTTACTATTTAAAATAATATGGGTTAAAGTAATTTATACCATTTTTTGACTTTTTATAAGAGTTTTATAAAGGAATCTTTCTGTCGTTTTCCAAACAAGGTGCTTTTAACCTTTTCGACAGAATTAAGGTAAGAATGTTTTTTTAACTTATACGGCGGGTGCCGTTATTTTCTGCCATTATAAAATCGTAGAAGCTTCCCTTACAAGCTAATAAGAATATTTTCAAATAAAATGTTTTATTTTATAAATATATGACTCTTAAATGATTTCAAAAATAGAAAGAGGTATTTCACTAAAAAGAGTTTTGATTTCATCTATGTCAACATCCATTGATGGATTTTATGCTTATTTGTAGTTGATTTATTATGATACAAAACATCTATATTGAATTTAAGGTTTTGTGATATGTTTGACATTGGATGTGCTATTTTTATACCATTCATTGTTTATGGTGAAAGTGTTGACATTTTGTATGCTAGTTTTAATACGAATGTTTATGTTATGTTTAAACCTTTTAATATGGGAATGCGTTGGACTTAATATGTGACGGGTGGAGCCTGCTATAGCTCCTCGATGCATCAGTAGGTCTCATGAGACAAACTAATGTATTGGCACAAGGCCTTGGCAAAATCTTATTTGTAGTCTTGGCATGAGGCCTTGGCTATGTGGTTATGATAGTCTGGCATTATGTATTCCATCATTATAAAAGTGGTTATCGATATTGCATGTGATTATTCGATTAGTAGAATATCCATGTGAATAAGTAAATGGAATTATTTAATTTTATTTAGGCCATACTATGTTGAAGTTCACATTTAAATTGTTTTTATTTTAGTTATACAATCCCTTAAATTTTTATTCTTATTTATGAATGTTTCTGCTATATTGTCATCCTTACTGGGCATTTGAGCTCACCCCTTTTCTATGTTTTATTTTTCCCAGGATGTGAAAAGGTAAATTATGAATGACCTACAGGGATATTATGAGGGGTTAATAGTGTGGACTATGGAGACTATGCTGTTGTGGTAGTTTTTCACTTTATGATATAATGTAAAACTTTATGAATATATCTAGTGTTTCCTAGGCTACTAAACCAATCGGTCTTTCGAGATTTGATCTTTCTCGTGATCATGACAATGTTATGTAATAATGCACCGACTCTGGGTAACTGGGGTCAGGGCATTACAGTTAGTATTAGAGGAAGTTTAGTACAAACCTTGGAAGCTAGATTTAGATAAACTCTGATTAGAGCACGTAGACCTAAGATAAACATTGAGGATTGGTATAGAAGAACTTCCTAGAGTTTTGGTATTGTAGAGATTTTGTGAGTTTTCCGAGAAATCCATCCTTGTCTGGATACGAGTAGGTAGAGGCGGCTCTGGAACAGATGTACCTTGGGGTAAAACCCGAAAACACCGCTTTGAGCTAGACTCGAATGGGAACTGGTGCACGACAACGGGCCTTGCTGCACTCTTGGTTACGACACTCCCGGGGGATATGCTTAGGATAACTCTCATTTTCTTTAAAAATCATTATGAAGGGTTTATGAGTATATACTTCCTTAAAGAAAACATTTTTATGATTATAGATTATATCCATAAATAGTTAAATTCATGTTAAGTGTTTTATAAGTATGAGATTATGTATTTTGATTCATAAACTGATCTAGTTTATGCCATTGTTTAGAAATGGCACCTAGTGGAAGAAATGGAAACCATATCAATGCACGCACTCCATGTAGGGATTTCCCTCCTACTCAAGATAATTATAGTGGAGCTGGTGATGCAACTAGTGCCGATCAGGTAATCACCATACTGGGAAAACTCACTCAAGTTATGAATAATAACCTTACCTGTATGGAGCACCCTGATCCGCAGCATGGAGGATCAATGTTAGATCGATTCATCAGGCAACAACCACCAATGTTCAATTGGAGTACAAATCCCTTAGTAGCTGAGCAATGGATATTTTCCCTAGAGAAAATATTTCAGGCTTTGGGGAGTAGTGAAAGGGAAATATTTATCATGGCAGTTTACTGCCTCACTGGAGATGCTGATCAATGGTTGTCATTGATTCAAAATATAAAGGAAGACGATGAAGTATCAAATATGGAATGGAGGGAGTTCAAAGATCTATTTTTAGAAAAATACTTTCCTCGTGACCATCGAGCAGGTATGGAAAGGCAATTTCTGTGTCTGAGACAGAAGGAGGATGAGAATGTCGCAAAGTATGAGGCTAACTTTACAAGGTTAGCAAGGTATTCTGGAGATTATATATGTAACCCAAGAAGTAAGATTGATCATTTCTTTGATGGGTTAAAACCATTTCTCCGTCGAGCATTAGTCTCACAATCCTTTTCATCACACGAAGACATTGTCTCATGTGCTATCAAGACCGAAAAGGAATTCTCTAAGTCTTATGACTTTAAAGAAAATCAAGAGAAGAAGTGACCTACTGATCAATTTGGGAATGGTAATAAGGGGAAGAAGGGAAAGGTTGAATATCCATCCTGTGGTAAATGTGGTAAAAATCACCCCGATACTTACTTGAAGGGAATAGAAGTCTATTACAAGTGTGGTGAAAAAGGCCACCAAGCTCGTGATTGAAAGGGGAAAAAGGAAGCTACCAATGTTCAGTGCTACAATTGTAGGGAGATGGGGCATTATGAAAATGAATGTCCTAAGTGTCAGGAGAACATATCTCAGAAAAGGCCAAGGGATCAAGGCCAAGCTTATTCTACCACTACTACTGAGGTAGAAGCTCCGAAAGACGTGGTGGCATGTAATTTAATGGTTTCCTCAAGTTTAGAAAATGCATTATTTTATTCTGGATCATCGCATTGTTTCATATCTTCCCAGTTTGCTAAGAAAATTAGATATTTCTAATTTTATTTAACAAGGGAGTTTTCAGTTAAAACTCCTAAGGGAATTATCATTGCAACAAAGTTTTGTGAATCAGTCCCCATTAGAGCACATAAATGTTCTTTATCTGCTGATCTCATCATCATACCTATGATTGAGTTTGATGTAATCCTCGGTATGGATTGGCTTTCAGACTATGATGTGAAGATTTATTGTAAGAATAAAGAGGTTATGATTCTTGATGATGATGATAAGGAACACCTTATCTTTAGAGCAGAATTGTCACCACCTAATTCTTATCTAGATCCACCCCCAGTAGCTCAACTAAATTCAATTATTGGGGAGGAAGAGAATGAAATAACTATGGGTGAGGAAAGGAATTTTCAACTAGAGGATGTACCTGTTGTGAAAGAATTTTTAGATGTATTTCTGGAAGATTTACCTGGACATCCTCCAGAATGAGAAGTTGAGTTTTCCATTGATTTAATTCCTGGATCAAGGCCTATATCGAAGACCTCTTATAGAATGGCCACTGTAGAATTAGTCAAACTAAAGAAACAACTAGAGGAATTGTGTAATAAGGGATTTATTCACCCTAGTGTTTCTCCATGGGGAGCCCTATTAATTTTGTTAAAAAGAAAGATGGATCTATGAGGTTATGTATTGATAACAGGGAGATCAATACTATAACGATAAAGAACAAGTATCCCCTACCTCACATTGATGATTTATTTGACAAACTGCATGGAGCTAAATACTTTTCAAAGATTGAACTTTGATCTGGATACCATCAGTTGTGTGTGAAGAAGGAAGACATTCCTAAGACAGCATTTCGAACCAGGTACGGGCATTACGAGTTTGCAGTAATGCCTTTTGGATTGACTAATGCACCCTCTGTATTCATGGATCTGATGAATAGAGTTTTCAAGGAATATCTCGATGAATTTGTGGTGGTATTTATTGATGATATCTTGGTATACTCAAAAAGATATGAAGATCATGAAAATCACTTGTGCATTATCTTGGAGACTCTGAGAAGACATGAATTATATGGGAAGTTTAGCAAGTGTGAATTCTGGCTTCAGGAGATTTCTTTTCTTGGCCATATTGTCTCTAGAGATGGAATCTATGTTGATCCTTCTATGACCAAGGCAATCCAAGAATGGCCAGCACCGACGAGTATAACTGAGGTACGTAGTTTTATTGGTTTAGCAGGTTATTATCGACTTTTCATCCAGAATTTTTCCTGATTGGCTAACCCATTAACGAAGCTCACACGTAAAGGGGTTAAATTTGTTTGGACAAAAGAGTGTGAATAATGTTTTGAAGAACTGAAGAGAAGATTAGTCAATGCTCCTATATTGACTCTACCATTGGGAAATGATGGGTTCGTTATTTATAGTGATGCATCGATGAAAGGACTTGGTTGTGTCCTTATGCATATTGATAGGGTTATTGCCTATGCATCACAAAAGTTGAAAATTCATGAAAAAAACAATCCTACTCATGATCTCGAGTTAGCAGCAGTGATCTTTTCTTTGAATATATAGAGGCACTACCTCTATGGTGAAAAATGTGAGATTTATACTGATCACAAGAGTTTGAAGTATATTTTTGCACAAAAAGAACTCAACATGAGGCAAAGGAGATGGCTTAAATTATTCAAAGATTATGATTGTACGATACACTACCACCCGGGGAAAGCAAACAAGGTGGCAGATGCTTTGAGCAGAAAATACCATGGAGTTTTGAACGTGATGAGAATTGAAAGGGATCCAATTTTAATGGATCTAGTGAATATAGAAATGGGAATAACTAGGGAAGGAGAAACATCAATGCTTTTTCAAATGGTTTCCAAACCATCTTTACTAGAAAGGATTAAGATTTATCAGACCGATGACGAAGAATTTCAAAAGAATATTAAAGCTGTGAATGATGGGAGATTGAGAGATTTTGTGTATGAAAATGGAATTTTGAAATTCGGGAAGAGACTTTGTGTTCCCGATATACCAAATCTAAAAAGAGAATTTTTGGATGATTCTCATAGTTCCAATTTCTCTATACACCATGGGAGCACCAAAATGTATAGAGATTTGAAGGAACATTTTTGGTGGGACAATTTGAAGAGGGAGATTTCTGATTTTGTGTCAAGATGTATGGTTTTTCAACAAGTGAAAGCTGGAAGGCAACACCCTGGAGGAGTTATGCAACCTCTTCCCATACCGGAGTGTAAATGGGACAATATTACGATGGAATTTGTTGTGGGGCTACCAAAGAATCCTAGAAGGAACGATTCAATATGGGTTATTGTTGATCATCTTACCAAGTCAGCACATTTTCTTGCTATAAGAGAAGATCTACCTATGGAACGTCTAGCAAGACTATATATTAATGAAGATGTGAGACTTCTTGGAGTACCCCTATCGATTGTTTCTGATCGTGATCCCCGTTTTACTTTAAGATTCTAGAAGATTCTTCAGAAATCCCTGGATACTGAACATCATTTGAGCACTGCCTACCACACTCAGACAGACGGACAATCAGAACGGACTATTCAAACCATAGAAGACATGCTGAGATCTTGTTCACTTGACTTTTAGGGTATGTGGGATCAGTATTTACCTCTGGTAGAATTTTCCTATAACAATAGCTTCCATTCAAGTATTCAGATGGAACCATATGAAGCGTTATACGGAAAGAGATGTCGTACACCAACCTGTTGGGATGACGTTGGTGGAAGAAAACTTGTAGGTCTAGAACTGGTGGAGGAAACAATGGAAAAGGTGAAGGAAATCCAAAATCACATCAAAGCAGCTCAAAGTAGGCAGAAGAGCTATGCCGATAATCGAAGGAAGGATTTGGAATTTCAAGTCGGTGATCATGTTTTCCTGAAGGTATCTCCATGGAAGGGAGTCATACGTTTTGGTAAGAAAGGCAAATTGAGTCCCAGGTACATCGGACCTTTCGAAATTCTAGAACGAATTGGGGATGTAACTTACCGATTGGCAATGCCGCCAAGTCTCTCCAAAGTTCACGATGTGTTCCATGTATCTCTGTTGAGGAAATACATGCCCGACCCAACACATGTACTCACCTATGAAGAATTAGAACTAGAACATGATCTATCTTATTGCAATGAGCCCGTCAGGATTCTTGATACAAGAAAACAAGTACTGAGAAACCGGACGATGCGTCTGGTAAAAGTTTTGTGGAGAAACCATAAGATGGAAGAGGCAACGTGGGAACCCGAGAAACTTATGATGAAGAACCACCCGAGTCTTTTCATGTGATAAGTATTCTTGGAATATTGAGGACGAAATTATTTGAAGTAGGGGAGAATTTAACACCCCAAGCTTCTACGGTACGCTTCTCTTTGAATAATGGGATAGCATGTGTTGTACGCAACACTGAGTTCTAACACACCATAACCAATTAAACTAGCCGTTATGAATAGTAATACCTACTTTTTGAAATTATTTATATTTTATATTTCAAAATGGACTTCATTTTTGGATTCAGAATATCGAATTTAGCCTAAGGTGAAATTTTGGTACTTTTCAGATAACTTTAATATTTTGATGAATAGAGAAAATTACTAAATTTTAATTAAAAACAACTTTTTTAATCAAAATAATTAATAGTGATAAATTATGAATTTGAGTGGTTTTAAAGTATATTTAGAATATATTTTTACCATTTAATACAATGTTGGTCATTGGACATAATTTTACAATTAAACCTGATATAAACAAGTGTCAATCTTTTGATAGTTATTATCTCTTAAAAACACGCTTTTTGTTTTAACAACAGGAATTAATTTTAAATTAATTTCTGCCAATTCTGTGTTTTAAATTTGGAAAAATGGATTCCATATTTGGAATCAGGATGTTCAAATTGTGTAAATAGGTAACTTTTATTTTTATACATTTTGAATAATTACTTCGGTAAATATTTTATTTACCATGGTCAAGGGTAAATCCGGTAAATAAGGGTTAAAAAATAATATTATAATAATACTAAATTACCCTAAAACGTGTCCTAGACTTATTGGTTGATACATGTTCGACCATAGGAATCTTTGGGTCTATTTTGAGACCCCATGGAGCCACTTGTAGGTGATAGGGACACTTAATTTTAATTAAGTTAAAATAAGTACAAAAATGACATAAGCATATATCTTTTAGAAACAAAATTTTTACATAGGGTTATATATGTTTTATTTTAAACTATAAATATTCATTAGAAATCTGAAACGATTTCCTACATAATTATATTTTATTTATAATTTTTAGACTTTAAATATTTTAATTTATTTATGACACAATTATGATGCAGTAATTACCATAATAGTGACAAATTAAAATAATTGACATTATGAATATCCAAATAAATATAATTTGAGACTTTTAATGAATTGAAATAAATTTCTAGGATAATATGACATATTAGGATTGATTTAATTAACTTTGTTCGAAGTAATCATTCTTTTATGAGTTTCACAAAAATCAACTATTGAATAGTGTCAAAATTGACATAAAAGAGTTTTTAAAAATAATATTATATTATTAATTGATATTAAATTCCTAAAAATATAATGTTCGGCCCAGAGACTTATATCATGATATTTATATCATTAATGGACCACTTGGGGGTCGATTGGATGTATATAGTATGTTTATTAACCATATAATATAAAAATACAATGAGACATTGTAAAAGTGAAACTAATTAACTAAGAGTTAATACTTAAAGATAAGGTTAATATAGTAACCCAAACCTGTCTAAATTCTATTGGTTTAATGTTTTTCGACCTATCCCCATCTTAAAATTTAAATAATAAACTTTGGAGCCATTATAAACCGAATATGAATTTATTATAAATTAATATTTCTAGCTTTTCGAAAGGTGCCCCTCACCCCTCTTATAAAAGGGCACTCCTCCTTCTCATTTCTTCACACCTTCAAAGCCTTTTAGTTCGGCCAAAATCTTCCCAAATACTCTCCCAACGTCCCTAAATACAACCTAGAGGCTTTGGTTTGATATTAAATCCATCCTATAGAGCCCTTGTGATCAAATCAAAAGGAAGAACCCGAAGAAGAGGTAATGATTTCACCACCCTTTTCCAAGTTCCTTTCTTCTTCCACTTATTCTTCCTTTGTTATTACCATTCTAAAATAATAACTCTAGTATCATATATATACTGTGATGTTATTATACATATGGTACGACCATATTCAGTATTCTATCCACCCTTTGAATAACATGTCACCATACGTGCATACGTACGGCTTACTGTTTCCACGTCGTGGTGTAATTGTTATTCAATATATTATTATTTGGATGGGTATAATAATGATGTGTAACACATGTATATAATAAATATAACATGTTAATGATTCTTTATATATGATACAACATCCATTTATATATTATTTTAATATCAAATGAATGATATTGTAACTCGTGCGTACGTACGGACTACCGTCTCCACAAACGCGATGAGATTCATTCTCCATCATATCCATTCAAGTATAATTATCATTTTATGATTTAAAAATAATGTTTAAGGACTTGATATCATTCTGTATATGAATTATATACAACCTATCTATGACAAACATGGATTATGTAACAAAACATATAAAAGAAACCGAGTAAGTTAACACCAGAAACGACGATAATACTAAGATATTACTAACAAAGCAATGTTAAAAGATCATATATGATATGATATTAATGTATATGATTTTTATATAATTTAATAACAATTATTTCACCATTATACAGGAGGTTAACCTACCCCAACCAAGGAAAAGTACAAGGTAAGGGTTATTTCACAATCTCTTCATTATCTGAGGTTGTTTATATGTAATTATCTACTGGGATTTCTTTATCATCCACATCTTTGTTTCTTCGAAATGTATCTCAAAAGATTTTACTATTTAAAAGAAAATGGGTTAAAGTCATTTATAATCTTGTTTGACTTTTTATAAGAGTTTTATAAAGGAATCTTTCCATCATTTTCCAAACAAGGTGCTTTTAACCTTTTCGACAGAATTAAGGTAAGAATGTTTTTTTAACTTATACGGTGGGTGTGGTTATTTTCTGTTGTTATAAAATCGTTGAAGCTTCCCTGACAAGCTTATAAGAATATTTTCAAAGAAAATGTTTTATTTTATAAATATATGACTCTTAAATGATTTCAAAAATAGAAAGAGATATTTCTCTAAAAAGAGTTTTGATTTCATCTATGTCAACATCCTTTGATTGATTTTACGCTTATTTGTAGTTTATTTATTATGATACAGAACTTATATATTGTATTGAAGGTTTTGTGATATGTTTGACTGTGGATGTGCTATTTTTATACCATTCATAGTTTATAGTGAAAGTGTTTACATTTCGTATGCAGGTTTTAATACGAATGTTTATGTTATGTTTAAACCTTTTCATATGGGAATGCATTGGACTTAATATGTGACGGATGGAGCCCACTATAGCTCCTCGATGCATCCGTAGGTATCATGAGACAAACAAGTGTATTGGCACAAGGCCTTGGAAAAATCTTATTTTTAGTCTTGGCACGAGGCCTTGGCTATGTGGTTATGATAGTCTGGCATTATGCATTCCATAATTATGAAAGTGGTTATTGATATTGCATGTGATTATTCGATTAGTAGAATATCGATGTGAATAAGTAAATGGAATTATTTCATTTTATTTTGGCTATACTATGTTGAAGTTTAAGTTTAAAAGGCTTTTGTTTTAGTTATACATTGCCTTAAATGTTTATTCTTATTTATGAAAGTTTCCGCTATATTGTTATCCTTACTAGGCATTTGAGCTCCCCAATTTTCTATGTTTTATTTTTCCCAGGATGTGAAGATGTAAATTATGAATGACCTGCAGGGATATTATGAGGGGTTAATAGTGTGGACTATGGAGACTATGTTGTTGTAGTAGTTTTTCACTTTACGATGTAATGTAAAACTGTATGAATATATATAGTGTTTCCAAGGCTACTAACCTAGTTGGTCTTTCGATATTTGATCTTTCTCGTGATCATGCCAATGTTATGTAATAAGGAACCGACTCTGGGTAACTGGGGTCAGGGAATTACATTCATATTTTTATGGGGTTTTTGGGTGTTTATGAATTTTCATGTTTTGAGGTTTTATGGGTTTTAGGATTTTATGGACTTTATGTATTTGAATTCTTTTAAAGTTTCTAAGTGTGTTAAGGGAGAAGGTCGGTAAAGGGCCAGGGTATTCCTGCCCCCCCAAAATTTACTAAGAAAAAAGGTAGCAAAGCAGACAGGGCGGGGCAGGGTCAATCGACCTATACCCAAAGACAAGCCCAAAAAAAGATAACAAAACAGAGAAAAAAACACAACCGCAATGTCCACACATCATGTCCCGCCAACACCAACATCCAACACCAATACCAAACATCACAGCCACGGAACAACAACAACACGACCAATCCAACCATCCCCAGCAACCAACAGCACCAGATCTGACATCACAGCCAATCACCACTAGCAGCAAACCACATAAAAATCACCGCAAACAACAACGACCATAATCATCTCCCAGCAACCAACAACCAGTAACCAGCAGTCATCAATGCCACTCCCTCATGATATGCCCCTTACACCGAACACAACCACCAGCACCATCCCAAAGCCTCCACAAACACCAGCATACAAGACCAAAATGGGGTCTGGTACATTGGGGAGGGCAGCCAGAGTAGCGGTGGTTGTTCGAGTCAAGGAGACACCATCAGGGAAAGCAGCCTTATCATTCATCCAATCCATCAGGTAGGACCAGCAGCGAAGCATCCAGTCACCACAACCACAACAAGAAGCAATATAAACCACCTGCAACAGACCAAACTCATCACCTCTCATCCAAGCAGCATTCCACCAGCCATCAACATAAAACATCCCCAGAAAAACACCTTTCCTCAATTCCAAAACCACATCTCACCAAGGAATATACCCAGACCCTCCAACACCACAAACCAGTATAACAAACAAGACCAAGCATTCCAACCAAAACCAGCAATAGCAGTATGAAGCAAAGGTGGAGTCAGGGAGCCAGAACGAGACATCATATGCATAATACACAGACAAATTAACACCCGAGCGTAATACGGACCTATAACAACATCAATACACCACGAGAGGGTAGATCTATTCTTGAAACCCCAACAATAAACCAAATCTGGACAGATCTGGTCCAGCTCCTTCGAAGGATCCACGAGCCGCTGTGCCACAAGTCACCGGGCCACATGCCGAATACACAACCACCCGCCAAGGATGACTCCATGTCTTCGTTGACCAGAAGATCTGATATCCCACACCACAAGACCAAGCACTCCACTAGAAAAGTGATACAAAGTCCTCTGAATCCGCCATCTCTGCCGCAACCTAGCACCGCAACAACCAATCTGCCCGGAGAAAGCCCTTATACAGGTCAATGCGCAAGGGAGCCGATGATGAAGGACATACCGCACAAAACCCCATCCCTTGCCGTCACAGACAGAGTCCCCCACCTCAACCTACTCATGATACTCACGCCATGGGAGAGAGACAGAGAGGGATCCGGCCGAAGAGGAGTAGAAAATTGCCAAATCAGATCTGCCATGGAGGATTTCCGGAGGAAACCCAAGAGAGAGCGGCACTGAGAGGGAGAGCCCAGGAGAGAGCGGCTGCATATTTTTCTTTTAAGGATGTTAATGGGTTTTAGTTTTTTCAGGGTTTTGGGTTTGTTTCTAGTTTTTAGGGTTTTGGGTTTTAGGGGTTTTTAGGGGTCTTAGGGTTTTTTATGTTTTAAGGTTTTAGGAGTTTTTTATTTTAAGGAGTTTCTTTTTTTAGGGGTTCCAAAGGGTTATTTTTTAAATTTTAGGGTTTTATAAATTTTATTGGTTTTAGTGTGTTTGGGGTTTTAAGGGTTTTTTGGGGTTTTCTCTTTTTTAGGGATTCTATGTTTTTCTAGGTTTTTAGGGGTTGTAGGCGTTTTAGGGTTTTTTAGGTTGATCTTTTTAGGTTTTTTAAGGTTTTTAGTGGTTTTAGGGGGTTTTGGTTTTTTTTCATGTTTTTGGATTTTTTTGGTTTTTTTAGTGTTTTGAGGGGTTTTTTTTTTTATTTTTTTTTTTATGGTTTTGGTTTTTTGGGGGGGTTTTAGGATTTTTCGGGATTTATTTCTTTTGATTCTTTAGGTTTTTGGGATTTGTTTGGTATTTTTTAGGGTTTTTATAGTATTTATGTTTTTCTACTATTTTAAGCAGTTTTGGGGGTTTTAGTGGTATTGGGGTTTTTAGGGTTTATTTAGGATTTGTTAGGGTCTTTTAGGGGGTTTAGGGTATTAGGGGAATATAATATTTCAATCTACTTTATTGGTTTTTAGGATTTTTAATGTCTTTTAAAGGTCTTTTCGGGCTATAAGTTTATTTTGGGGTTTTAGGAATTTTGAGTTTTTGGGGTTTTTAGGGGTTTAATGGTCTCTTAGGGGTTTTAAGGGTTTTATAATTTTCATAATTCGTACTGTTTTATGGTATTATAGGGTTTTAAGGATTTTTAAGGTTGTTTAGGGTTTTTAGGGGCCTTTTGGGTTTTAAAATGTCCTTTTAATTTTTTATGGTTTTTAGGGTCCTTTAGGGTATTTTTTCGTTTTTGGGGGTTTTAGGATCCTTTAAGGTTTTGAGGGGGTGTTATAATTTTTAAGGGGTTTTATTGTTTTTAGTTTCTTTATGGGTTTTTGTTGTTTTTATGTTTTTAGTTTCCTTTAGGGGTTTTTAGGGCCCTATATGGGATTTAAGGGATTTAGGTTCTTTTAGGGTTTTTGTGGGCCCTTTATTGGGTTTAGAAGTATTTTAGGATTTTTTAGTCTTTTTTTATTTTAAGGGAAATTTATGGCCTTTTAGGGTTTTACGGGTTTTATTACCTTTTAGGGTTTTTATTAATTTAGGGGTTTTAAGGTTATTAAGGTTTTTAGGGGTTTTATGGTTGTTTAGGATTTTTTTTTGGTTTTTAGGTTCCTCTATTTCTTAGCATTTTTGGGTTTTTTACATTTTTGGATTTTATTGGTTTTCGGGTTTTTTATGATTTTCTATTTTTTAAGGGTTTTAGGGTTATCGGTGTTTTTTGGGTTTTAAAGGGCATTTTTATTTTTAGGGTTTTAGAGTTTTTAATGGTTTTTTGTATTTTCTTAAAGTAATTTTTGTTTATTTATTTCTTTTTGTGGGGTTTTTAGTACATTTAATATATATTTTTGTATTTAGGGTATTTGTGATTTGTTGGAACCCAAATATGTTTTGGTTGTAATTTTTTTCAATAGATAAATATGTTGATGAACGAAAGTATATTGAGAAGGTAATGGAAATATATATTGAATAAGGGTGTGAGTAAAGTATTCAAATAAAATCCAAAACCATAGGGATGATAATAAAATCCAAGAGGATTAGATTGAGAACCATCAACATCAGATACAATCATCAGACCCATCAACATTAGATCTGGACATCATCTTGTGTCAACAGATCCATGAAATTATAATGAGACTTTGATGAAATGTCTGAAGCTACTGGAAATCGTATTGAGTCTGGAATAAAAATATTATTCTTATTGAGGAATCGTATTGAGGAAGCTATTTTTTATTTTGAATGATCTTAATTTGAATCTGATGATACTTTTCTGATTTTTATTTCAAAAATATCATAATTTGTTTGGGGAACATTTGATGCAAGACTTATAAAGGTGAGATGGATAAAATGTGTTTCCAATCGTATTATGGTTTTATTGGAAAGAAAGATGTTTCTAAAAGATAATGGAGTTACAATACATTCCTTAATAAGAGAGACGATGCTAAATCTAATCTCAAAAATATTCATAATTCACGAGGAAGTCATGATTACAAGATGATATTTGTAGAAGAATAAAGATTTTAGAAGAGAGAAGAATATGATGAGATGCATTCGGGATACTGCTCATCAGTGTGAGAAACATTGGACACATAAGAATAAGGTAGATCGGTGACAGATCATTGTATTTAGAATTTATTGAATTACAGATGATATAGAGTATTGTATTTAGAATAAGAAGGCGAGTATTGTTTGAAGACTTTTCAAAAATGTAGTGAAAAGGGAACAAAAATCATGTTTGAAGTTCAAATAATTTCTTAACCTTTGTTTTAAATTGATGGTATGAAGCATCATAATGGGAAGTCATATGTTTTACATTTTTCATAATTTATACTAAGAAACATATTTAATAAACTAATTTCATCATCATAATGAAGAAATTGTAGTAGACATATCAGTTTTTCAGTTGATATAGAGGAATGTTAAGAGATGTCTTCGAATCATATTTATTTGCAAGATGGTCAAGAAAATATGGGTGAAAAAATGTATTGATTGTTATGAAGAATCATAACGGAGAATCAAACTGAATAATCAAAATGAGTAAATGTTTTTAAACATAAAGAAATAAATTATTGATCCGAGACTTGAGGAGAATTTAAACAGTTTAAGATGATAATGAAAGATTTGTGATTTTTGGAAATTTGATTATTTGGGAAATTTGGTAAAGTGAGAAATCCTTTTCAGAATCCTATATAAACAATTTTGTTGTCCCTATATAAGGATATCTGAGATCATTTGTAATGTGTGACTATAGAATATTAAATCACTTGAGATCCAAAAAATTATGCAACAATTATTGAGTACCCAACCAAACCCTATGTTTTAGATTGTAGTTGAGGAAGATCATCAAATTTATGTTCAGTATAATCATCTATGAAAGATCCATTTGTGGAAGTTCCAATAGAATTTGATCCTTCGGAAGGAGTCCATTATACCATGGTCCAGCAGATAGAATAAAGTGAGATGCTGATTGAGTTGCTACTCAACTAAATAATGATGATTAGAAGGATAATCAGACTAGACTTTCCATTATCCGAATGAGGTTTCCAAACTAGGATGATTGTACTGACATTACCGAGGACGATTTATGGATGGAGGTTTTGGAAGAAGTTTCAAGACCAACAAGTTTATTTTTGAATTTTTTAAGTTCTTGATAGTGGTACGTAGGTAACGTTTGATTCAGTTTACTTGTGGAGGAAGTTAAGACACTCTAAAGTGGATTAGAAAAGAAGAATTAAGTGAAGCTTGTTACTATGGAAACATACTAGTTGTTGAAAGGGGTTTCATGGGAATGTGGGCATTGAAAAGGATAGTTTAGGGGTATATCCAACTATATAATAAATGTTTCTAGAGGGATTATATAATTGTTATTTTCTTGTGCATTTTTATTCCAGAAATAATATAGTGAATGAATCCATGCTGGTGGGACTATCCAACATGTCAGGGAATAGGTATTTTTACTGAAACATGTAAACATATGATACCACGCCATCATTATATTTATTACATACAAAATGTGATCTTTTGATTTATATTTGCGTGGATCATAACTATAGAAAGGTTCATGGGTTTATAATGTTTTTTATGGAAATAAGTAAAACTTCCTCATAAAAGAAATAGGAAACACTGATTCACCCCACTCTTAGTGGTCTCGATAATACTTGGGAACATCAGAGTTTTTAATGGGTTTTCAGTATTTTTAGGTATTTTATGGCTTGTGAAGGTTTTTTTGGGTTTTAGGAGTCTTTTGGTTTCTATGGGTTTATTAGGGATTTTATTTTTTCTGATTATTTTAATCATTTTTTTGGGGTTTTAGGGGTTTCTCAGGGTTTTTAAGGATTTAGGGGTTTTATTGGGGTTTATGGGGTTTTCAGGGTATTATAGTTTTTATGGTCTGTAGGGTTTTAGTGTATTTTTTTCCTAGGTTTATTAAGATATTTTTAGGATTCATAGTGTTTTTAGTGTTTTTTGGTATTTTAGGGTTTAGGGATTTTAGACTTTTTAGGAATTTTAGTTTTTTTTGGGTATTAGGTTTTTTGGGTTCTTAAATGGTTTTATGATTTTCAGGCTTTTTTATGTATTTTTATGGGTTAATAGGGGTTTTGGGTTATTTTTGGGTTTTAGGGTTTTTATGGTTTTTAACATTTTTATATTTTTTAGGGTATTTATCAATTTTTGGGGTTGTTGATTTAATGTTTTTAGGGTTTTTTGGGTTTTAAAAGATTTTTAGGATTTCTTAGGGTTATTATTATTTATGGCTTTTATGATTTTTTTGGTTTTTTAGGGTGTTTAAGGGGGTTCAAGTGTCTTTGGGGGGTTATATGTTTTTAGGATATTTTTAATTTTTAGGGGTTTTTAGGGGTTTTATTGGGTTTTAGGGGGTTAGGTTTTTTATTGGATTTTCTATTTTTAGGGTTTTTTGGGGGTTTATACTTATTAGGGTTTATATTATTTTCTTGGGTTTTGGGGTGTTTTGTGTTTTTATGGTGTTCTTTTTGTTTTTAGGGTCTTAGTATTTTTTAGGGTTTTGGAGGTTTTTGGGTTTGTATAGGTTTTATGGTTATAAGGGTTTTTAGGGTTTTTGGGGTATTAGGGTATTTAAGGAGTTTAATGTTATTTTAGGGTTTTAGCAGGTCTTTAAGTGCATCTTAGAGTTTTTATGGGGTTTAGGGTCTTTTAGTTTTATTAGGGTTTTTATGGAATTATAGGGGTTTTTAGGGTTTTAGGTACTTTTAAGGATTTTATGATTTCTATGGGGTTTTATTGGTTTTGATGTATTTTTAAATTTTTAGAGGTTTTTTGGGGTTTTTTTGGTTTTTTGGGTTTGATGGGGTTATATGGGTTTTATAGATTGTTTGGATTTTTTTAGGTTTTAAGGATCTTTGGAGTTTTTAGGCTTTTGTGGATTTAAAAGGTATTTAACGATTTTATGTATTTTCAAGAGTTTGTTTTGGTTTTTTTGAGTTATAAAGGTTTTTAGGGGTTTTTTGTATTTTTTGGTTTTTAGAACTTTTAATATTTTTAGAGACTTTTAGGGTTCTTAGGGGGGTTTAGGGTTTTAGTGTTTTTAGGTAATTTTAAAAAAAATTATGGTTTTTAGAATATTTTATGGGTTTTAGGTTTTTCATTTTACTTTATGGAACTTTTAGGGGTTTTAGGGTCCGATTGGATATTTTCGGGGGTTTAGTGATCTTTAGGGCCTTTTAGGATTTTATGGTTTTTAAGATATTTTAGGGTTTTTGGGGTATTTCTGTGTTTTTGGTGGATTTTATAGTTTTTATGGTATTTAGGAGTTTTAGTGTTTACTTATTGTTTTTATAGTTTTTAGGGCCATTAAGGTGTTTTAGTGTTTTTTAGTTTTTAAGGGGTTTTTATGCTTTTATGGTCGTTTAGGACCTTTAGGGTTTCAAGTGTATTTTAGGGATGTGTAAGATTTTTTAGTTTCTATTAGGTTTTGGGGTTATTTCTATATTTTAGGGGGTTTATGGTCTTTCAGGGGGTTGTTTAGTATTTTAGGGTATTTTTGGTGTTTTGGGGGTTCAAGGCCTTCTTTTGTATTTAGGGTTTTTAGGGTCTTATAGGGGTTTTTTGGCATTTAAATGTTTTTATAATTTTTAGGGCTTGTAATTTTTAAAATTTTTATGGATTTTTAATGGGTTTATAGGGTTTATTGTGGTCTCTAGGTTCCATTATGTTTTTAGGGTTTTTATTTTAGTTGTTTTTTTATCCTTTTTTTTCAATTTTTGGGTTTTCTAAATTTTGTAAGGGATTTTAAGTGTTTTTAAGGGATTTATGGTTTCAAATAGGATTTAATGTTTTATAGTTTTTATGGGTTTTAGGGGGTTTATAAGTTTTAGGTTGTTTAGAGTTTTAGGGGTTTTAGGATTTTTAGAGTTTTTAGGTGTTTTAACATTTCAGGGTCTTGTAAGTGGTTTTATGGGTTTTTAGATCTTTTTAGAGGCTTTAGGTTTTTTATGATTTTATATGGGTTTTAAGGACTTTTATTGTTTTAGGGTCTTTAAGGAGTTTTAGGTTTTTTATTTTCTTTTAATAATTTGAGGGGCTTTGGGTTTTTTTCGTGTTTTTACTGCGATTTATGGGTTTTAGGGGTTTTATGGTAAATTAGAGGGTTTTAGGGTATTTTTTTTGGATATGATAGGTTTTTTATTTATTCAGGGTCAATTTGGGTTTTTTTATGGGTTTTAGGTATTTTTATGGTTTTTTAGTTTTTTTAGGGGTTTAACGGACCACTAGGGTTTTTAGGGGATTTTGGGATTTTTAATGATTTTTAGTTTTTTTATTTTCCTTTAGGGTTTTTATGGGTTTTAAGATTTTCTACATCCTTTTAAATTTTATGGGCCCATTAGAGTTTTTAGAGTTTTTGGGTGTATTTTAGTGTTTTAAAGGGTTTTATGTTCATTTAGGAGTTTCTAGGGGTTTAGTGTCTGTTAAGAGTTTTAGTTTATTTTACTGTGTTTTTTAGGATTGTTCATACCATTCTAGTGTTATAGGATTTTTTTTGTATTTTTAGGGTTTTAAGGGGATTTGGGGGGTTTATGATTTTTTTGGATATCTATGGTCATTTTTTAATTTTTAGTGTTTTTAGGGTTTTAGGGGTTTTAGATATTTTAAGGGTGTTTAGGGTATTTAGGGTTTTACGGGTTTTTGGGAAATTTTGGGATTTTTAGTGTTTTAGGGTTTTATTTTCACTTTATGGGTTTTAGTGTTTTTTTGGGTTGGGGGGGTGTTATGGGTTTTATGGTTTTTATTATTTTTGTGTTTTAGGGGGTTTTAGTAGATTTAGAGTGTTTGGGGTGGTTCTATATTTTAAGTGATTTTATATTTTTTAAGGTTTTTAGTTTTTTTAAGGTTTTATAGCTTTACTGGTATTTAAGGGGATTGAAGGGATTTCTTTTTTAGGGGGCTTAGAGTTTTAAGGGTTTTTAGGTTTTTAAAAGGGCTTTTTAAGGTTCTATGGGGTTTTAGGGTTTTTAGTTATTAAAGGGTTTTTAGAGTTTTTAGGGTTTTTAGGGATTCCTTAGGGGTCTTTGGGGTCTTAATGATTTTTAGTGTTTTGGGGTTTATTATTTTTCTTTTGTGGTTTTTGGGGGTTTAATGATTTTTGAAAAAAAATAAAATTTTAGGGGTTTTAGCTGTTTTACGGTTTTTTAATATTTTTAAGGAATTTATGGGTTTTTATATTTTTAAAGGGTATTATGGGTTTCTAGTGTTTTTACGTTTTTTTAACATTTTTTAGTTTTTTTGGTGTTTTTTCGTATGGTTTTTATAGTTTTAAGGGTTTTATAATTTTTAGGGTTTTTAACATGTTTTAGGGTTTTAGGGTTTTTTGGGTTTTCTTAGGGCTTCTATGGTTTTTAGGGGTTTTGGCATATTTTATGGGTTTTTTTGGGTTTTTAAGGGTTTATGGTTTTTAAAATGTTCAAGGGTTTTAAGGTACATTTAGAATTTTTTAGTTTTTTAGGATCTTTTTGGGGTTTTAGAATCTATTAGCGTTATTTTAGGGTTTTAGGTCTTTGTGGGGTTTTAGAGGATTTTAGGGTTTAATAGGTTTTTAAGGGATTTATGTGATTTCTGGGTTTTTTGTTTTTAGGGGTTTTGTAGTGTTTTTAAGAATTTAGGGGGTTTTAGGGTTTTTATGATTTTTAGGGGTTTACGGTTTTTTAGAGTTTTAGGGGTTTTAGAGTCTATAAGGGGTTTTAGGGTTTTTTAGGTTTTTTAGAGATTTATAGGGTTTAGGATTTTAGAGTAATCTTGGGTTATATATTTTTTTAGGGTTTTAGAATTTTTAATGGTTTTTATTGTATTTTATGGGGTTTATGATTTATTAGAACTTTAAAATTTTTAGGGTATTTTAGGATTTTTTGGGACATTAGTGTTTTTAGGTATTGAATTTTTTAAGGATATTTTGTGTTTTATTTCATTTTATAGTTTTTGGGGATTTTAAGGTTTTGGGGGATTAATGGTTTTTAGTATTTTTATTCTTTCAATTATTTTTTGGGTTTTTTAAGGTTTTATGATTTTTATTATGATTTTTTGGGTTTTTACAATTTTTTTTGTTTTTTTGGGTTTTAGGGGTTTTATTATTTTTAGGGTTTTAGGGTTTATTGGGTTTTTAGGGTTATTATGGTTATTATGGTGCTTTTGGTTTATTGGGTTTTTATTGTTTTAAGGGTTTTTAATGCATTTTAATAATTTTTACGGATTTTAAGGGGCTCTAATGTGTTTTAGGGATTTAAGGTTTTAGGATTATTAATAGTTTTTAGGATTAATAAGGTTTTCTGGGTTTTAATGGTTTTTATGGGTTTAGGGGTTTTTGGGTTTTTAGGGGGTTTTAGGTTTTTTATTTTTTTTACATATTTTAGTTTTATAGGGAGTTTTAGGGTTTTATAGGTTTAGTTTATTTAGGGTGTTTTCTATTATAGGGTTTTAAGGGGTTTTGGTAATTTAAGCATTTTTTGTGATTTTATGGTATTTTCATCATTTTTTGAGTTTTAGGGTTTTTAGGGTTGTTTTGTATTTTTCTTATTGTTTTATTGTTTTCTAGGAGTTTTATGCACTTTAAGTAATTTTTTAGGTATATTCAGGGTTTTAGGGGTTTTACGGTTTTTTGGGATTTATGGGTTTTTTGGGATTTTTAGTGTTTTAATGGTTTTTTGGGTTTTAGGGTTTTTCATATATTTAGGGTTTTTAGGGTCGTTTTTTTATCATTTTAGGGATTTTTAGGGTTTTAAGTTAGATTTAGTGGGGCTTAAGGGTTTTTTGGTGTTTCTAGGGGTGTTCTGGTTTTTAATTTTTTAGGGTTTTTAGGGTATTATTGGGGGTTTGAAGGGTTTGTAGGGTAATTATGGGTTTTAGGGTGTTTAAGGTGTTTTATGGGTTTTAGGGTTTTTATAGGGTTTTGATGGTCATTTAGGGTATTTGGGGTTTTAAGGGTTTACTTCTTTTAGGATTTTTTTAGTGTTTTTAGGGATTTAATTGATTTAGGGTTTTTTTGGTTTTTTGTTTTTTTTTTTTGGGTTTTCAGGAATTTTAGTGTTTTCAAGTATTATTAGGGATTTTAATGGTTTTTATGGTTTTAGGTTCATGATGTGTTTCTCGGATTTTTTTTGGGTTTTATCGTGATTTTAGGGCCTTTTGAGTTATTTTAGTGGTTTTAGGGTTGTTTGGGTGTCTTATGGGCCTTTAGGGTTTTAGGGATTTTAGGATCTTTTAATGTTTTTATAGATTTTTATGGGGTTTTAATGTTTTTTGGGTTATTAAGGTTTTCTAATTTTTTGGGATTCTTCTAATTTTTTGGGGATTTATGAATTTTTAAGGTTTTTAGGGTTGTTTTAGGGTTTTTATCATTTAAAAGGGTTTTTAGGTTTTTTAGGTTTATTAGATTATGGGTGTTTTAATGATTTTTTATAGATTTTTAAGGGTATTAGGGGTTTTAGTGTTTTTAGGGTTTTATGGGGGTTTTTTGATTTTAAGGGTTTTAGGGGTTTTTAGGTCATTTGAGCAGTTTTATGAGTTATTATATTATTTTAGGGTGTTTTAGTATTTTAATGGGTTTTATGGTCTTTTAGGGTTTTTAGGGTCTTTTAGTGGTTTTACGTTTCTAGGGTTTTAATGGTTTTATGATTTTTTGGATTTTTTTGGTTTTTATTGGATTTGAGGATTTTTATGGATTTTTAGCGTTTTTTGTGGTTTTATAGGATTTGAGTTGTTTTTAGGGTTTTATGGGTTTTTATAAATTTTACTGTCTTGATTTTTTTTCTGTGGTTTGTAATGTTTTTTAGTTTTTTTTTTCAGGATTTTTAAGATTTTAAGGATTTTTATGGGTTTTTGCGGTTTTAGTGGTTATTAGTGTTTTAGGGATTTTGTGGGTCTTTTGGGTTTGGGTTTTTTTGTGGGTTTTAGAGTTTTTTGGGATCTGTTAGGGGTTTATAGGTTTTTAGGGTTTTTTTAGGTTATTGGGGATTTTTGGGGGGGTTTAGGGTTTTTTACGTTTTGATAAATATGTAGGGTTCTTTTCATGTTTTAGGGGCCTTTGCAGGTTTATGGGTTTTTTATCAATTTTAGAGTTTTAAGGGTTTTAGGGTATTTATTATTTTTTTGGTATTTTATTTTTTTAGTGCTTTTAAGTGTTTTTAATTATTTGGGGGTTTTAGGGATTCATTAAGTTTATTTAAGGGTTTTTATTGTGTTTTATGATATTAGGAGTTTTTCATGGTTTTAGGGTTTTTAGGGATTATATTGGTTTCTAGGGTGTTGTGTTTTTAGGATAGTTAGGTTTTATAAATGATTTTTACAATTTTTAGGGTATTTTGAGGTTTTTTAGGGGTTTTGGGTCTTTCAGACCATTATTTGGGTTTCATGATCTTTTAGGGTTATTATAATGGTTTTAGGGTTCGTAGATTCATTTAGGGTTTTTAGTGTTTGGGGGTCGTTTAGGATTTTTATGGGTTGAGGGTCATTTAGGATCTTAAGGTTTTTTGGAACCCTTTAGGGGTTTTAGGACCCTTTTGGTTTTTAGGGTCCTTTATGTTTTTTGGGGTAAAGGATTTTGGGGGGTTTTTTGGTTTTTTGGTTTTTAGGTGTTTTGGGGTTTTATGATTTTTAGGGGATTTATAGTTTTTATGAGTTTTAGTGTTTTTAGGGGATTTCGAAGGGTTTTATGGGTTTTTATGGTATTTATGCATTTTAGTGTTTTTAGGTGTTTCTGTTTTTTTTGGGATTTTTAGTGTTTTTTTTGGTTTTTTGGGATTTTTATGGGTTTTAGTGTCTATAAATGTTTTAGGCCTTTTAGGGCCTTGTAGCAGTTTTAGTATTTTTAGTGTGTAAAGTGATTTTTAGGTAATTTTAGGGTATTTTTGGTTTTTTAGGATTGTTTAGGGATTTTAGGGTCTTTTATGGTGTTTTAGGGGGTTTTAGGGTTTTAAGCATTTAAGGGTCATTTAGGATATTTTAGATTTTTGGGTGTTTTGTGGTCATTCAAGGTCTTTTAAGGTTTTCATTGGTCGAGGATCGATCTCGATGAAATTATCTCATAGGGAAACGATAGAACTCCATGGGGTAGGGTTTCAATGATTACATTGAATTTCCAAGAGATGCTGATATTGAAAGAATGGTGGGGGGAAACCTCACTAGACCTATCCCAAAGGAGGAACCATCCTGGGAGGGGATGGTTATCTACGCATCATCTTCAAAGGAGTCAGTGACTTTGGTCAATGGATATCGAAGATACATTGTATCTCTTAAATAAGGAGCATCATATTGTATGATTGAAAAGTGATCGACTCCCCACATTCTTTCCAAACAAGAAGAAATTAATGAACTTCTAAAGCTTTGTAAGTTTTGTATTACTTCTAGGGTATTATTCCCTTTTGGATTGAAACTATGGTCAGTGGTTTATCTTCATTGTTGAGCTGTGGAAACATGGTGTTTTGATGAATGGTGATGCATTCCAATCTACTGAGGTTTTTCATATTCTCCTTTAGTCTTAGTATCTGAAAAGGAGGGCATGGGGGTGTGGTTCAATTTCTCTTAACCCAGGTATGATTTTCATTCATGACTGGGATGCTAATTTTAAACCAATTTCTATTAGAAGCAATAGAAAATAGTTTTTGGAAACGTCTCTTTTGGATCAATTGGATTCTCTAGAGCCCAATAATTCTATTTGATGTTGTCTCAATGATTCTAGTACCAATCAGAATGGAATAGGCTACTAAGGAGGATCAATTCAGATACTTTTTATAGACCCTTGTTGAGGTAGATCTCTCTTCCATACTCACTAAGAATTTTGTTCTTTCAACAATGACTACTAATATTTATTTAAAAAGCATGTATTACATGTTGCTTGATTTTTGTGATTGATGCTGATTGATCGGAAATCTAAATGTGATGTGTCACCGGGAGATGATCTCTTCCATATTCTCTTTGAATATTTGTTGTTATAATTTATATAGGAAGGGACATAATAGAAAGGGATCTAATACATTGGGAAATGGTAATTATGTAGATAGTGGAGTTGTTGTTTATAATGAGATCGATAATGATCTGGATTTTGGTGTTGGGGAGGCCTTGTTGGATGAAGGCAAGGGCATGTAGTGAGCCCCAACAGACCACTATACTGGCCACTAAATAGTTTGTTGAATAAGGAGATCTATGATACCTCACAATACACTTGGGAGGATTCTCAGTGTGTGTT
The DNA here is from genome assembly GCA_963277665.1 of Viscum album. NCBI lineage: Eukaryota > Viridiplantae > Streptophyta > Magnoliopsida > Santalales > Viscaceae > Viscum > Viscum album. The sequence goes on from CAUJRU010000939.1 coordinate 72,621, forward strand.
TTGGAGGAAACAAATACATAACATCCGTTTATAGGGAAAAGATGATTACAAGTGGGGGAACCTGATCTATCATAACAGGATCCACATTTGGTGAACCCAAAACTGATGCTCAGAAAAATGATAATTATCATAAGGGTATCTATAATATCTTCTATTCTTTAAAAATATTTGATAAGTGGGGGAATTATTTTGATGATGAAAGGGAGAATTCCAACACTCCCCTTAAGGATCTGGCCAGTGGCCATGCCTCATTCAAGGATTTTATCATACATGGAAAGAAAAAGGTGATTTCCAATAAGGATTTAACTTCTACTCCTACAAATAGAAGGTTATAGAAGGACTTTTCCAGCCCACCAAGGATTGTGTCTACCAGATTTTCTTATATGTTGTCAAGAAGGGCAAATATAGAGATCCTCAAGATCTTTAATCATTGTAATTATCCATCTGATTGAAAAACTACTAATGATTGCGAATATGAAAATGATCTATAATATTATGATGTTTAACTCTATTGATTGTTGGATGAGGTAAATCTTCTTGGTTGGACCCCATCCACTTTCCTTATCTTCTTTTTATTTTTCTTGAATAAACAGACACAATATTTTTCTTTTGGCTAGAATTGTTTGGTAAAGTCCTATAGGGTTTATAGGTTCCTTTAGGAGTCCTTCAGAATTTTATATGGATTTTATAGTCCTTTAGGGTTTTGTAGGGTTTTTAGGTTAATTTAGGGTTTTAGGGTCCATTAGGGGTTTTAGGGTTTTTTTGCATCCTTTAGAATTTTTATTCTTTTTAGGGGTCACAGGGGTTTTTAGATTTTTATAGCAATTTAGGATATTTTATGATCTTTTAGGTTTTTCATAGGGGTTTTATGGTCTTTTGGGATATTTAAGCAATTTTATGGTCTTTTAGGGTTGTAGGGTATTTTAGTGCTTTTATCCCTTTTAAGGTGTTTAAGTATATTTAGTGTCATTTAGATTTTTTATTGTGTTGGGGTCTCTTAAGGGGTTGTAGTGGTGTATAGGGTTTTTTGGGTTTTTTTTGTTTGTTTGGGTTTTTAAGATTTTTATGGTTTTTATGGTCCTAGGATTTATAGGGGTTTTAGAGTTTCATGGATTTTAGTATTTTTTGGTTTTTAGTGTTTTTTAGTTTATAGGTGTTTTGGGGTTTTATGTTTTTTAGGGTTCTTTAGGGGTTTTTACAACTTTACAGAATCTAAGGATATTTAGGGTTTTTGGTTCTTTTAGGTTTTTCGAGTTTTTTTGGGTTTTTGATGGGTTTTTATGGTTTGTAGTGTTTTTAAGGGTTTTAGAGGTTTTATGGGATTTAATTGTTTTCTATGTGCTTAGTGTTTTTTATGGTTTTTTGTTTTATTAGGGTATTTTAGGGATTTGAATAATTTTTAGAATTTTTAGTGGGTTTTTTTTTGTTTTTTTGGGATCCTAGGAGTCTTAATGGGTTTTTGGGTTTTTATAGTTTTTAGGGATTTAGGGGTTTTTAAATTTATATGGTTTTTAGTTTTTTATTGTTTTTATTTTTTATGGTTTTTAGGGGTTTTAATGGTTTTTAGTGTTTTATGGGTTTTATGGTTTTTTTTAGTTTTATGGATTTTTAGGTTTTTAGGGTTTTGAGGTTTTTGACGCATTTTATAGTTTTTAAGGGTATATAGGGTATTTGTGATTGATTTTTGATTTATAGGGTTTTCTATGGTTTTAGTTATTTTTGGTGTTTTGGTGTTTTATGGATTTATAGTTTTTGATATTTTTAGTGTTTTTAGGGGTTTTAGGGTCTTTCGAGTTTTCAGGGTGTGTAGGGGGTTTTAAGGTAGTTTATGGTATGATATGGATTTTTAGGGTGTTGTGAGTATTTGGATATTTTATGGGGTTTAGGGTATTTTATACATTCTTAGGGGTTTATAGTTCTAAGCTTTAATTCTTTCTATGGTTTTATAAGATTTTTATGGTATTTATTTTTTTAGGGGTTTTTAAAATTTTTATTGTTTTTATGGTTTTAGGTTTTTTAGGGAATTTTGGTTTATTTTAGGTTTTTTAGTATTTTAATGTTTTAGGGTTTTTACCTTTTTAGGGTGTTTTATATTTTTTAGTGTTTTTTAGTGTTTTTTTATTATTTTTATTGTTTTTGGGTTTATGGGTTTTTAGGGTGTTTAAGAGTTTAAGGGTTATCGAGGAGTTTTACAAGGGTCTTAGGGTCTTTTAGGATTTTATGGGTTTTAGGTTCTTTTAGGGGGTTTAGGGTTTTTAGGGTTTAATGTTTTTGCGGCTTTTAAGGTTTTAAGTATAGTCTAGTGTTTTGGAGGGTTTTGTTGGTTTTTGGGTATTTAGGGTTTTTATTGGTTTTAGGGTTTTTAAGGTCTCATATAGATTTTAGTGTTTCATAGTTTTTTGGTGGATTTTAGTGTATTTTATGGTTTGTAGTTTCATTAATTGTTTTAGGGTCATTTGGTGTTTTATTTTTTTATGGGGTTTCGGGTTTCTAGGGGTTGTTTCATTTTTAAGGGGTTTTCCATTATTTAGGTTTTTAGTGTCAATTGGTGTTTTGGTGTTTTTAGATTTTTTTGGGGTTTATGGGTTTTTAGTAGCCTTTTTTTAGGCATTTATGGTTTTCAAGGGTTTTAGGTTTTGGGTTATATGTGGTTTAAGTGTTTTTATGGGATTTATGGGTTTTTATGGTTTTGGGAGTTTTTAGTTAACTTAGATTTTTGTGGTTTCTTAGGGTTTTCTATGGCTTTAATGGTTTTTTTAACTTTGTAGGGTTTTTAGGTATTTTATGTTTTTAGTTTTTTAGGGGTTTTAAGGATTTTTTATTAGTTCTGGGGGTTTTTAATATTTATAGGGGCTTTATCATCTTTTAGGTTTTTAGGTTTTTTCTGGGGTTTAGAGTTTTTTTTTGGGTTTTAAGGTCATTTAGGGTGTTTAGAATCATCTATTTTATTTAGGGGTTTTAGTGTTTTTTGAGTTTTATGGTCTTTTAGGTTTTTTTGGTTTTATGGCATGTTTAGGGTTTTTACAGTGTCTTAGGGACCTTTTGGGTCTCAAAGAAATTTAGGGACCTTTAATGATATTAATAATTTTTTTTTGTTTTTATGGGTTTTTATGGGGATTTGGATTTTTTATGATTTTTTAGGGGGTTGGGGGGTTTTGGTTTTTTTGGTAATTAGTGTAATGGTGTCTTATAGGGTTTTAGGATTTTTAATTATTTTTACAATTTTTTAGGATCTTTTAATGTTTTTAGGGGTTTAAGGTCTTTTAGGGTTTTTTTGGGTTTTTAGGTTTATGAGAGTTATTAATGTTTTTAGAGTCTTTTAGGGTTTTATGGTTGTATATGTTCTTTTGGGGTTTTTAAGTCACTTTAGAGTTTTAAGGGGTTTTAAATACATTAATGGGTTTTAAGGGTCTTTTAGGAATATGTAGGTTTTAGGTATTTTTAGGGGATTTATCATTTTTGTGGTCATTTTTTAGGGTCCTTCAGGGTTACTATGGTTTTTATATACCTTTAGGGTTTTGACATCTTTTTATTGTGGGTGGGGGGTCGGGTTCTATCAGTGTGTTTAGGTTTCTTTAGGGGTTTAGGCTATTTATGGACATTAAGGGTTTTTAGGGACCTTAAGGTTTATATGTATTTTTTAGAGTATTTTAGCTTTTGGTTTTCCCATTTTGTGTTTCCTAAGTGTTTTTAGGATATTCTATATCTTTTCATGTTTTTAGGGGGTTTTGGGGATTTTAGGGGTTTCATGGGCTTTAAGTGTCTTTTGGGGTTTTTATGGTCTCATGGAATTTTATGGTTTGTTATGGGTTTTATGGTTTTGAGGGGGTTTTAGGTTTTAAAATATTTTAATATATATATTGGTATTTAGAGTTTTTAGGGAGTTTAAGGGTTCTCTAGGTTTTAAGATTATCATTGTTTTTAGTGGGTTTTAGAGTTCTTTTGGGGTATTTTTAATTTTTAGGGCCTTTAGGGTTTTTATGGGTTTTAGGGTTATTTAGGGTTTCATAGTTTTTGGGCATTAAAGATATTTTATATGATATTAAATATTTTTTTGGGGTTTTATGAATTTTAGTGTTATATATGGGATTTTAGGGGTTTTAGGGTTATTAGTGGGTGTTTCAGGTTTTTAGGGGTTTTAAAAGGTTTTTAGCACTTGGGGTTTTGGTGTTTTATATTTCTCAAGGTTTTTATAATTTTTTATAGTTTTAATTGGTTTTATCTATTTTTGGTATTTTTTTAATGTTTCTAGGGGTTTTAGTTTATTTAGGGATTTTCAAGGATTTTAAGGATTTAAGGGGTTTTACTGTTTTTTTTTTATTTTTTAGGATATTTATGGTTTTGGGGGTTCCATGATATTTTAGTTGTTCTTAATTGTTTTTAAGGGTTTAAATTTTTTTCTTCTATTTTTAGGGGGTTCAGGGTTTCAGGGGGTTTCAGTGTTCTTATAATTTTTTAGGGTTTTTATGTTTTTTGTGATTTTTTGGATTTTTATGGGAGTTTAGGAGTTTTTTGGTTCTTTTAAGGATTTTTATAGTTTAATGGATTCTATGGTGTTTTAGGGTTTTCGTTTTTTAGGGTTTTTAGGGTGTTTTTTTGTACTTTTACAGTTTTCTATAATGGTTTAAGGTATTTTATGGAATTTCAGGGGATTAGGGTCTATTAATGGTTTTAGGGTATTTCAATGCCTTTTATTTTTTTTAAATTTTTGGTGGTATTTGTTTTTTTGGTTTTTAGGGCATTTAGGGTTATTTATTGTTTTTTGGGTTTAATGGGTGTTTTAGTTTTTAAGGGTTTTTAGTTTTTTAATTAGTTTTTTGTGTCTTTATGGGTTTTATGGTCGTTAAGGGTTTTAGAGTTTTTAATGGGTCTTTAGGCATTTTAGTAATATTACAGTTTTTTGGGTTTTTATGGTTTTTATGGTTTTTAATGGTTTTAAGGCTTTTAGTGCGTTTGGAATTTTAAGGGGTTCTCGAGATATCTTAGTGTTTTATGGGTTTTAAAGGTTTTTAGTGGATTTTATGGGTTTTAGGGTTATTTATGGATTTTTAGTGGGTTTTATTGTTTGAGTGATTTAGGGGTTTTGGATTTTAAGGTATATTTAAGGATTTGGTGGTTTTTTCTATTTTTAGGGTTTTATTGAATTTTTAGGGTTTTTAGGTTTTTTTAGGATTTACGTTTTTATGGGTAGTTTAGTGTTTTATGTTGTTTTTATGTTTTTAGGTTACCTTACAATTTTTTGGGTTTATTAAGGTTTCTAAGGGTTTTTCGGAGATTTATGAGTTTTGGGGTTATTTTATTATTTTATGGTTTTTAAGGGTTTAGGTGTTTTTAGTTATTTTGTGGTTTTTTCAATTTTATGGGTTTTTAGGGGGTTTAGGGGATTTGTGGGTTGTTTATGATTTTTTATTTTTTTAGTGTTTTTATTTTATTTTTTTACTTTTACAGGTTTTATCGGTTTTTAGGGTCCTTTATGGTTTTTTGAGTTGTTTGGGTCTGTAAGGGTCTTGGGGGGGGGGGGTAGTGTTTTAGGTTCTTTTAGGGTTTTAAAGGGTTGTTTTGGGTATTTTAGGTTTTTAGGATCATTTAGGGTTTTTATCGGATTTTAGGGGTTTTATGGTTTTTATGCTGCATTAGAGTATTATGTGTCATTTTGGTTTTTTGGGTTTTTTTGGTCATTAAGGATTTTCTTTGCTATTTTTGAGGTTCCCTTAGGTAATTTTAATATTTTTAGGGGTTTTAAGTGTCTTTTAGGGTGTTTATATGGCTTTAGTATTTTTATGGGCTTTTAAGGGTTTTTAGGATTTTTTGGGGTTTTTAGATTTCTTAGGCCCCGTTAGTGTTTTTAGGAATTTTAGGGTCATTTGGGGGGTTTTAGGTTTTTTAATGTCTTTTAGTTGGTTTTAGGGTTTTTATTTTTTCAATAGTAAATATGGATTTTTGTTAATTCTATGGCCTTTTAGGGTTATTTGGGCTTTTAGTTAATTTTAAGAGTTTTTAGGGGATTTAGGGTCATTTTGGGTTTTTATGGTTTTTGGGTATTTTAGGGCTTTAATAGATTTTTTGGGTCTTTAATGTTTTCTCAGAGGTTTAAGGTATTTTATGATTTTGTATAGGTTTTAGCGTGTAGTAGAGTTTTTAGGATTTTCCTGTCTTTAAATTTTTTTTAAGTTTTTATGGTCCTTTAAGGGTTTTAGTGTTTTATAGGGATATAGTTTTTTAGGATTTTTTTGAGTTTCTAAGGTCCATTTTTTTAAAAAATTTGGTTTTTAGGGGTTTTATGTTTTTAGGTATTCAATGGGAGGATTTTTAGGGTTCTAAGGGATTTTTGGGTTTTTAATAATTTTCTATTTTAAAGATTATTAGTGATTTGTTTGGTTATAAGGGTTTTTAGTGTTTTTATGGGTTTTTTATATTTCATGGTCTTAATGATGTATGTGGGTTGGGGTTATGTGGTATTTATGTTTTATGTGCTTTTGGGTTTTAAGGGGGTTTTCTGGGTTTTTAGTTTTTTTAGGGATTCAGGTTTTTTAGATTTATTAGTGTTTTAAGGGTTTTGTTAGAGTTTTTTTGGGTATTTAATATTTCCATTGAGTTTTTAGAGCTATTATGTGTTTCTTAGGGGTTTTAGTTTTTTTTGGGGGTTTTGGGTCTTAGAGATTTAAGTGTTTTAGTGTTTTTTTGGTTTTCTAGGGTTTAAGGGTATTTAATATTTTTAGGGGTTTTATGGTTTTTTAATTATATTTGGGTTTTAGGGTTTTTACTGGTTTTTAGGGGTTTTAGAGGTTTTAGGTTTTTAGGGTTTCTAGGTGTTTTTAGAGTTTTAAGGTGTTTCTTATGTTTTTTTGTGTTTTTTTAGGTTTTAGTTGTTCTTATTTTTATTATTTTTTTAGAGTTATTACGGTTTTTAAGGATTCTAGTGTTTTTGGGGGTTTTATGTGTTTTTTTGGGTTTTAGGTGTTTTAAGAAATTTTTGGGAGTTTATTCCATTTTATTTTGATTTTGGGCGGTTTAAATATTATTTGGGGTTTCCATATTTTTTAGGGTGTTTTGGTTTTTTTCCATTTTTTTGGGGGTTTTAGTGTTTTTAGGGATTTATGGTTTTTATATTTTGAGGGTATTTTTAGAGTTATTATGGTTTTAGGGTTTCCTTTATGGTTTGTAGCAGTTTAGGTGTTTTTATGGGTTTTGGTATTTTTTGGGTTTTTAGGGTGTTTATGTGGATTGAAGGGTATTTTATGCTTTTTATAGGGTTTTATGGTCTTTTGGGTTTTAGGGCCTTTTAGGGATTTTAGGGTTTTTAGGTACTTTTAGATGAATTTTGGGGATTTTTTATTTTTAGTTTTTATGGGTTTTTACAATTTGGGGTTGTTAGGGGATTTTGGGGCTATTTAGAGTTTTAGGAGTTTTTTGTATTTTTTATTGTTTCTAGGTTTTTTTATAATTTTTAGGGTTTTTTGAGTTTTTATGGTTTTATGGGATTAGGGTTATTAGGGGTTTTATGGTTTTTATTATTTTTAGAGGTTTATGGTTATTATGATATTTAGGGGGATTTTTGGATTTATGTTATTTAGGATTTTTAGGATTTTATGTTTTTTAGGGCCTTTTTGAGATTTTTATGGGTTTTTAGGGTTTTGGGTGATCTAGGTATTTTAGGGGATTTATGGGTGTTTTGGATTTTTATGGTTTTAGGGATTTTGAAGTTTAGGGGGTTTTTAGGGGTTTTAGTGTTTTATGGGTTTTAAAGGGTTTTGGTGTCTTTAGGGTTTCTTAGTTATTTTATGGGGTTTCATATTTTTAGTTCTTCTAGGTAGATTTAAGGTTCTTGGTGGTTTAAGGTGTTTTAGTGATTAAGGTTTTTTATTATTTTTTGGGTTTTTTGAACTTTTAGGGTCACTGGGTTATTAGGGTCTTTATATTTTTTTAGGGTTTTAGCATCTTTTATGGATTATGGGGGGGGGGGGTTAGGGTATTTTAAGGTTTTTATGGTTTTATATGTTCTTTTTGGGGGTATAGGGTCCTTTGGAGTTTTTATAGTTTTTAGTATTCTTTGTGATTTTTAAGTTTGTAGGGAAATTTAAAGATTTTTGTGGTCCTTTTGGTTTTTTGGATGTTTTTTATGGTTTATAAGGTTTTTTAGTTTTTTTAATTATTATATGGTTTTTAAGGATTTAAGGGTTTTAATAGTTTTTTCTATTTTTTATGGGTTCTAGGGGTTTTGATAAGTTTCCAGTGTTTCCAGGATTTTTAGAATTTTTAGGTTTTTAGGGACTTTAGGGGTTTTTACGGTTTTAGGGTGTTTTTTTGATATTTTTGGTTTTTTAAGGTTTTTTATGTTTATCCTGGTTCATTTTTGTTTTTTAGGGGTTTAGGGTGTTTTAATCTTTTTAAGGTTGTTTTAGGGTAGTTTAGGGGATTTAGGGTGTTTATGTGGTTTTAAGATTTTGAAAGGGGTTTTTAGGGTTTTATGGTGTTTTAGTATTTTTTAGGGTGGTGTGGTACTTTAGGGGGTTTAGGGTTTTAAGGGTTCTTTATAGTGTTTTATAGGTTTTTAGTGTTTTCTAGAGGTTTTAGGGGGTTTAGGGTTTCTTATGGTTTTAAGGGTTTTATTCCATCATTATTTTTAGTAGTTTTTTATTTTATCGATGTTTTTTTAGATTTTGAGGGGTTTTAAGGTTTTTTAAAATTTTCATTGTTTTTAGGGGTTTTACAGGTTTTTTTTACCTTTTTAGGGGTATTCAGGATGTTTAGAGTTAGAAATATTTAGTGGGTTTTAGTTTTTTAAATATTTTTAACGGTTTTAGGTTTTAAGTGTTTTTTGGGTTTTTAGGGTTATTATGTTCCTGAGGGATTTTTATATTTTTAAGGAATTATGGTATTTATTGTTTTTAAATTCTTTCGGAGTTTTACTATTTCTTTGGATTTTTAGGTTTTTGGGGTTTTTATCGGGTTTTTATCTTTTTTGGATTTTTAAGGGGGGTTTTCAGTTTTCGAGGGTTTTCTGTGTTTTTAGGGATTTTAGGGTGTTTTAGGGGTTTTTGGGTTTTTAGGGTATGAGGGATTTTCCACATTTTCAGGGTGTTTAGGAATTTTTAATTATTTTAATGTTTTTAGTAGTTTATGGTTTTTGGGCGTGTTATGATGTTTTATGGTGTTTGGGTTTATAGGTTTTTAGGGTGTTTAAGGAGATTTAATGGTGTTTTATTGGGGTTTTAAAGTATTTCTTGTATTTAGGATCTTTTAGGGATTTTAGGTTATTGTGGGTATTTAGGGGTTTTGTGGAATTTTAGGGGTTTTTAGGTTTTTAGTGTTTTAATGTTTTTTATGTTTTTAGGGATATTAGAGTTTTTGGGGGTTTTAGGATTTTTATGGATTTTTTATATTTTTGGGGCTTTAGGGGTTTTACAGGTTTTTAGAGTTTTAGGTTTTTTAGATGTTTTTCTATTTTATGTGTTTCAGGTTTTTGGGATTTGTAGTATTTTTAATAGCTTTATGGGTTTTAGAGTTTTTATGTTTTCTTTGGTTTTTGGGTTTTTAGGGGTTTTTAGTGTTTTTAGTGTTCTGGGGGGGGGGTTGGGGTTTTTTGTTGGTTTTTAGGGGGTTAGGGATTATTGGTGTTTTATTAGGTTTAATGGGGATTTAGGGTTTTTAGGGATTTATTAGTTTGTTTAAAAGTTTATAGGGTATATTGGGTTTTTAACAAATTTTAGGGTTTTTAGGTTTTTAGGGGTTTTAGAGTTTTTTGGTGTTTTAATGTTTTTTCCTAGTGTTTTATGCTTTTTTATGTTAGTTGGGCAGTTAGTGTTTTTTGGGTTTTTAGGGTTGTTTTGTTTTTTAGGGTTTCTAAAAGTTGTTTAGGATTTTTATGCATTTTAGTTTTTTGTGGTTTTTATTATTTTTTGGATTTTGTTTGGTTATGAGAATTTTTAGGGGTTTTAGGTATTTTTGGGGTTTTAGTTTTATTTTGGTTTTTTAAAGGGTTATAAATATTTTTATGGTCATTAGGTGTTTTCAGTACTTTTTGTGTTTAAGTGTTTTAGGCATTTAATGTTTTATAGTATTTTTATAGTTTTTAGGGTCTTTGGGTCCTTTTGGATATTTTGAAATTTTTGGGGGTGTATGGATTTTAGGTTCTTTTATGAGTTTTTAGTATTTTATGGGGTTTTGTGGAATTTTTTTATTTTATGGTTTTTAGTGTTTTTAGTGTTTTAATGTGTTTTAGGGTTTTTTAGTTTTTGTGTTCTTTTACAATTTTAGGGGGTTTTAGGTAATTTGAGGGGGGTTTGGGGTGTTTTATAGTGTTTTAGGTGTTTTAGGGTTTTTAGTTCCCATTTGGGTTTTAGGGTTTTTAGGGTCCATAAGAGGTTGTCTGTTTTTTTGATGCATTAGGGGTTTTTTTATTTTCAGTTTTTAGGGGTTTTAATGGTTTTTAGAGAATTGGGATATTTATCATTTTTATGGTCCTTTAGTGGTTTTGGGGATTTTAGCAGGTTTTATGATTTTAAGGTTATTTAGTGTTTTATGGTTATTAGGGACTCTTGGAGGGGGGTTAGGATCTTTTATGCATGTTTAGGGGTTTTTTGATCCTTTAGGGTTTTAGGGTTTTTTATATTTTTTATGGTCGTTAAGGTTTTTAGTGGTTTTAGTATATTTTATGGTGTTTCATGCTCATTTAGGGGTTTTAGTGTTTTTAGGGTCTTTAGTGTGTTTTAGGATTTTTTTGGTCTTTTAGGATTTTATGTTTTTTATTCTTTTAAGGTTTTTAGGGGTTTCAAGGTTCATTTATTCATTTATGTTTTTAGGGTCCTTAAAGGGGTTTTAGGGGATTTTTGGGGTATTTTGTGTGTTTTAGGTTTTTAGGTAATTTTAGGGTTTAAAGGTTATTTGGGGTTTTAGGGTTTCTTTATGGTTTTTAGGATATATAAGGGGTTTTATGGTTATTTAGGGTTTTTATATGGTTTTTCATGTCTTCTAGTTTTTAACGGTTTTGGGACATTTAAGGGTTTGTTTATGGTTTTAGGGTCTATTAGGGGATTTGTGGCTTTAGGGATTTTTATGTAGTTTGGGGGGGGGGGTTAATCTTTTTTATTTTGTTTTAGAGTTTTAGAGTTTTTTAGGACATTTAGGTTTTTCAGGGGTTATGTAATTTTTATGTTATTTTAGGTATTGGGGGTTTTGGGTTATTTTATAGGATTTAGGGGTCTTTAAGGTTTTTTCTGATTTAGGGTTTTTTGTGGTTGTATGTTTTTATGGTGTTTTTGGGTTTTTAATGGTTTTTTGGGTAATCATCCAGTTTTTATGGTCCTTTATTGGGTTTTTGGGCCTTTAAGGATGTTTTATCAGTTTTTAGAGTTTTTCTTCTTTTTTTTGGTTTTTACGGTTTCTAGAGGATTTTTATGTTTTTGTGGTTTTAGGGATTTTTAGAAGTTTTAGGTTCATTAGGTATTTTTAGAATTTTTAGTGTTTTTAGGGACTTTAAGATATTTTAGTGGTTTTATGGTTTTAGGTTATTTTATGTGTTTTTTGTTTTTTAGGATCTTTTGGGGGTTTTAGGGTTTTTAGGGTTTCATAGGGTTTTTAGGGTGTGTAGTTTTTTAGGGTCTATATGATTTTTAGGGTTTTGTGGTTTTTTTTATTTTCAGTTCTTTAGGGTCTTTTACAGTTTTGATTGGGGGGGTGAGTTTTTGTGTATTTTGGGTGTTTAGTTTCATTTAAGGGTATTTATTATTTTTAATTCCTTTTAGTGTTTTCAATGTTTTTTTATTATCCATTATCATTTTTATGAATTTTAGGTACTTTTATTTTTTTAGAGGTTTTCATGCCATTTTTCATTTTAGAGTCTTTTAGAGGTTTATCGTGTTTTTGAGTTTTAAGGTTTTTAGGGTATTTTATGGTTTTAAGGTTTTTGGAGGTTGTTTTAGGGTTTTTGGGTCGTTTAGGTTGTTTAGGTTTTTATGGACCTTTTGGGATTTTTAAGAGTTTTTGGGCCCTTTTGTTTTTTAAGAGTTTTTATGGTTTTTAGTTTCTTTTTGGGGTTTTAGGGGTTCTAGTATCCTTTAGGGTTTTTAAGAGTTTATAAATTTTTTTTTGGGGGGGGAGGGGTTAAGGGTCTTATAGGGTTTTCATTGGTTTTAGGGTCTTTTATGGTTTTTATGATTTTAAGTACTTTTAATATTTTTAGGTTGTTTAGGGCCTTTTAGGGTTTCGAAGATCTTCAGGGTCATTAATGGGTTTTAGAGGTATTTATTGTATTTTACCAGTTTTTAGTGTTATTAGTAACTTTTTATTGTTTTTTGGGGTTTTATATATTTTATTCAATGTAGTGTTTTTTACAGTTTTATATGGGGTTTAGGGGGGGGGTTTGGGTTTTTTGGTACTTTAGTGGTTTTGGGGGTCTTATGGATAAAATGGTTTTTGAGGGTTTTAAGGGTTCCTAGTGTTTTGTGTGATTTTATGGTTTTTAGTGTTTTTAAATATATTTTGTGTTTTTTTAGGTTTTTGAGGACTTGTGTGGTTTTCAAGGTTATTGGGTTTTTAAGGTTGTTAAGGACTTTATTGGGGTTTAGTGTTTTTTTTTATTTTTTTCATGGGTTTTAAGTGTTTTTAGGGTTTTTCTTTGGGATTTTTGGGTTTTTATAGTTTTTAGTATTTTTAAAGGTTTTAAGATAATTTTTTGGTTTTAAATGTTTATTTGGGTTTTTATTGGTTTTGGGGGTTTTAGTATATTTTGTGGATTTTAGGGTTTTTATGGTGTTAGTGGGTTTTTATGATTTTAGGGATTTTAAGGGGTCTAATGTTTTTAGGGTATTTTAGGGGTTCAAGAATTTTTATGGTTTTTAGTTCTTTTAGCGATTTTAGAGGGTTAGGATTTTAGGGTTCTTACACATTTTAAGGGTTTTAAATTTTTATGGTTTTAAGGGATTTTATGTTTTTCTTTTGATTTTCATAGTTTTTATAATTTTATTATGGATTTTAGGGGTTTTAGTTATTTTTGGGATTTTAGGGTTTTTGTGGATTTCTGGGTTTTGAGGGGGGGTTAGGTTTTTTATGGGTTTTAATTGAGTTTCTGAATTATTTAGAGTTTTTTGTATTTAAGGGTTTTTGTGTTTTTATAATTTTAGTTGTTTTTAGGGGTATTAGGGTGTTTTAGGGTTCTTATGGGTGTTTTGAAATTCAGGGTGTTTAGGTGGTATTATGGTTTTATAAGTTTTATAGTGTTTTTTTGTTTTTAGGGTTTTATGGGTTTAAGAGGTTTTATGGTTATTTGAGGGGGTTTATAGGAATTTTATGGTTGGTTGTGTTTTTAGGTTCTCTTAGGGGTTTTAGGTATTTATGGTTCTTTAGGTGGTTTAGGGGCTTTTAGTATTACTTTAGGGTTTTTGGAGTTTTTAAATTCTTATGGTTTTTACGGTTTTTAGTGTAATTAAGGGATTTTATGGTTTGTAATTTTTTTTTACAGTTTTTTGAGTTTTTGGAGCTTTAGGTGGTTTTTAATTAATTTTATGGTCTTTTACGTATTTTTTTAGGGTTTTAGGGTCTTCTTGGGGTTTTGGGGTTTTAAAGGACTTTTATGGATTTTTGGGGATTTTAGGGAATTTTAATGTTCTTTATGGGTTTTTTTGGTTTTAATCATTTTTACAGTTTTAAGGGTTATTATAGGTTTCAAATTTTTCTTTATATTTTCTAAGGATTTTATAATTTTTTAGGGTTTTAAGGTATTTTTATGGTTTTTATAATATTAAAGGTATTTTAGAAATTTTAGGGGTTTTAGTGTGTTTTAGGGTTTTTATGGAATTTTTGAGGTTTTAAGGCTTTTATGGTATTTAAGGTTTATATGGATTTTACGATTTCATTGGGGTTTTTTGGTTTATAAGGGGATTAATGGTATTTAAGGGTTTTTGGGAGCTTTTAGTTTTTTAGGGTTTTGAGGTCTTTTAGAGGCTTTAGTGATTTCATGGTCGTTTAGGGGAAAGAAGGTGTGGGACCAAGCAAGATGCCCGGTCCCACAAATTTATTAATTAAAATTAAAATTCAAGGGAGTAGAAATGGTGCTTATACATCCAGGTACGAGTGACACCCATCATGTCTGAGTCCACAATGTACGCAAAAAAGGTGGGGTAACGAAAGACCATAGTGAGCAGCTCTCTTTTTTAGGTATTTTAGGGTTTTTATGGATTTTATGGTTTTATGGATTTTAGTATATTTATGGTTTTCAGTGTTTTTAGAGGTTTTTTTGAGATTTTTGGAGTTTTAGGGTTTTATTGGGTTTTTATTATTTTTTGAGGTTTTTGGTTTTTTGGGTGTTTTTGAGGTTTTTTTCTTGGGGGGGGTGTTATGGGTTATCATGGTTTTAGGGGTTTTTAGTAGTTTTGGGGATTTTAGTGTTTTTAGTGTATTTTAGTGGTTTTTAAAGTTTATATGTTTTTTTCATTCTTAGGGTTTTAGGAGAATTAAGGTGTTTTTAGGGATCTTAGGAGGTTTTAAGGGTTTTTAGGTTTTTTAATCTATTTAGGTTTTTTGGTTTTTTAGTGTTTTAAGGTTTTTATGATTTAGTGTTTTAAGGGTTTTTATGGTGTTTTATGGGTTTAGGGTTTTAGCATCTTTTAGGGTTTTTAGGGTTTTTACCGATATTTTGGCATTATTAAGTTTTTTGGGTCTTTTATGGATTTTTTGACCTTTTATTTTGGGGTTTAGGGTCTATAATTTTTCATTTAGGGTTTTTATGGTTCATAGTTAGAATTAGGGTTTTCACAGTTTTTAGGGTATTTTAATGTTTTTTAGTTTTTTAGGTTCCTTTGGGGGTTTTAATATTTTTAGGGTCCTTTAAGTAAGGGTTTTAGAGTTTTTTTTTGGGGGGGGTTAGAGTTTTTTTATTTTTGGGATTTTTGTGGGAGGGGGTTTTAGGGATTTTTTAAATATTTAGTGTTTTATGGCTTTTTAAGGTTTTTTCAGTTGTAATTGTTTTTATGGGTTTTTGGGATTTTAGGGATTTTTAGAGTTTATTGGTTTTAGGTTTTTTAGGTTTCATAAGGATATTTAAGGTTTTCATAGATTATAGTTTTTTAAAAGTCGTAGGTTCTTTAGAATTTTTTTTGGGTTTTTAAAGTCTTTTAGTTTTTTTAGAAATTCTAGGATATTTTAGGGGATTTATTAAATTTTATGTTATCTTAGGGTGCTTTAGGGGGTTAAGGAGTTTTAAAACTTTTTTGGTTATTTTTGTGTTTGTATTGTTTTTGGGGTCTTTAATGGTTTTTAGGATTTTTTTGGTTCCTTTAGGGTTTTAGGGATTTGTTGGGGTTTTAGGGATTTTACAATCCTTTAGGATATTAGGTATTTTGGATCATTAATAAATTTTTAATGTTTTATGGTTCTTTAGTGTTTTTAGGTTCTTTAGTATTTTTATGTTCATTTATATTTTTATAGGGTATTGTTGGTCCTTTATAAGTTTTAAGGATTTTAGAGTCTTTTATCAGTTTTAGGGGTTTTAGTATTTTTTAGGGATTTAAGGGGTTTTTAATTTTTTTTAATGGTTTTAAGGGGTTTTAGCGTTTTTAGTGTTTTTTTATTTTTAGGGTTTTTAAGGTTTTTAAGGGTCTTTCAGGTTTTTATAGGGTTTTAAGTGTCTTTAAGGTTTGTATGCATTTCATGATCTTTAAGTGTTTTTAGTGTTTTAGGGTATTTTATGGATTTATATAGGGTTTTAGAGTATTTTAGTGTTTTCTTGGGATTCGTTGGGATTTTCGGTGGTTTATAGGTTTTAGTATTTTTAGGGTTTTTATTGTTTTGAGTAATTTTATGGTTATTATATTTTTTACAATATGAGGACTTTTAGGGACTTTAATGGTGTTTAAGGGGTTTTAAGGGCCTTTTAGTGTTTTATCAGGTTTTAGGGTCTTTTATGAGATTTTAGGATTTTTGTGGTCAAATAGGGTTTTTAGGGTTTTTTTGGGTATTTTAGGGTTTTGAAGGCCTTTTATGAGATATTCATGATTTTAAGGGATTTTAGGATTTTTGGGGTTTTAGGGGTTTAATATTTTTTTTTGTGTTTTTAGGCATTTTGATGGTTTCATTGTCTTTTAATGTTTTAGGGGTGTTTAGGTTCTTTTACCGTTTTATAGGGTTTTCTAGGTTTTTTAGGACTTGTTAGGGATTTTATGGTCTTTTAGGGTTATTTTTGGGTTGTAAATTTTATTTTGGGTTTTTGTGTTAATGGTATATTAATGTTTTTATGGGGTCCTGTCGTTTCTAGTGGTTTTAGGTCTTTTATGTGTTATAGTGGTTTTTATGATCCTATAGGATCTTTTATGTTTTTATAGGAATTTTAGGGTGTTTTAGAGTTTTTAGGGTGGTTTAGAGTTGTTATCTAATTTAAGGGTTTTATGGTGTTTTATGTTTTTAGGGTCCTTTAGGGGTTTTACGAGATTTTTGGTTCCTTTAGGGTTTTTTGTTTTTTTATTCTTTTTGTGCTTTTTGGGTTTGTAGGGTCCTTAAGTTTTTAGGGGTTTTAGAAGCCTTTAGGGATTTTTAGGGTTTTATAGGTCTTTTGGGGTTTTTAGAATTTTTATGTTCCCTTATCAATTTTTTAGTTTTTAGAGTCTTTTAGAGCTATATGTTATTTTATTTTATTTTATGTGTTTTAGGGGTTTTTGTTTTCTTCTAGGGTTTTAGGGGTTTTATAGTATCATTTATGGTTTTTTGGGTCACTTAGAGGACTTCGAGTTTTTTAGGTTATTTTATGATTTAATAATTTATAGGGTATTTTAGGGTTTTATGGGTTTTGATGTGTCATTTAGGATCTTTTAGGGTTTTAGGGTCTATTATGGATTTTTGAGTATTTAGGATCTTGTGTGGGTTCATAGTGTTTTTACGATTTTTGTAATGTTTTTTTTGGGTTTTTATGGATTTTAGGGGTTTATGTTTTCATAGTATTTTAGTGTCTTTAAGGGTAAATATGGATTTTATGGTTTTTAGGATCTTTTAAGGGTTCTTAAGGGTTTTAGGTTCTTTTAGGGATCTATGTTACATAGCGTTTTTTGGGGATTTTAGGGGTTTTAAAGAGTTTCACGATTTTTGGGGGGTTTTTATGGTTTTTAGATTTTTTAATTTTTTTAGGTATTTTAAGAGCCTCAATGTTTATTTGAGTTTAATGTTTTTTTAAGATTAATAGATTCAGGCTTTTAAAGAATATTAGGATTTTTAGGGGGTTTAAGTTCTATTTAATGTTTATAGGTTTTTTTTAGTCTTTATAGTTTTTATATTTTTTGGACTTTTAGGTTTTTGGGTTTTTGGGGTATTTAAGGGTTTTAGAATTTTTATTTTTTAATATTTCCATTATTTTTAGGGTTTTTTGGGTGTTTATAAATTGTTAGGGTTTTTGGGATTTCTTAGGTTTTATGATTTTTAATGTTTTTAGGGGTTTTATGTGACTAAATGTTTTTTGGTAGTTTTAAATATTTTTTTAGGATTATTAGGGTTTCCCTGTTTTAGTGGTTTTGGTGGGGTTTTTTGTTTTTAAATTGTTTAGAGATTTTTATATATATTTAGTATTTTTATTCTATTTGTATGATTTTTAGGATTTTACTATTTTAGGGTTTTAGTGTTTTCTATGGTTTTTTGGTTTTTTTATTGTTTTTAGGTGGTTTAGGGGGGATTTAGTATTTTCATAGTATTTTTAGGATTTTAGGTTTTTTAGGTTTTTTATAATTTTAAAGGACTTTAGAGATTTTTTTGATTTCAGGGTTTTTAGGGATTTTTAGGTTTTTATGTTTTTAGGGTTTTAGGGGTTTTTTGGGTTTTTAAGGTTTATAGGGTTTTTTTGAGATTATGGTATTTTTAGGGTTTCCAGATTTTTTTGTGGTTTTAAGGTTGTTTAGGCCATTTTATGTGTTTTTTATGGGTATTATGATTTTTAGGGTTGTTAATGTTTTTAAGGTTTTATAGGGGTTTTAGGGGGTTTATGTTTTTTTTTTGTTTTTAGTGTTTTTAGGGTGTTCAAGTGCTTTTAAAAGTTTTATCATTTTATAGGGTTTAGAGGATCCTTTTGGTATTTTAATGGGTTTTAGGGTTTATTATTTGCATTGACTTAGGGTTTTATTTGACATTACAGTGTTTTTAGGGTTTAGGGTTTTTAAGGATTTCTTTTGGGTTTTATTGGGTTTTTATAAATTTTTATGGTCTGTATGGTTTTTCATGGTTTTAGGTTGTTTCGAGGTTTTAATGGGGTTTTCTATATTTTATGTGGTTAATAGGGGTTTTATTGTATTCATGGTATATTTTTTGGATTTTAGTGTTTTTAGGGATTTTGGATCTATAAAAGATTATTTAGGTATTTTTAGGTCCTTTTAACGATTTTTATGGTTTTTAATGTTTTTAGGGGTTTTAATGTTTTTTCAGTTTTAACGGATTTTAGTGAAATTAATTTTTTTAATGTATTTTTTTCATTTTTTATTTTTTTATGGTTTTATCATTTTTGGGGTGTTTTACAGTTTTTAGAGTTTTAATGTTTTTTGAAACATTATCATTTTTGAGGTTTTTGGGTTCTTTAAAGATTTTATTGTATTTTAGAGGGTTTTAGGGTATTATTGGGTTTAGGATTATCTTGAATTTATTAAGGATTTTTTCTTTATATGATTTTTAGGGTTTTTAGTTTTTTAAGGGGTTTTAAGATTATTTAATGGTTTTGATGGGTTTTTGGGTATTTCAAGGGTTTTATGAAGATTTAACAGTCTTAGGTTTTTATGGTCTTTTAGGGGTTTTATTATATTTTTAGGGTTTTTAGAAGTTTTTTTGTTATTTGGTCTTATGATTTTTATAGTTTTTATTATTCTCATGGTGTTTCACGGGTTTCTAGGCTTTTGGGGGCTTTATGGGTTTTCAGATTCTTTAGTGTTTTCGGTTTATTAGGGGTTTTTAGGTTTTATTTTTTTAGTTTTTAGGGTTTTAAGGTTTTTTAGTGTCTTTATTGAATTTTTACCATTTTTATGGTACTTAGGTTCTTTAAATTCTTTAGGGATTTTAGGAAATTTAGGGGATTCATGGTGTTTAGGGGTTTTAGGGTTTCTAGGGTTTTAGGGTTTTAGGGTCTGGGGTTATGATTTTTTAGGGTTTTTAAGGTATTTAAATGTTTTTAGGGTATTTTTGGGATTTATTGTTTTTCATGTTTTAGGGGCTTTAAAAGATTATTAGGTTTTATGTGGTTTTTATGGACTATTGAAGGTTGTATTGTCCGTAGGGTTTCTAGGGTTTTCAGGGGGGTTTTGTGTATATGTTATTTTTAGGTTTTTTCTATTTTATTAGGTTATTCTTAGTATGTTAATGTTTTAAGGGGTTTCAATAGTTTTTTGGTTTTTTTGGGTTTTTAGGTTTTATTTAATGTTTTATAAGTTTTATTATGGTTTTATCTTTTTTAGTGTTTTTTTGTTTTTTTTGGGTTTTAAGGGTTCTAAGGATTTTAAGGGAGTTTTAGGGGTTTTAGGTATTTAGGGTCTTTTAATGTTTTTATGGTTTTTGTGGTCTTAGAGTCATTTAATGTTTTTAGTGTTTTTTGGTGTTTTAAGGGGTTTTTTATTTTTAGTTATTTTTATGGTTTTTATAGCATTTTTAGGTTGGTTTAATGGTTTTTTAGGTTTGTTTAGGGGTTTTTCGGTCTTTCAGGTTAATTAGTGGTTTTAGATATTTTTAATTATTTAAGGGTTGTTTAGTATTTTTTGAGTTTTTAATATATTTAAGTCTCTTTATTGGGGTTTCTGGGTCCTTTGGTGTTTTTATTGTTTTTAGGGTCCTTTAGGGACCTTTAGGTAATGGGTGTTGGGGGTTATGTATTTAAGGGTGTTTTGGTTTTTGGGGTTTTATGGTTTCTCGGGATTTGAGTCTTTTAGCAGGGTATAAAGGTTTTTTATTTGTTTGGAGGGGGGGGTTATTGTTTTATAGGGTTTTTAGCATTTTCGGGTGTTTAGGGGTTTTATGATTTTTTAGGGTTTTTTTGGGTTTTTAGTGGTTTTTATAGCTCTATAAAGTTTTCATATGTTTTTATCACTTTTATAGTCTTGTAGGGTTTAGGAAATTTTTTGATTTTTAGGGGTTTTACGGTCATTTTAGGGTTTTAGGGGTTTTTAATGTGTTTTTGTTAATTTTTTTGTTTTTTTATAGTTTTAGGGTCCTTTATGGGTTTTGGGTTTTTAGGGTCCTTAATGTATTTTATGGGGTTCATAGGTTTCTTTTGGGGTTGTAGGATACATCAATGTTTCTTTCGATTTTTTGTTCCCTTTAGGGATATTAGGGGTTTTATGGTTATTTAGGGCCCTTTTCGGTTTTTATGGGATTAGATTCTGTTAGTGTTTTTAGGGTCTTTTAGGCTCATTGATGGTTTATTGGGTAATAAGGACCTTTTGGTTTTAGAGTTTCTTAGATTTGTTTTCGGTTTTTAGGATATTCTATGATCTTTAAGGGTTTTCTTTGGGGTTTAGGGTCTTCGAAGGGGTTTTAGGGTTTTTTTTGGTCTTTTAGATTTTCTATGGTTTTTAGGTTCATTTAGGGATTTTTTATGATTTTAGTTTGTTTTAGGATTCAGTATAGGTTTTATGGATTTTATGGGTTTTAGGGTTTTATAGGTTTTTAGCGTTTTAAGGGGTTTTTTTGGTTTTTAGTGTTTTTAAGGTTTTTATGGTTATTATGGGTTTTTTTGTTTTTATGTATTTTAGGATTTTCATGGATTTTAGGGTCTTTTATGGTTTTTAATGGCTTTAGGGACTTTTTAGGGATTCTTGTGGTTTCCGGTTCTTAGGGTTTTTACAGTTTAAAGTGGGTTTTTTGGGTTTTTTGTGGATTAGGGTTTTTTGTGTCTTACGGGTGTTAAAGAGTTTCAATTTTTTTCATGGATTCATGGTGATTAGGGGTTCTTAGTATTTTATTATTTTTCGGGTTTTAGAAGGGTTTTTGTGTTTTTAGTGTTTTTAGTGTTTTTAGGATTTTTTAGGCTTTTAAGGATTTGTTGGGTTTAAAAGATGTTTTTGGGTTTTAAGGGTTATTAATAGTTTTTTTTGTTTTTAAAAGATTTCATAGAATTAGGGTTTTTATGGTTCTGAGGGGTTTTATTTATGTTTTGGGGTTTTTTAGGTTTCATAGGGAAATTTAGGGGGTTTTCAATGCTCTTTTTCAGGTATATTTAAGATTTTTTAGGTTTTTTAGGTTTTCAGAACTTTTAGGGGGTTTTAGTGTTTTCAAGAGATTTTAGGGATTTTAGGGGTTTCAGGGGGGGTTAGGTTTTTAGTGTTTTTTGGAGAAACTTAGTGTCTTTATATTTTGTATATATTTTTATGTTTTTTAGGGTTTTATAGTTTTTAAGTGTTTTATGGTTTTAATTATTTTTTAGGGTTTTTAGGGTTTTTATGGTTTTAATGTTTTTATGGTTTTTTGGGTATTTAAGGGGTTTTAGGGTTTTAGGGATATATACGGGTTTTCAGGGTTCTCAATGTTTATAGGTTCTTATTGGGTTTTTAGGTTCTTTAGGGTATTTAGGGTTTTTAGTGATTTTAGATGTTTTATTATTAATATTCTTTATTTTTTAGGATTTTTATGGTTTGTTATACTTTTTATGTGTATTAGGGTTTTTAGGGTATTTCTATTTTTCATGTATTTTGGGTTTTTTTGGGTTTTATTATTTTTATGTTTGTTTTTTGGGTTTTTAGTGACATAACATTTTCGGGGCTTTTATTGTTTTTAAGGTGTCGTAGAGGTTTTTATGGTTTTGAGGAGTTTTTAAGGTTTTATGGGGTTTGGGTGTTTTTAGGGCTTTAGGGGTTTTATGGAGTTTTAGGGTTTCTTGGGCGGTTTTCATGTATTTATGGGGTTTTAAGGGTCTTTTAGGGTATTTATTGGGGGTTTGAGTGTCTTTTAGGGTTTTTTTGGGAATTTTATGATTTTTAGGGTCATTTATGGTTTTTTGGGGTTATATCAATTTTGGGGATTTTTAGGGGTTTTTAGGGGTTTTTAGGATTTATTAGGGTGTTTGGGATTTTAGGGGGTTTAGGGTTCTTGGATCATTTAGGGATTATTTTTTTGTTTTTTTAGTGTTTTTATATTTTTAAGTGTTTTTGGTTTCAGGGGTTTTCAAGATTTTATATTTTTTTAGGGTTTTATGTGGTTTTAGGGTCTTTTAGGGGTTTTAGGGGGGTTTTAGGGGTTTTTTCAGTTTTTAGTGTTTATTTGGGTATTTCTGGTTTTAAGGGTTATATTCTTGTGGGATTTATTGGTTTTTAGGTGTTACAATGTTTTAATGGGTTTAGTGATATTAGGGTTTCATAGTGTTTTCAGAAGTTTTTTAGTTTTTAGGGGTTTTGGGCATTTTTTGGGTTTAAATATTTTTAGGGGCATAAGATTTTTTAGGGATTTTAGTGTTTGGGGGGAGGGTTAAATACTTTAATGTTTTTTATTCTTTTATGGTTATCAATTATTTGTAGGGGGTTTAGGGTTTTAGGGGTTTTACGATTTTTTATAGGGTTTTAGGGTGATATAGGGTATTAAGGGGTTTATGTGTGTTTATTGTTTTTTTGGGTTTTGGGTTTTTTGACTGTTTGTTTATTTTTTGGTTTTAGGGTGTTTTAGGGGTTTTAGTGTCATTTAGGTTTTTTTGGGTTATTATAGTTTTAGGATATTTTTAATGATTTTATCATTTTTGGTGTCATTTAGGGATTGTAAGGGTTTTTGAGTTTTTAGGGATTTCAAGGTATTTTGGGTATTTAATGTTTTTATGTTTTTTTAGGTTTGTTATGTAATTTTAATGTTTTTATGGTCATTTATGTTATTTAAGGGTTTTTTAGTTTTTAGGATTTTTTAGGGTATTAGAGAATTTTAGACTTTTTTTTGTTTTTTAGGATCTTTTAGAGGTTTCATGGGTTTTTAGGGTCCTACAAGGTTTTAGGCACCTTTGGGGGTTTTGGGGTTTTTAGGGTCCATTAAGAGTTTTTAGATTTTTTATAATTTTTTTGTTATTTATTACATTATATGGTATTTTACGGTTTTCTTAGGACTTTTAAGTTCTTTTAGGGTTTTAGGGAGTTTAAGGTGATTAAGGGGTTAGGGATTTTTTAGGATGTTATGGAGGTTTTGGGTTGTTAGTGTATTTTTGGATTTTTAGGATTTATATGGGTTTTAGGTGTTTGATGGTTTTTATGGTTTTAGTATTTTTTATATTTTTTGGGTGTGTTATAGTATTTATGGTTTTTATGGGATTTATGGGTATTAGTTATAATGTGTATTATGGGTGTTAAGGTCCTTAAGTGGGTTCTACGAGTTATTAATTTTCTTGTGGATTTTTAGCGTTTAAAATTTATTAGGGGGTTTATATGTTTTACTGATTTTTATGATTTTTAGGGTTTTGTGGATCTTAGGGGGTTTTAGGGGTTTTTTAGTGTTTTAGGGTTTTAAGTGTTTTTATTGGTTTTATGGGTATATGGGTTTTAAGGTTTTAATGATTTTTTTATCTATTGGGTTTTGAGAGTTTATTTAGGCATCTTTGGGTTTTTGGGTTTTTGTATTTTTTGGGTTTTAGGATTTTAAAGGGGTTTTAGGGTTCTTAATGTTATTAGGGGGATTGTTTTTAAAATTTTTTATAGTTTTTAGGTGTTTGGTGGTTTTTATGTATTTTAGAGGATTTAAGGGGTTTTATAGGTTTTTATGGATTATCGGGGTTTTGAGATTCTTAGTATTTAAGGGAATTAGGGTATATAGAGGGTTTTAGGGGATTTTAGGTTATTTTTATATTTTAGTGTACTTTGTATTGATTTAAGGTTTTAGGGGTTTTAGAGTTTTTAATGTTTTATGGTTTTTAGGTTATTAGTGTGTTTATGGGGTTTATGGGTTTTCAGGTTCTTTAAGGTTTTAGGATTTTTATGTTTTTAGGGTGTTTAAGGGGGTTTAGGGTTTTTAGTGTTTTTTAGGGTTCATAGGGTTATTATTGTTTCTATTTTGTTTTAGGGTTTTCATGGTCTTTTAGGGTTTTATGGTATTTTAGGGGTTTTTTATTTTTTGATGGGTTATTTGAGTTTTTTTAGGTTTTTATGGTTATGGTGGGATTTATCATTTAAAAGTTTTACAGGGTCATTTTAGGAGTTTTGGGGTCTTTATGTGTTTTTAGATATTGTTACTGTTGTTAGGGTTTTTGGGTTTATATTTTTTGTGGGTTTTATAAGGTTTTAGGATGTTTTCGAGGTTTTTAACGTGTCTAAGTGGTTTAAGGTTCTTTTTAACCTTTTCTTGGGGTATTAGTGTATTTGAGTTTTTAGGGTTTTTAGCATCATTTACGGTTTTGAGAGGATTTTTGAGGTTTTAGAAGTTTGGGGAGGGGGGGGGGTTGTGGTTTTCTAGAGGTTTTTTGTGGTTTTAGTGGTTCATTTGGGATTTTAGGAATTTTTATGGGGTTTTTAGTATTTAGGATTCTTTAGGGTTTTTATAATTTTTTGGGGTTTTAGATTTATTACGTGTTTTGGGGGGTTTTTACAGTTTTTTGGGATCTATAGGTTTTTAGGGACTTTTAGGGGTTCTTTGGGATTTAAGGGTTATAGGGATTTTAGTGTTTATAAGGATTTTAGTGATTTTAGGTTTTCAGGGTTTTATGTTTTTTTTAGTTTTTTACGGGATTAACGGGTTTTAATGGTTTTTGGGGTTTTAGTGTTTTTATGAGGTTTTCATGTTTTAAGGGGTTTTAGGGTTTTAGGGGTTTTAAGGGATTTAGTGGTTTTGATAGTTTTTATTATTTTTATGGGTTTGAGGGTGTTTGGTGTATTTTACGGTTTTTAATGGTTATTTTAGGTTTTTATGGATTTTAATTATTTTTAGGGGTTTAATTGTTTTTTGCAATTGTTAGGGTTTTTATTGTTTTTAGGGTTTTATGTTGTTCTTAGTATTCTGGGTTGTTATGGGTTTTTTGGGTTTTATAGATTTATTGGGTTTAGGGTGTTTCAGGGTTTTAAGTGCTTTTAGGGGTTTCTGTGTCTTTAGGGTTTTTAAGGGATTTTATGTTTTTTAGGGTTCTTATGATCATATGGGATTTTGAAATTTTAGGTTTTTTTGGGTCTTTTAGGTATTTTTAGGGTTTTTATGGTTTTATGGGTTTTATGGCCTTTTAGGGTTTTTAGTGTTTTTTACAGTTGAATAGGGTTTTCATGAGTCTTAGGTTAGTTAAGGGGTTTATATTTTTATAGAGTTTTATGGTCTTGTAAGTTTTTATTGTTTTTATAGGGTCCTTTAAGGGTTATTATATATTTTAGTGGTTTTTGGGTTTTTAGGGTACTTTAGGTGTTTTTGAGTTTTTGAGTCCCTTTTGGGTTTGCATTTCTTTTTGGGTATTTTAGGGGTTTTAATGGGTTTTCAAGTTCGTTAGTGGGTTTCAGAGTTTCTTTTGAGTCTTTTAGGTTTTTTTGGATAATTAATTGTTTTATGGATTTTTTATGGGTTTCAGAGTCTTCTAAGATTTTTAGAGTTTTTAAGTTCTTTTAGTGTTTTGGGGGGTTTTTGGGCCATTTATATGGTTTTGGGTTTTTTGTGCCTTATGGGATTTTTTTGGGGTTTTTTGGTTTTTAGGGGTTTTTACGATTTTTTTGGTCTTAGGTTTTTTAATGGGGGTTTAATGGGTTTTTTAGAGTTGTGAAGGTTTTTATGGTTTTAGAGGGTTAAGGTACTTTAAGGGTTTAGGGGTTTTATTTTCCTTTAGGGGGTTTTATTGGTTTTTAGTATTTTAACGATTTTTAGAGTTTTAGGGTTTTTAGGTTTTAAGGGGTGTATGGTTTTTTTGGGTTTTATGGGTTTTAGGGTTTTAAAATCTTTTTTTATAGTTTTAGGATTATTAGGGTTTTTATGAGATTTAGGTTATTTAATGTTTTAAAGGGTTTTAGTGTTTTTAGGTTTTCTAGAGTTTCTAGGGTTTTTAGGGTTTTATGGGTTTATGGGTTTTAAGGGGTCTTATTAGGGTTTTAGGGTTTCATAGTTGTTTTACGGTTTCTTAATTCTCTTTAGGGATTTATGTTTTTATGGTTTTTGAAGTTTTTATTGGGATTTTACTATTTTTTAATGTTCTTAGTGTTTTTATGGTTTTAAATATTTTTTGGTTTTTTAACAGTTTTTAAGTGTTATCATGCTTTCTAGGCGTTTTACGGTGGTTTTAGGTTTTGTAAGTATTTTATAATTTATTTGGGGTTTTGGGACTTTTAGGATTTCTATGGGTTTTAAGGGGTTTTAGGTTCTTTTAGTGTTGTTATGGGTTTTAGTGTTTTTAGGGTTTATTGGGGTTTTAGTGTTTTTAGGATTGATTTAGGGTTTTAGGGGATTTAGAGTTTTTAGGGCTTTAGGGTTTTCATGGTTTTTAGGTTTTTAGTGATTTTTTTATTGATTTTGGGTTTCAGGGGTTTTTAGACTTTTTAGGGATTTAGGGTTTTTATGGTTTTAGTGATTTAAGGGGTTTTATGGTTTTTAGATATTTTAGGGGTCCTGGGGTGTTTGGTTTTTAAGTTTCTAGGGTGTTTTTGGGGTTTAGGGTCTCTAAGGGTTTTTATTGGGGTTTTAGGGTTCTAAGGGTTTCTAGAGTCATTTAGGTTTTTAGGTTTGTAGGACCTTTTGTGTTTTTTAGGCATTTTAGGGTTTTTTGGTTTTCTTTTATTTTTAGTGTTTTTATATTTTTATTGGGTTATTTGGTTTTTTGTGGTTTTTGTGGTTTTTGGGTTATTTGGGGTTTTTAGGTTTTATGAATATTTAGTGTTTTTCTAGGTTTTTACGTTTAAATGTTTTTTACATGTTTTAATGTTTTAATTGTATTTTTAGGTTTTTAGGGATTTTTAATGTTTTAGGGTTTTAGGGTCATTTAGGGTTTTGTGTATTTAGTGGATTTATGTGTTTTTCATGGTGTTTAATGGTTTTAAAGGTCTTTTGGGTTTTTAGTGGGGGTTTAGTTTCTTTTTGGTTCTTTTAGGGTCTTTTAGGGTTTTGGGGATTTTTATGGATATTTAGGGTATTGAGGGGTTTTTGGGTTTTTAGGGGTTTTAAGATTTTATATGGTTATTTGGGGGGGTTTAGTGGTTTATATGGTTTTAGGGGTTTTTAGGGTTTTTATGATTTTCGGGGTTTCGGGTTTTGAGTATTTTTTACAATTTTTTGTGTTTGTAGTGGATTTTAGGGTTTTAGTATTTTAAGGAATTTTTATTGGTTTTATGTTTTTAGGAGTTTTAAGGACTTTTGGGTTTAGTTATTTTTGGGTTTTTTAGTTTTTTAGGTGTTTTGGGTTATTTTATCGGTTTTAAGGATTTATGTGTTTTAGGGGGTTTTCCAGTTTCTAGGTTTTTTACAGTTTTTGAGGGTTTTATGAGGTTTTAATATTTTTAATGGTTTTTATGAGTTACAAGTTCATTCGGTTGTTTTAATGTTTTTATGGATTTTTTTGGAGGGGGTTATGGGTTTTAAGAGTTATTAGAGGGTTAAGGGTTTTTAGGATTTTTAGGGGATTTAGGGTTTGATTGTTCTTTTGGGTTTTTGGGTTTTTAGGGGGTTTTATGATTTTTAGTGTGTTTTATGGTGTTTTAGGGTTTTTAGTTTTATTAGGGTCTTTTATGTTTTTTCAGGTTTTTACGATTTTATGACCTTATGATGTTTTTTGGGGATTATTTATCTTTTAGGGTTATTAGGGATTTTTATGGGTTGTACTATTTTTGAGTTTTTAAGGAGTTTTAGGGTTGCTTTATGGTTTTTAGTTTTTTTTAAGGTTTGTAGTGTCTTTTATGTTATTTAGGGGTTTTAGAGTTTTCTTGGGATTTTAGGGGGTTTTGGTCATTTATGGTTATTTAGTGTTTTAGGTTCTTTTAGTAGTATTATGGTTTTTATTTTCCTTTAGTGGGTTTATGGTTTCTATGGTCTTTTCAAGATTTTGGTTTTTTTTAATGTTTTTAGGGCTTGGGGGTTTTATATGGTTTTTAGGGTTTTTATGGTATTTTTTATTTTCTCATCCTTATGAGGTTTTAAGGGTTTTTATGATTTTTTGGGGTCTTTTAGTTTTTCCATTTTTTTGTGTTTTTAGGGATTTTAGGGTTTTAATGGGGTTATATATTTTTTATGGACTTCTAAATTTTTTTATGGCCGTAGGGTCTTTTAGTGTTTATTTGACGGTTTTAGGGATTATTATGGTAATTTATGGTAATTTATGATTTTTAATTTTGTTTAGTTATTTTATGATTTTAGGTTCTTTTAAGGCTTTAGGGGTTTAATGGTTTTTATAGTCTTCAAGGCTTTTAGGGAATTTAGGGGTTTTAAGGTTTTTAGTGTCCTTAAGGGGTTTTAAGGACTTCAAGGGTTTTATGTTTTTTATGAGGCCTTTAGGAGTTTTAGAGGTTTTATGTTCATTTAAGGGGAATAGGGATATTTGGTTCCTGTATACTTTTTATGGTCCGTTAGGTATTAATTTTTTTTAGGGTTTTCTAGGGGTTTAAGGGGTTTTTAGGGCCATTTCGGTTATTAGGTATTTTACATTATTGTCGGGGTTTTGTGGTTTTCTTGGTTCTTTTCGGGTTGTAGGGTTTTTATGTCTTTTTATGATATTTTTGTGGGTTTTATGGTTTTTATGGTCTCTTAGGGATTTTATGGTTTTAGGGACTTTTAGTGGGTTTTGTGGATTTTTATGGTTTTTTTGAGGTTTTGTGGGTAATGGAGGATTTATAATTTTGTAGTTATATCTGGGTTTTTTAAGGGTTTAAAGGGATAATTTTTGAGGTCATAGTGGATTTTAGGGTTTTGGGGGGTTTTTAGGATCCTTTTATGCATTTTACAGGTTTTAGGGATTTTAGGTTTTTGATGGTTTTAGTTTTTTTTAGGGATTTTGGGTGTTTTAGAGTTTGTTAGTGTTTTTTTAGAATTTTTATGGTTATTAAGTGATTGGGGTTCTCAGGGGTTTTCCAGGGTTTCTAGGGATTATAATTTTTTGTAATATTTTTCAGGTTTTTGGGTTATTAGGGATTTTTAGGGTTTTTAGGGTTTTTAGATATTTTTATAGTTTTTAGTGTTTTTAGGGGATTTTAGTGTTTTTAGGGTTTTTACGGATTTTTTAGAGGTTTTAGGTTTTTTAGTGGCTTTAGGTTTTTTATGGTGTTACAGTTTTTATTATTCATTATGGAATTTTATGGGGGTTTTGGGGTCTTATGGTGTTTTATGGTTTTTTGGGGTTTTCTGGATTTTAGGAGGTGTCAAGGGTTTCTAGAGTTTTTAAGATTATTTTTGGGTTTTTTTGTTATTTTTGGTTATTTAGGTATTTTAGGGTTTTTTGTGGTTTTTAGGGTTTTGAGGATTTATTAGGGTTTTAGGGTTATCATATTTTTTTAGGGTTTTTGATTTTTAGGTTTTTAGGGTCTTTAAAGGGATTTAGGGCCTTTTAGGGTTTGTATCGGGCTTTTAATTTTTTTTGTAGTTTTTAAAATTTAATGTCTTTTAGGGTTTTGTATGGTTTTAGGGTTTTTAATGTTTTCCATGTTTCTATGGTTATTATGGTATTTTGTGTTTTAAGGGTTTTTATTGTTTTTAATGGTTTTTAGTTTTTTACGGTTTTTAGTATTATAGGGTTTTTAGGGATTTCAATGTTTTTTAGGATTTTTATGGGTTTTGGGGATTTTTAAGGTTTTACAATTTCTTGGATTTTTATATGGTTTTAGGGATTTTTATTATTTTAAGGGTTTTAAGGCTCATTGGGTTTTTATAGTTTTCCGTGTTTTTTGGGGTTTTTAGTTCTTAGTGTTTTTAAGAGTTTATAGGACATTTTATGTCTTTTTATGTGTTTTAATATTTTAATGGTTTTATAAAATTTTAGGTTTTTAAGATTTTTTGTATTTGAAGTGCTTTTAGGGTTCTTCACTAATTTTTAGGGTTTTTTGGCTGTTTTTTGTGTTTATTAGAAGTTTTTGGGGTTTTAGTATTCATTTAGGTTATTTAGGGTTTTTAGATTTTTTGAGGGTTTGGGGGTTTTGGATTTCATAGAGTTTGTAGTACCTTTTCTATTTTCAATAATTCTTGGGTCTTTTAGGGGTTTTAGGGTATTTTATGGGTTTATAGAATTTTAGTGATTTATGGGTTTTATGAGTATTTGGGGTTTTTTGGGTTTTATAGAATTTAATAGACATTAGAGATTTTTTTTAAAAATAAGGGTTGTTAGAGGTTTTTTTGGGGGTTTTGGGTTCTAGGGTATTTAGGGTTTTAGGGAGATTTCAATTTTTTTGGGTTTTTAGAGTTTTTATACTTTTTATGGTGTTTTATGATTTTAAATCCATTTTAGGGACTTTTTTGGTTTTTAGTATTTTTAGGTTCTTTTAGGGTTTTAGGGGTTTGTAGGGCCTTTTAGGGGTTAAGGGGTTTTTTATATTTTTATTTCATGATCTTTAAGGGTTTTATGGTCATTAAGTGTTTTTATGATTTTTTAGGGTTTTTTGTACCCTTTAGGTGTTTCATGTATTCTTCTGGTCCTTCAAAATATTTTATGTGGTTTTAGGGGTTTAGGGTCATTTCAGGTTTTAATGGTGTTTTCAGTTTTTAGAGTTTTTTATGGAGTTTTTGGTTTTTTAAAGTTTGACAAGATTTATTGGGATTTTTAGGGTTTAAGGGTCTATTGGGGTTTTTAAGGTGTTTTAGGTTCTTTTAGGTATTATGGATTTAGGGTCTCCTGTGTTTTATTAGGGGTTTTAGGGTCCTCTATATATTTTAAGGGGGGTTTAGATCCTTTTATGGATTTTAGGGTATTTTTATGGTCTATGGTGAGTATTTTGGGTCTTAATATTTTATAGATTTTAGGCACTTTTTGGTTTTTAGGGTTTTAGGGTCTATTTTATATTTTAATGATTTTTAGGTTATTTTTTGGATTTTTTATGGTTTTTGGGTCTATGAGGGGTTTAGGGTTTTAATGGTATTTTAAGGTTTTTTGGGTTTTACGGTATTTTTGGGGTTTTACGGTTTTTAGTGTTTTTGGGGTGTTTAGGGTTTTTAAGGGTTTTAGAGGTTTTTTAGGGTTTTTGGGTTCTTTTAGGACTTTTAGTGGGTTTAAGGGTTTTTAGTGTTTTTATGGGGTTTTAGGGGTTTTTAGGATCTTAATATTTTTATGGTTATTATGGTTTTAGGGTTTTTAAGTGTAACAACCCGAGATTTTATGAAAACTATTCTTTTTAATTTTATTAATGTCTTGTGTTGTACGCTACACCAAAAGAGTCTTGCACAACAGGCATCCTTGACTTGCCTTGCATTACACGCAATCGCAACCTTCCTCGATAGCGTGTGTAGTACGTAATACTGAGTTTCACGAAACAATGATATGCTATTAAAATATTATTAAAACTAGCCGTTATGAATAGTAATAACCAATTTTTAAATTTTAGAAATTTTAGCTCACAAAATGAACTTCATTTTTGGATTTGGAGCATCGAATTTAGCCTAAGATGAAATTTTGGTACTTTTCGGATAACGTTCATATTCTGAGGAATAGTGAAAATTACTAAATTATAATTAAAAACAACTTTTTTAATAGAAATAATTAATAGTGATAAATCATTAATTTGAGTGGTTTTAAAGTATATTTTGAATATATTTTTACAATTTAATACAATGTCGGTCATTGGATGTAATTTCACATTTAAACCAGACATAATCAAGTGTCAATCTTTTGATAGATATTGTTTCTTAAAAACACGCTATTTGTTTTAACAGCGGGATTTAATTATAAAATTAATTAATGCAACTTTTATGTTATGAATTTGGTAAAATAGACTTCATTTTTGAATTCGGAATATGAAATATAGCTTAGGATGAAATTTTGGCATTGTTCTGAAAAACATCAAATTTTGATGAATAGTGAAACTACTAAGTGGTAGTTAAAAAACTGAATTTTTCATAAAACTTAATTTTACCGCTTCTGTGAATGGAATTTCAAAAATCCTAGAGACACGGTTGATGTAAGTAAGTAAAATGTGGTTCAATGAGATGAAAATAATTTTTGGTGAATAGTAACGTTTTACTTTTATTTACCACGGTTAAAAGTAAATAGGGTAATTAAGGGTAATAATGATATTAATATTACCCTAACACATGTCCTAATTCTATTGGACAAGTGTATCTCGACCAAAAACAACCTTAAGTGTAAAATATTATCATTTAGGCCCACTTGGATTAGATTAGGACATTTATTATTATTTAATTCAAATAAGAGTTAAAAGAGTTAAAATCAAAGTTTATTTACTAAAACATTTTTAATATAGGGTTATACATAAGATAAATTCGATTGTAAATATTCATTAGAAAGCTAAAAAGATTTCCTACATAATTGTATTTTATTTGTAATTTTTAGACGTTAAATAATTTAATTTATTTATGACACAATGATGATGCAGTAATTATCTTATTAATGAAATATTGACATAATTGATGTTATAAACACCAAAATAAATGTAATTTGAGACTTTTTATGAATTCCACTAATTTTATAGGTTACTATGATATATTAATGTTGATTTAATCAACTTGGTTCGAACATATAATTCTGTTATGACTTTCACAAAAATCATATATCAAATAGTGTCAAAATTGACACAAAATAGTTTTTAAATCAAATATTATATTATTAATTGTTATTTTATTCCTAAAAATCTATGGTTCGGCCAAATGACTTAGATAAGGATATATATATTAATAATAAACAATTTGGGGTTCGTTTGGCATGTTATAGTAAGTGTATTAACCATATAGTGAAAGAAAACAAAAAGACATGGTAAAAGTTAAATTATTTAACTTAGAGTTAAATCTAATTGATAAGGTTAAAATAATACCCTAAACTTGTCTAAATCTTATTGGTTGATAGGATTTCGACCCATCCCCACTTTAGCTTCGAAATAAGACCCTTTGGAACCATTATAAACTTATTTTTACTTTAATATGAAATAATATTTTGAGATATTCTTAAGGTGCCCCTCTCCTCCCTTATAAAAGGACACCTCCTCCCCCTCCTCCTCACACCAATTTGAGCACTCAAGCTCGGCCAACCCCTGCCATTTTCTCCTCTCCACTTCCCTAGAATAATCCTAGAGGTCCTGGTCTTCTTCAAAGACCAATATTAGTTCCCTAAGTGGAGGATTCAAAGAAGCGTTCCAAAGAAGAGGAGCTTCGGACACGAACAAAGCAAATCGGACCTTAGGTAAGGGAAATATCACAATCTCATTTTTATCCGAGATTGTTTATTCGTAAGTATTTACTGGGGTGTATTTTATCATCCACATCCATGTTCCCTCAATATGTAATATTATTTCCATCCACCTACAATTGTTTAAATCAATTTTTACCCTTCGGTGAGTTTTTAGTAATATGTATGAAAGGAATCTTTTGTCGTTTTTCGTACGAGGTACTTTTTGACTTTTCCGACAAAAGTACGAAGAATGTTTTTTTTAACTTATACGGCATGAATGGATTTCTAAAAAAAATTATTTCCAAGAAGCTTCCCTTATAAGTATTCAAGTTTATTTTTAATCAACTTCTTTTATTTTAAAATTGTATGACATGTTAAGAAAGGAAAAGTGTTTTTGAAGTAGAAAGGATATTTTCCTCAAGAATGAAGTTCAAGTATTTTATCAAAATTATTTTCCATCTAAGATAATAAAAGGGTTCTGTTTTTATCCCTATTATTACATGGATTTGATTATGTTGTGATGGAAACATTTTTATGAATTCCTTTATCTTATATGAATTGTTTTATGATGTCATGTTGTTTAAGAATCCCATTTTTATTACATGGGTTATGAGATGATGTATGATTTATGATTATGTGGCACACATAAGAAAGGATTCATTATAAGATTGGTGGGACCTATATCTCCCTCCAATACATTGGGTAAAGACTTTATATCTCATGAGATAGACATGGCTGGAACGGAAGGTTATTTCGGTTCAGTGATACAGGACTGAAACGAGGAGTGAACTCGGTTCAGAAAGGGACTTTGTCCACTAAGATAGTCTTGGCAATGAGTCATGACTAACAAGAAATGATTTTCCATGATTATGTGTGCATTCCACAAAGTTTCAAGTTTTATGTTATGATTGTGGGGATCTCATTTTCACTTCTATGATTTATCCCATGTTATGATATTATGAGCTCTTTTGCAGGTTAAGATTTCCAAAAAGCTATGTTCTTATGTATATGATGTGATTGATATTTCTTTTGTTTACCCTTACTGAGCATTTGAGCTCACCCTTTTATGTTTTCTTTTCCCCAGGATATAAAGAAAGGTTTTTAGGTAAAAAAAGGAAAATCTTTATGGGAGATATTGACGATCTTTCACCACGATTAGAAGATTACGTTCCGAGTTTCCAAAGACACTAAACTATTACGATCCTTGTGTGTGTGTTTTTGTTATGTACTAAGTATTCCGCAAAAGTAATGTAATGTCCATGTATGATAAGCATTGGGTCTCTACAGTTGGTATCAGAGGAAAGGTTTAGTCAACCTTTGGAAACTAGGATGCGAAAACGTTAGTGAGATCCCTAGAGATATTTCTAAGGTATGTCTAGGGATGTCCCTAGGCATAAGTATACGTATAGGTTATAGTAATAGAATTACGCTAACGATCATAGAATTAAACCTAAGATGTTGGATATTGAAGGTACTCCCCCTTTATTATGTTGTTTTCCCTAGCATGATTTTTGCCTCTCACACTATTCTTTTTGGGTTTTAGACGATGGCTGGAACCCGAAGGAACCGTGTTGATAAATGCAATGGACAATGCAATGATTGACCTCCTGAACAAAAAAATGTTATGGGAGATGGAGTGAAAAATCTTATTGCTATACTTACACAAGCTATGAATCATTCTGGACTTCCAAATGAGCAGAGAAGGGAACAATATTCTATTGAGTCCTTCATGAGGCAACGTCCACCTTCTTTCAGTGGGTCTTCTGATCCACTTGTGGCTGAATAATGGATCAGTACTACTGAAAAGATATTTTCAGTTCTTCAATGTTCTGAACATGATAAAGTCATCTTAGCAGTATAGCGTTTGGAAGGTGAAGCTGATCAATGGTGGAATCTTATCAAGAATACGAGGCCAAGAGATGAAATTGAGTCCATGGAATGGGACGAGTTCAAGAACTTGTTTTTCAGTAAGTACTTCCCTCGTATTCTTCGAACAAAGATGGAGAAAGAGTTTCTTGAACTGAAGCAAAGGGACGATGAATCTGTTGGTACCTATGAAGCAAATTTTACAAGACTTTCAAGGTATGCTTCTGGTATTATCATCCAACCTGAAAGTAAAGTTGATCGATTTTTCAGTGGCTTAAAACCAAGTCTTCGAAGGGCATTAGCTATAAGAGACTTTAGTAGCTCTGAAGAAATTGTGCGTTGTGCTATCAAGGTAGAAATGGAAGTTGGTGTTACATATCCATCTCATGGTTTTGACAAGAAACGAAAGATGGAGTTCAAGGAGAAATCTCAGAATAATGGTGAAAAGAAGAGGAATGTTTCCTTATGCACAAAGTGTGGAAAGAAGCATGGTGGAGATTGTCTTAAAGGGACTAGAAAATGTTTTAAGTGTGGAAAAGAAGGTCATCGAGCAGCTGAGTGTCGAAGTAATGGAAAAAGGGTTTCTAATGATGTGAATAAAGAAAACACTGCAGAGAACGCACCACCAACACTTCAATGCTTCAAGTGCAAGGAAATGGGGAATTATGCTAATAATTGCCCTAATCCAAGGGTTAGTGATGATCAACATGAGCAACCACTGAAGGCAAAGGACAAAGGGAAATCACATGCGATCACTATTGGCAATGTTGAATATGACAACGATGTGGTGGAATGATTAAGTGTTTATGTAATGGGATTCCAAAATAATGTTGTATCATTGAGTATTGCAATATTTATTGATGTGGTATTCAAAGTTATTGAGATATTTTTTGGAAATAAGATGATATGCGCATAATGAAGACGATAAAATGAAATGTTTAATAGTATTCATGAGCTCATAAGGACTAAGTGATATCATGGTTTGAGTATATGGAATTTTGAGGATTTTGGTATGTGGAAAGTGTTAACTTTTAACTGCACTCATGTTTTCACTAAGGTATTCAAGAGAATACACGATTAAGGACTTTGAATGTTTGGAATGTGACCAACAATACATATCTTATGATATGTGGGGATCAACGACAGTATTAAATCTCTGGTAATCGTTTTCACTATGTTATGAGAATGGACTGTAGTATTATGGATAAGCCTAAAGATTGGAATGGATTATGTTGGACATAAGTTAGTATTGTTTAAGGATAGAAGTTTTTTCGATATTATTGATGGGATGTTATAGTAATATAGTTTTAGAAAAAGGAAAACCTGCAGGACGGGCGACAGCCCATCGCGTCGGACAAGGCTGTAGGAATCGAACCCACAACCGAAGTGAGACTGGCCTTTATCGCCTACCACTGGCCTACAGGAAGTCCCTGTTTAGTAGAAACTAGTTTTATTATATTAAGCAGTATGATATATGAAGTATAAGTCCATTTTAGGAACCATATGTGATTAATCTCACTATAGATCGACTTATGTATATAATTTTTGCTAAACTTTTGTTTGAGACAGATGGAATGACCCGTCATTCTATCACATGATCTGCTAACACTTCACGAATAACAAATTCAACTTCATTTATTTAAGAGATGAAGTGGAAATTGTTAAAGGCACGAACAACAGTGAGATTGTACCAAAATAAAGTAAGTATTTATTATAATTCAAATTCTTTAACTTTACGGAAACGATCTTGAAAACCAAAAATGTTGTCCTAGTGCTCTTATATCTGATGAATCAGATGGTACCTTAGATCGTCACAAATCTATGGCTTTGTGATTGTTGGCTATTTCATAGCCATGTTCTCTACCACTCTCCATCAGAACAAGATGGTTAGATTTCTCTTCCATATCCATATTTTCACCTATGTGGAAACCCAGTGATTAGTTTATTTGGGTAACCGTTATGTTTCATACATTTGTTTTTTAATGATTGGTTTTGATATTCCTTTTTACAATGTGGGTTTCTGTTAAAGAAACTTTCAAATAGTAAACCATTTATAACCCCGACGAATTTCGAGGGCGAAATTCATTTTAAGGGGGGTAGAATGTAACAACCCGAGATTTTATGAAAACTATTCTTTTTAAGTTTATTAATGCTTGTGTTGTACGCTACACCAAAAGGATCTTGCACAACAGGCATCCTTGACTTGCCTTGCATTACAGACAATCGCAACCTTCCTCGATAGCGTGTGTAGTACGTAATACCGAGTTTCACGAAACAATGATATGCTATTAAAATATTATTAAAACTAGCCGTTATGAATAGTAATAACCACTTTTTAAATTTTAGAAATTTTAACTCTCAAAATGAACTTCATTTTTGGATTCGGAGCATCGAATTTAGCCTAAGGTGAAATTTTGGTACTTTTCGGATAACTTTCATATTCTGAGGAATAGTGAAAATTACTAAATTATAATTAAAAACATCTTTTTTAATCGAAATAATTAATAGTGATAAATCATTAATTTGAGTGGTTTTAAAGTATATTTAGAATATATTTTTACAATTTAATACAATGTCGGTCATTGGATGTAATTTCACATTTAAACCAGACATAATCAAATGTCAATCTTTTGATAGATATTGTTTCTTAAAAACACGCTATTTGTTTTAACAGCGGGATTTAATTATAAAATTAATTAATGCAACTTTTATGTTATGAATTTGGTAAAATAGACTTTATTTTTGAATTCGGAATATGAAATATAGCTTAGGAGGAAATTTTGGCATTGTTCTGAAAAACATCAAATTTTGATGAATAGTGAAACTACTAAGTGGTAGTTAAAAAACTGAATTTTTCATAAAACTTAATTTTACCGCTTCTGTGAATGGAATTTCAAAAATCCGAGAGACACGGTTGATGTCAGTAAGTAAAATGTGGTTCAATGAGATGAAAATAATTTTTGGTGAATAGTAACTTTTTACTTTTATTTACCACGGTTAAAAGTAAATAGGGTAATTAAGGGTAAGAATGATATTAATATTACGCTAACACATGTCCTAATTTTATTGGACAAGTGTATCTCGACCAAAAACAACCTTAAGTGTAAAATATTATCATTTAGGCCCACTTGGATTAGATTAGGACATTTATTATTATTTAATTCAGAGAAGAGTTAAAAGAGTTAAAATCAAAGTTTATTTACTAAAACATTTTTAATATAGGGTTATACATAAGATAAATTCTATTGTAAATATTCATTAGAAAGCTAAAACGATTTCCTACATAATGGTATTTTATTTGTAATTTTTAGACATTAAATAATTTAATTTATTTATGACACAATGATGATGCAGTAATTATCTTATTAATGAAATATTGACATAATTGATGTTATAAACACCAAAATAAATGTAATTTGAGACTTTTTATGAATTCCACTAATTTTATAGGTTACTATGATATATTAATGTGGATTTAATCAACTTGGTTCGAACATATAATTCTGTTATGACTTTCACAAAAATCATATATCAAATAGTTTCAAAATTGACACAAAATAGTTTTTAAATCAAATATTATATTATTAATTGTTATTTTATTCCTAAAAATCTAAGGTTCGGCCAAATGACTTAGATAAGGATATATATATTAATAATAAACAATTTGGGGTTCGTTTGGCATGTTATAGTAAGTGTATTAACCATATAGTGAAAGAAAACAAAAAGACATGGTAAAAGTTAAATTATTTAACTTAGAGTTAAATCTAATTGATAAGGTTAAAATAATACCCTAAACTTGTCTAAATCTTATTGGTTGATAGTATTTCGACCCATCCCCACTTTAGCTTCGAAATAAGACCCTTTGGAACCATTATAAACTGATTTTGACTTTAATATAAAATAATATTTTGAGATATTCCTAAGGTGCCCCTCTCCTCCCTTATAAAAGGACACCTCCTCCCCCTCCTCCTCACACCAATTTGAGCACTCAAGCTCGGCCAACCCATGCCATTTTCTCCTCTCTACTTCCCTAGAATAATCCTAGAGGTCCTGGTCTTCTTCAAAGACCAATATTAGTTCCCTAAGTGGAGGATTCAAAGAATCGTTCCAAAGAAGAGGAGCTTCGGACACGAACAAAGCAAATCGGACCTAAGGTAAGGGAAATATCACAATCTCATTTTTATCCGAGATTGTTTATTCGTAAGTATTTACTGGGGTGTATTTTATCATCCACATCCATGTTCCCTCAATATGTAATATTATTTCCATCCACCTACAATTTTTTAAATCCATTTTTACCCTTCGGTGAGTTTCTAGTAATATGTATGAAAGGAATCTTTTGTCGTTTTTCGTACGATGTACTTTTTGACTTTTCCGACAAAAGTACGAAGAATGTTTTTTTAACTTATATGGCATTAATGGATTTCTAAAAAAATTATTTCCAAGAAGCTTCCCTTATAAGTATTCAAGTTTATTTTTAATCAACTTCTTTTATTTTAAAATTGTATGACATGTTAAGAAAGGAAAAGTGTTTTTGAAGTAGAAAGGATATTTTCCTCAAGAATGAAGTTCAAGTATTTTATCAAAATTATTTTCCATCTAAGATAATAAAAGGGTTCTGTTTTTATCCCTATTATTACATGGATTTGATTATGTTGTGATGGAAACATTTTTATGAATTCCTTTATCTTATATGAATTGTTTTATGATGTCATGTTGTTTAAGAATCCCATTTTTATTACATGGGTTATGCGATGATGTATGATTTATGATTATGTGGAACACATA
This sequence comes from Viscum album, assembly GCA_963277665.1. Classification (NCBI taxonomy): domain Eukaryota; kingdom Viridiplantae; phylum Streptophyta; class Magnoliopsida; order Santalales; family Viscaceae; genus Viscum; species Viscum album. The sequence continues at coordinate 112,456 of CAUJRU010000939.1, forward strand.
AGAAAGGATTCATTATAAGATGGGTGGGACCTATATCTCCCTCCAATGCATTGGGTAAAGACATTATATCTCATGAGATAGACATGGCTGGAACGGAAGGTTATTTCGGTTCAGTGATACAGGACTGAAACGAGGAGTGAACTCGGTTCAGAAAGGGACTTTGTCCACTAAGATAGTCTTGGAAATGAGTCATGACTAACAAGAAATGATTTTCCATGATTATATGTGCATGCCACAAAGTTTCACGTTTTATGTTATGATTGTGGGGATCTCATTTTCACTTCTATGATTTATCCCATGTTATGATATTATGAGCTCTTTTGCAGGTTAAGATTTCCAAAAGCTATGTTCTTATGTATATGATGTGATTGATATTTCTTTTGTTTACCCTTACTGAGCATTTGAGCTCACCCTTTTATGTTTTATTTTCCCCAGGATATAAAGAAAGGTTTTTAGGTAAAAAAAAGGAAAATCTTTATGGGACATATTGAAGATCTTTCACCACGATTAGAAGATTACGTTCCGAGTTTCCAAAGACACTAAACTATTACGATCCTTGTGTGTGTGTTTTTGTTATGTACTAAGTATTCCGCAAAAGTAATGTAATGTCCATGTACGATAAGCTTTGGGTCTCTACATTAAGGGTTTATAGTGTTTTAGGATTTTTCATGTTTTTTGGGGTGTTTTTGTGTTTTAAGGATTTCTATGGTTTGTAATGGTTTTTAGTGATTTAAATTATTTTTTTGAGAATTATTGTAGTTTTAGTGTTTTAATAATTTTTAGGGTATTAAGGGGTGTTAGGTATTTTAGGGTTTTTTAGTTTTTTTGGTTTTTTAGATTTTTCTCTATTTTTTTAGGGCTTAATTTTTATTAGCGTTCTTTGATTTTTTTGAGGGGGTTTAGGTATTTTAAAGGTTTCAGGGTTTTTAGTGTTTTTTTGTGTCTAACAGTTTTTTTACAGTTTCTTCAGAGTTTTTGGGGTTTTTAGGTTTTTAGGGTTTTTAGTGTCTTTGGCGTTTTTAATTTTTTACAGCTTCTTCCGGGTTTTTAGGGTTTTGTGGTTTTGAGATTTTTTAAGGGTGTAATGTTTGTTTAGATTTTTTGGGTTATTTGTGTTTTCTTAAGGGTTTTAGGTGATTTTAATGGTTTCTATGGTTTTTAGAATTTTTTTGGTTTTATGGTATTTAAGGTTTCTATGTTTTTTGGGATTTTTATGCAGTTTTTGGGTTTTTATGTGTTTTTATTATTTTTATGGGTTTTTGTGTTTTTAGGGATATTTGTGTTTTAACATCATGTTTCATCATAACTTTGTTAAAAATAAAGAAATCATTTGACAGTTCATAAAATAAAATAAAAAAAAGATATGATTTTTATTTCTCTTCATTTTGTTTGGATATGATATTTAGTAAAAGAAAGAAAATGATTGTAATTTCTCTCCATTTTGTTTTGTGACAATTTTCAAAATAAATAAAAATAAATTTTTTGATAACACTACCAAAATTACGCTTATTAAAAAATATGGTTTTCTAATATTCAATTGTTCTAAATGAGACAAATATTATTATCTTAAATTATATCTTTGTATTTTAATTAAATATATATTTAGTTTAAATTAATTATTTTTCTAAAAAAACTGTTTATATAATTATAAATATATTTATATTTATATATATATATTATATAACAGTATATTTATTTTTTTATAATTTTATAAATATGATTTCATAAATATATATATTTATATAATATACTAATTATATGTATATAAATATATTAAATATAAATTTAAAAATATATTTATATATTCATATTTAAATATAAATACATATTATTTTCAAAAATATTTATATAATTATAAATATATATTTATAAAAATACTTACATAATTATATATTAAATTATTTATATATATAGAAAAATTAAATTTGGAATCATTATATGATTTTTGATCTGGGTGGGTTCGGGTAATATTTTATAAAAATATAGTTTTCAAATATTCAAATAATTCAAATAAAAAATATTATAATTTGAAATTATGTCATATATTTTTATATCGTTTCAATTATATAGACATTTAATTTTGAAAATTATATTAGCAATGATATTTTTAATTAATTTTTATATCATAAAAATTATATAAACAATAATTTTGATTTTAATTAATCATTATATTTTATGTTAAAAATGTCAAGTAAACATTAAACAAAGAAAATTATATTAATCAAAATTTAATTTTTTTAAAAAAATTGTTTATAAAAAATTGATTTCATATATTTATTTAGTTCATTTTCACAATCCATATATTTTATTATTTGAGAATTATTTATTTCTTTCTATTATTATTTATAATTTATGTTTAACAAAATATTTATATGCACAAAATCAAAATTATTTATACACACATAATCAAGAATATTAATATACACATAATCAAAATCAGTAATTCACGGTAATGAAAATTATTTATAAATTACTTATGTAATATTTTAATTCATAATAATAACAAAATATTATTTCAAAAATATTATTTCAAAATAATTAAAAATTAAAAATTATTATTTCAAAACAATTATTAAATCAAAATCATTACTTAAAAATAAATACTAATTTAAAACAAATATTAATTGAAAAATATTGATTCAAAAAAATTATTAATTCAAAATTATTTAAAAATTATGTATATAAATTATATATATAAATTATTAATTCAAGATAATCCAAATTTTCCATAATCGAAATTAATTATAATTGTTCGTTATTATTACTTATAAATTACATTGTAGTTATAAATATATGTATATATATTTATAAATTATGTTTAACAAAATATTATGCACATGAAAATACTATTATTAATAATAATCATTAAGACGATCATTTATTTAAATATTAATTAAAAAAGTGAACAAAATAAAATTTTTATTGGAGGATAAAATAGGAAAATTTTAAGAAAAATATTACACATCCACTTCATTTCCTTCTAAGTCACCACAATTTTGGGGTGATTTGAGACCTGTAGTGGGGGAGAAATGTTTCCCTCATTTCATTGAGAATGATTTATCTCACTCTAATTGAACAGTGCCAAATAAGAGAAATTATGGCTAATTTCACTGTTTCATTTTTTTTCCTTCAAAGTCATCACATCCAGAAGAGCCCTAAGGTTATATGGGGTTTTTATGGATTTTAGGTTATTTTTGGTTTGGGGGGGGGGAGGTCAAGGTTTTAGGATTTTTAGGGTATTTAGGTTTTTAATGTTTTTATGGGGTTTAGGGTCTTTTAGGGGTTTTTAGGGTGGTTGAGTGTTTTAAGGGTATTTTAGTGTTTTTACTAGGGTTTTAAGGACATTTAGCGTTTTATTGATTTTAGGGTCTTTTAGGGTTTTTAGGTTTTTCTTTTGGCTTATAGAATTATTATGATTGGGGGGCAGTGTGTTTAAGGGTATTTAGGGTTTATTAGGGTTTTTTGGTTTTTGGAGGGTTTTAGTGTTTTTAGGGTTTTAGTGGTTTTACTGTGTTTTAAGTGTTTTATGGGGTTTTTTCGGGGTATTATGGTCTTTTTAGTTTTTTGGGTGTTATGGTTTTTAAGGGTTTTTAATGTTTTAGAGTGGTTTAGGGTTTTCATGGGTTTTAGGGTTTTTCAGGATTTAAGAGTTTTTATGTTTTTTTATTTTTTGGAGTTATTAGGGGTTTTATTGGTTTTTTTGGGGGTAGTTTTTTTATTGTATTTTACGAGTTTTTTTGGGTTTTCTAGTGTTTATGGATTTTTAGTGTTTTTAGGGGGTTTTTTTGGGTTTATGGGAGTTTTATTGTATTTGGGGTTTTATGGTTTTTTAGTATGTTAATGGTTTATAGTTTTTAGGGTTATTAGAGTTTTTAGGGTTTATAGGGTTTTGTGGTGTTTTAAGGTTTTTAGGGTTTCTAGGGTGTTTTAGAGTTTTACGTTTTAATAGGTTTTGGGGGTATTTGATGATTTTTTTTTAATTTTTTTGGAGTTTTAATGTTTTATTGGTATTTTAAATCTCTTATGTGCTTTTTAGAGTCGTTTTGGTTTTTTGAGGGTTTAGGGTTTTTTAAGGTTTTATGTTTCATTTAGGTTTTTTGGTTTTTAAGGAAATTTAGGGGATTTTAGGGTATTATAGGGCTTCTAAGGGGCATTGGGATTTTTATGGTTCTTAGGGTCCATGTTGGTTTTTATGTTATTTTAGGGTTATTAGGGTCCTTTAATATATTTAGTGTTTTTATGATCCTTAACAGTTTAAGGATTTTGGTTTCCTTTATAGGGTTTGGAGATATTATTGTTCTTTAGGTTATTTAGGGTTTTTAGGGGTTTAAGGGGTTTTAGTGTTATTAGGGTTTTTAATGGTTTCATTGTTTTTCGGGTTATTAGGGGTTTTATAGTTTTTAGGGATTCTAGGTTCATTTAGGGTTTTTATGGGTTTGTAGTTTTCATGTTTTTTTCTATTCTTTAATGATTTTAGGGGTTTTCATGGTTTTCAGAATTTTATAGTTTCTTAGTGTTTTAAGGATTTTATGGGTTTTATATTTTTAGATTCATTTAGGGTTTTTAAATGTTTTTTGTGTCATCAGGGTTTTCTAGAGTTTTATGAGATTTTATGGTTTTATAGTTTTTGGGTTTTTGGTGTTTTTAGTGTATTTTAGGGTTTTAGGGGTTTTAGATTCCCTTTTAAGTGGTTCTTTGGGTTTTTATGGCGTTTTAGGTTTTTATAGGTTTCCTTTGGTGTTTTATGGTTTTTTATAGTTTTTATGATTTTTAGGTGGTTTAGTCTTCTTAACGTGGTTTTTTTTATTCTTTAGGTGTTTTAAGAGTATTTTTTATTTTTATGTATCTTTAAAGTTTTTAGGTTCTTAGTGTTTCTATGTTTTCTTATGGGTTTGTGGTTTTTTAGGATTTTAGGGTTTTTTATAATAATGATTTCAAAAGTATTTTTATATATTTTAGGGTTTTTACAGTTTTAGAGTTTTTAGGGGTTTTTAGGGGTTTAGACACTATTTAGTTTTTTGGGTATTTTAAGGATTTTTATGGTTTTCCATGTGATTATTAGAGTTTTTTTGTGTATTAAAGGTTTTTAAGGTTTTTAGTATTTAGGGTTTTTAGTGGGTTTAGGGTTTTTGTGTGTTTTAGGATTTTTTGGTATTTTTTAGCATTTTAGGGATTTTTAATTTTTTGGGGTTATTATGGTTTTTTGGGGTTTTTGTTACTTTTATGGGATTTTAGAGTATTTTTAGAGTTATTAGGGGTTTTAGACTTATTTATGATTTCTTAGGTTTTTAAGGATTTTTTGGGTTTTCAGTGTTTTTTAGTGTTTTGGGGGTTTTAAGGATTTTAGTGTGATTATGGGGGTTTGAGGGTATTTTAGGGGTTTTATCTAGGTTTTAAAGTCCTTTAGGGAATTTTAGGTTCTTTTTGGGGGTTTTAGGGTCTTTAGGGTTTTTTGGGTTTTGGGGGGGTTAGAATTTTTTAGTGTCTCAGGGGTTTTCGGGTTTCATGGTTTTTCTGGTTTTATGAGTTTTTTTTGTTTTATGAGTTTTTATGGTTTTATTAATTTGTAATGTTTTAGGAGGTTTTTGGGGTCTATAGGATTTTTTTGGGTTTTAGGGTTTCTATCAATTTAAATGTTTTTTTATATTTTTCTGGGTTTTTATTATTTTTTGAGATTTTTAGTATTTTTGGGTTTTTTTGTTCGTTTTTTTAGTTTTTTAGGGTTTTTAGTATTTTTTGGTCGGTTTTATAGTTTCTCGTGTTTTTTTAAGGATTTAGGGGTATTCGGGTTTTAGTGGTTTTAGGTGGTATTTTTTTACCCTAAAGATTTTTTTTTTGGGGGGGGGGGTTAAAGGTTTTTGGTGTTTTTTATTTTTTTAGTTTTTTAGGGTTTAGGGTTTTTTGTGTTTTTTGGGGTTTTTAGGTTATTTAAAAATTTTAGGGGTTTATTTTTTAGAATGTTTTAAGGTTGTTTAGCATTTTAGCTGTTTTATTAATTTTTTGGGTTTTTATTGTTCTTACGGGTCTAGGGGTTTTTGGGTTTTTTGGACTTTTACGGTTCACATTGGTTTTAGTGTTTTCTGAGGTCATTTGGGGGTTTATGGTTTTATATATTTTTAACGTTTTTAGGGAATTTAGGGGTGTTAGGGGTGTTAGGGTCTTTTATGGGCTTTTGGGTTTTATGGTTTCTTTGGTTATTAGGTTTTATTTTAGATAATATAAGGTTTGTAGTGTTTTTAGGTTTTATAGTTTTTGTTTATTTATGTTTTTAGGGGTTTTTCGTATCTTTTAGAGTTTTAATAGTTTTTTTTGTCTTTTAGTTTTTATAGGATTATAGGGGATTTTAGTGTTTTTAGGGGGTTTTCGAGTTTTTAGGGTATATAGGTCCATTTACGAGATCTAGGGTTTTTTTATTTCTTTAGATTTTATAGAATTTTTCCTTAGGTTTTAATGGGTTTTTGGGATTTTTTAGGGTTTTAGGGTTTTTATGGTTTAAGGGGTTTTTTAGGAAATTTAGTGTTTTTTCTGTTTTTAGAGTTTTTCGGTTTTTTAGTGTTTTAAGGTTATTTGAGGGATATATGGTTGTTTACATGTTTTTAGTGTTATTATTAAGTTTTATGTGTTTTACGTATTTTTAGGATTTTTTGGGGTATTAGGGTTTTTATGGTTTTAGGGGTTTTTGGGTTTCTGGGTTTTTTATTATTTTTTAGGTTTTGAGGAATTTTAGTCTTTTTTAATTTTTTATGGTTTTTGTTTTTTAGTGTTTTGATCGTTTTGGGTAATTTTATGAGGATTTAGGCTTTTTTGGGTTGTTAGTATTTTTTGGGGGTTTTTAGGTGTTTTACTGGGTTTTTACTATTTTTATGGTTGTTAGTTTTTTGTGGGATTTAAGGGGTTTTTAGGGACTTTTGGGTTTTTTAGGGTTTAGGGTATTTTAGTGTTTTATTCCCTTTAGGATTTCATGTTTTTTAAAGTTGTTTAAGGATTTTTAGTGTTTTTAGGGTATTTTGGGGTTTCTATGTGGTTTAGGGTTTTGAGGGTTTTAGGGTATTTTAGTGTTTTTAGGTTTTTTGGGCTATTAGGGTCCTTTACAATTTTTTATTGTTTATATGTTACTTTAGGGTTTTTGGGGTCATTTTGGGGGTTTGGGGTGTTTATTATATTTTAGTATTTTTTAGTGTTTTAGGTTTTTTTGGGTTTTTAGTGATTTTTGGTTTTTTTGGGTTTTTAATGGTTTTAGGGTTTTTAGGGGTTTTATGTTTTTTTGGGGTTTTAGGGTTTTAAGTGTATTTTAGGGTTTTTAGTTTGTTTTAGGGATTCAGGGTTTTAAGGTTTTGAGGAGTTTTAGTTATTTTAGGGTTTTTAAAGGTTTTACGTTTTTTAGGGTTTTTATGGTTTTTTGGGGATTAGGGTTTTTATTGCATTATAGGGGTTTTTATTTTTTCTATGGTCCTTTAATGATTTTAGGGGTTTTCATGTTTTTAGGTTCTTACAGTTTTTTAGTGTTTTAGGATGTTTTGGAAATTTATGGTCTTTTGTTTCATTTAGAAGATTCTTAGGTTTTAGAGCCCTTAGGATTTTTTAGTGCTTTTTCGGTTTTTATGGATATTTGTTTTGAGGGTATTTATAGTTTTTTGTTATTTTATGGGTTTTAGGGACCTTTAATATTATAAATAGGTTTAATGGGATCTTTTGGGTTTTAGGGGTTTTTACGATTAATAGGGTTCCTTACGTGTTTTATGGGTTTTTATTGTTTTTAGGGTTTTTAGGGATTTTTAGGGGTTGTAGTTATTTTTAGGGTACATAGTGAAAAGTGAGAACTGAAGTCATTGTATTTTAAGGGCACTCTGTGATTTTATATATTTTTACAGTTGATAATGTTTTTATGGTTTTTATGGATTCTTTGTTTTCTTAGTGTTTTTAGGGGTTCTATGTTTTCTTAGGTTTTTTAAAGATTTTTAGGATTATAGGGTTTTTTGGATTTAGGATTTTATGGTTTCTTGGGTATTTTAATATTTTTAAGGTTTTTATGGTTTAAATAGTTTTTATGGGTTCTAGGGTATTATAGGTTATTAGTGTTTTAGGGTTTTTTGGGTTTTTATGGTTTTCTAATTTTTTTTAGAGTTTGATAGAGTTTTAATGGTTTTTATAGATTTGGGTGTTTTTCACTTTTTAAGGGGTTTTTTGTTTTTAAGTGTTTTTTTTGGGGTTTCTTAGGGTTTTTGGGTTTTTGATTTTTTTTGTGGTTTCTCATGGTTTTTGGGTTTTTTGGGCCTTTGAAGGTAGTTTAGGGGATTTTTAGAGTTCTAAGGGTTTTTAGGTTTATATTATATTTTTTAGGGTTTTAAAGATTTTTATGCTTTTACGGGGTTTTTTTTAGGTTTTAGGGGTTTTAGGGGTTTTTAGGGTGTTCATGGGGGTTTATGTATTTTTAGGGGTTTTATATGGGTTTTAGGGTCATTTATGGTTAAATGGACTTTTTTGTTCTTTTAGAGGTTTTTAGGGTCTTTTAGGGTTTTAGGGATTTAAGTGGGTGTGGGTGTTTTCATTACTTTGCGGTATTTATGGTTTTAGGGGGTTTTAAGAGTTTTAAGTGGTTTTAGGGTTTTAAAGGATTTTTAGGGTTTTATGGGTTTTAAGGGTTTGTGTGGTTTTTAGGGTTCATAGTTTCTTAGTCTTTTTAGGGTTTCTTGGGGTTTTAGGGGGGTGTTATGTTTTATTGGTTTTTAGTGTTATTTGGGTTTTTAGGCTATTTAGGATTTTTTAGTAAATGTTTTAATGTGTTTTTAGTTTTTTGGGGGGTTTTAGTGTTTTTAATGGGTTTTTATTATTTTAGGGGTTTGAGCATTCTAGGGATTTATGTGGTTTTTTCGATTTTTTGGTTATTTTAAGTGTTTTTTGGGGTTTTCAATGGTTTCAGGGTTTTTGGGGTTTTATTATTTTTATTGTTTGATGGTTTTTAGTTTTTTTTGTTTTCTAGTTGTTTTAGGGGATGGTGGGGGGTTATTATTTTTATGGTTTTTAGTTTTTTTAGTTTTTTTGTAGGGTGCTTAGTATTTTAGGGGTTTTACTATTTTTAAGGGTTTTAATTGATTTTGAGCTTTATGAATTTTTATAATTTTTAGTATAATTGTAATTTTATTAATTTTATAGGGTTTTAAGGATTTTTTAGGGATTTTAGAGGTTTTAGGTTTTTTGGGGATTTATGGTTTTTATGGGTTTTTATGGTTATAGGGTTTTAAATTAATTTAGGTTTTTTCTTATGGTTTTAGGGGGGTTAGGGGTGTTAGGGTTTTTAAAAAATTTTAATGGGGTTTAGGAATTTTATGTGGTTTTCGGGGTTTTTGGTTATTTTAGGGGTTTTTGGGTTTTTGGTTTTTTATTTGTTTATGATATTCTGAGGTTTTTAGGGGTTTTTGGGTGGTTTTATGGATATTATGTTCTTTTATGGTTTTTATGGTTTTTTGGGTCTTTAAGGGGTTTTTGGCATTTTTATTGTCTTTTAGGTGTTTTTAGGGGCTTTGGGGGTTTTGGGGGGTTTTAGGGTGTCTTAGGGTTTTATGGCCTTTCACTATTTGTCATATTTTTTACGATTCTATAGGGATAATATATTTTTTTAGCATTTTAAAGAGGTTTTTATATTTTTTGATGGTTCATAAGGGTATTATGGGTTTTTAGGATTTTAGTGTTTGTAGATATTTTTTCTGATTTTTTAGTGTTTTATGGTTTTTAGGGGTTTTATAAGTTATTAAACATGTTAAATAATTTTTGGATTTTAGAGGTTTTAGGTATGTTTTGGATTCCTGGGGCTTTAATCATTCAAGGGTTTTAGTTTTTTTGTGTTTTTTGTGTTTTTGTTTTTTTTTGTTTTTTTGGTGTTTTAGGGAATTTTACGAGGATTTAGGGTTTTTAGGTCTATTAGTGGTTTTATTTTTTTGTGTTATTAGAGGATTTAAGGGGTTTCTTTGGATTTTGTGGTTTTTTATTTCTTTTATGTTTTTTGGGTTTTTACGGGTTTTAGTGCTTCTAAGGGTTCATAAATATTTTTATGGTTTTTTTAGGTTTTTTTGGGTTTTTTATGGTTTCTAGGGGTTTTGGGATTTTTATTATTTTGTGGTCCATTAGGGTTTTATTGATTTTTAGAGTCCTTAAAGGGTTTTAGGTTTTTTGGGGTCCTTTAAGGGGTTATAGGGATTTTTTGGACCCTTTTAGGGGTTTTTAGGAATTTTATGGATGTCATGGATTTAGGGTTTTATGGGGTTTTAGGGGTTTTAGTTTTTTAGGGGTGTTAATTGTTTTGGATGTGTTTTAGTGTTTTATGGTCTTTAGGGTTTTTTGGGGTTTTATATTTTTGAAGGTTTTTCCGGCATTTTAATGTTTTTATTGTTTTTTTCTTGGAATTTTATAGGTTTTAGGAGTTTTTAGTTTGTTTAGAGTGTTTTTGTGTTTTTCATAGGTTTTATGGATGTTTAGGTTTTATTAGGATCTTTTTGGGAATTTTGGGAATATTAGTGTTTTTAAATGTTTTAGGGGTCTTTTGGTTTTAGGGATTTTCATGTTTTTAGACACCGTTATAGTTTTAGGGTCTCTAGGTGACTATAGGAGTTTTAAGAGGCGTTTTGCGGATTTTAGGATTTTTTGGGTTTAAATGATTTTTAAGTGTTTTAGGGTTCATATCATTTTTAGGGGTATTGTGTTTTCTAAGTTTTATGAAGTTTTTTTTATATTTTTTAGGTTTTTAATTATTTTTAGTGATTTTGAGGTTTTTTTTGGATTTTTTGGGTTTTTACTGTTTTAAGGGGTTTCTAGGGCGTTTTACGGTTTTTATGGTCGTAAGGATTTATTTATGTTTAGATTTTGGGGTTTTTAAGGTTGTGATGTTTTTTATTTTTTTGGGTAATAAGATTTCTTAGGTGTTTTAGGATAATTATAAGTTTTTAGGGTTGTGTAAGTGTTTTTAGTGATTTTTAGAGTTTTAATGGTTAATAGGTTTTTTAGTGTTTTAAGGGTTTTAGGATTTGTAACTATTTTTAGGTTTTTTTTTTCAGGTTTTGGGGTTTTATGGTTTTCACATTTCCAGTGTTTATATATGGATTTTAGGGTTTTTAGTGTTATAAATGGGTTTAGTGTTATAAAGGGGTTTTAGTGAGGTTTTAGAGTTTTCAGGGGTTTTAGCCCTTCTAGGTTTTTTAGGGTTTTTAGGTTTTTAGGGTTTTGCATGGTTTTAGGAATTTAAGGGATTTTAGCATGATTTAGGGTTATAATGGGAATTTTAGAGGTTTTATTGTGGGTTTGTGTGTTTATAGGGTTTAATGGGTTTAAAGGGTATTTTATGGTCTTTTAGGTTTTTAGAGCCTTTTGGGTTTTTATGATGTTTAGGGTCTTTTAGCATTTTTTCGGTTTTTTAGGTTTCTAGGGTTTTTATGTTTTTGGGTTTTTATTGTTTTAGGGTTTTTAGGGTTTGTGATGTTTTTAGGGGTTTTTGGGTTTTAGGGGGTTTTAAAATTTTTATTGTTTATTTGGGTTTTTAGAGGTTTTTACATTTTTAAGGGTTTTAGGGTTTTTAGGGTTTTTAGAGGTTATTAGGATTTTTGTTTCTTTAAGTTTTTTTATATTATTTGTGTTGTTAGGGTTTTATGGTTTTATGGTTTTAGGTTTTTTAATGATTTTTTTATGTTTCTTGGGTGGTAGTGGGGGGGGGGGTTATGGTTTTTCACGGTTAAATGGGGTTTTAGGGTTTTATGGAATTTTACAGGCTTTTCGATTTTTTAAGAGTAAGTGGGGGGTTTTTTTAGGTTTTATGGTTTTTAGTATTTTTGGGTTTGTTGGTGTTTCATTTTTTTTAGGGTTTGTGGGTTTTGGGGGGTTTAAATGGGTTTTAGGGCTTTTGGTTTTTAGAGTTTTTATTGGTTTTTAGGGTTTTAAGGTTTTTTATGGAGTTTAAAGGGAGTTTAAAATTATTAAGGGGTTTAATGGTTTTTAAGAGTTCTTATTATTTTATAGTTTACTAGGGGGTTTTGGGTTTTTTAGTATTTTTAAGGTTTTTATGGGTATTAAATGATTTTAGGGTTTCAGGGTGTTTTTTGGAATTTAGGGGTTTTAAAAGAGTTTTAGGGGTTTTATGGTTTTACGGTTTTTTAGTATTTTTAGGGGTTTAGGGTTTTAGTGTCTTTTAGTGACATTAGAGGTTTTTGGGTTTTTGAAGCATATGGGTTTTTAATATCTTTTATTGATTTTAGGGTTTTTTTGGGTGACATGGTTTTAGGATCTTTTAAGATATTTCTGTGTTTTTTTAGGTCTTTTATGGTATTTATGTTTTTTGGGTGTTTTGGTTTTCTAGGCTTTTAAGGTGATTTTCGAGGATTTAGTTATTTTTATTCTTTTTTGGGGCCTTTTGAGGTATTTAATGTTTTTATTGTTTTTTGGGGTTTTATGGTCTATTAGTGATTTTAGGTTTTTTGGGGTCCTTTAGGGTTTTGGGATTATTTAGGGTTTTTTTGGGATTTTAGGTTCCTTTAGGGTCTTTTAGGGGGTTAAATGTGTTTTTGGGTTCATTTAGCGTTTTAGGTGGTTTTAGGGTTTTTATGGACTCTTATGGGTGTTATGGTTTATAGAGGTTTGGGGGTTAGGGTTCTTTAGGTGGATTTTGAGTTTTTAGTCTCCTTTAGTGATTTATTTTTGTTTTAGGAACTGTAACGAGTTTTTAGGGTTTTTAGGGTCCTCCTGGTTTTTAGGGTTTAAAGAGACCATTATGGTTTTAAGGTATTTTGTAGTCTTTTACGAGTGTTAGGGGATTTCATGAGTAATATGATTTTGGGATTTTAGGGTTCTTTATAGATATTATAGGGTTTTTTGTTCTTTTAAGGTGTTTTAGGATTTTATGGTATTTTTGGATTTTTGGGCTTTATGTTTTTTATGGGTTTTGGGGTTTTTATGTCCTTTTAGGGGGTTTCTGGATTTTAAGGTTATTTTTAGGGTTTTATTATTTTTAAGGGATTATTTTAATGGTATTTTGATGTTTCTTGGGTGGGTGCATCATGAGTTTTAGGGGATTTCAGGGGTTTTAGGGTTTTGTGGGTGTTTTTAGAGGTTTTAGGGGTTTTAGCCTTTTTATGGGTCTTAGGGGTTTTAAAGGTGTTTTACGGTTTTATGGGTATTAAGGGGTTTCATATTTTATGGGTTTTATGGTCATTATGGAGTTTTTAAGGTTTTAGATTTTTTAGGGTTTTTACGGTTTTATGGTTTTTAGGGGTATTAGGGTTTTTATGGTATTTATGATTTGTGGGGGTTTTGGGTTTTTAGGTTTATTTATGGTATTATATTTTTTAGTGATTTAGTGTTTTTAGGGATTTGTTAAGGTTTTTAGAAGTATTTAGGGTATTTATGATTTTTATTGTTTTCTAGGTATTTAATGGTTTTAGAGTTTTAGAGATTTTATGGTTTTCTTTGAGTTTTAAGAGTTTTATGGTTTTATTGGTTTTTATGGTTTTTAGAGTTTTGAGGGGTTTTACAGTATTTAGGTTTTGTAGGGTTTTATGGGTTTTATTTATTTTATTTGTTTTTTTAATTTTAATGGTTTTAGGGACTTTTATGTTTTTAGGGACTTTTAATGTTTATATGGCTATTGTGGGTTTATTGGGTTTTTTAGTGATTAAGTTTATTTCATGTGTTTTTGGGTTTTAGGGGGTTTTTGGATATTTTAAGAGTGTTTTGGGGTTTATGATTTTTAGGTTTTAGATGGTATTTTAGGGGTTTTAGGGTATTTTAGTGTTTTAGGGTTCTTATTCTCCTTTAGGGTTTCATAGAATTTTAGTGTATTTTTAGCATTATAGTGGTTTAGGGTTTTTAGGGTCTTTTAAGTGTTTTAGGGGGTTTTATGATATTTAGGGGGTTTATGGGTTTTTAGTGTGTATTAGGGATTTTACATTTTTTTAGTTTTGTTAGGGTAATTTTTTTATGTTTTTGGGTCCTTTAGTGTTTTTTGGTTTGTTAGGGTCTTTTGGGGTCTTTTTGGGTTTTAGGGTTTTTAGGGTCCTTTGGGGTCTTTTGGGTTTTAGGGTTTTAGGCTCCTTTTTGGTTTTGAAGGGTTTTTTATATTCTTTTAGGGTTTTAGTGTATTTAAATATCATATATGGTTTTGGTGTTTTTGTATCTTTTAGGGGTTTTAGTGTTTTTAGGGTCTTTTAGGGGTTCTAGGTTCCATTACGGTTTTTAAGGGTTTTAAAGGATTTTTAGGGTATTTTAAGTGTTTTAGGGGTTTATTATCTTTTATCATCTTTAGGGTTTTATGGGTTTTAGTATCTTTTGTGGGTTTAGTTTTCCCTGGGGAACAGTTTATGTTTTTTAGGGTTTTAGGGTTTTAGAGGTTTTTGGGTTTTTAGTTGTTTTTAAGGTCTTTTACATTTTTTGGTTATAGGGTCCTTTTCTATTTTTAGGGTCCCTAGTGGTTTTAGGGGTTTTTAGGTTTTAAAGTTTTTTAGGGTTTTAAGGGTTTTACATTTTTTAGTGTTATTATGGGGTTTAGGGTTTTTATGGATTTTTTAGATATTTTTTCGATTTTACAAGGTTTTTCATTTTTTAATGTTATTAGTGTACTTATGGGTTTGAGGGACTTTAAGAGATATTTTTTGTTTTTCTGTTCTCTTTATGTTATTATGTTTGTAATTATTTTTAGGTTTATTAGGTTTTTTAATGTTTTTAAAGTATTAAGGGTTGTAGGGGTTTGGGTTTTTTATAGTTTTTTCAGTATTTAAGATATTTAATGTTTTTAGTGTTTTTTGGATTATATTTTGTTTTTTAGTTTTTTAGGGTCTTTTAGGAAGACTTATGGTGTTTATGTTTTGTCATGTTTTTTATTATATTTTAGGGTTTTTAGGGATTTTATATTTTTTTGGATTCAATGGGGTTTTTTGGTTTTTTGGTTTTCTTATTGTTTGTAGGGTTTTTAGGATTTTTAAGGTGTTTTGTGGTATTTAGTGGGTTTTAGGGGTTTTTTGGATTTTAGAGGTTTTTAGGTTTTTTATTGTTTAAAGGGTTATAAATCGGTTGCAATAATTTTTTTGGGTTTTAGTGTTTTTAGGGTGTATAGCGGTTTTTTAAATTTTTTAGGGTTTTTGGGTTTTTTTGGTTTTTTGGGTTATCTTAGGGTTTTTAGTGTATTGAGTGATTTTAGGGTTCTTTTGGTTTTTAGGATTTTTAAAGGTTTTTATGGTTTTTTTAGTGTTTTTATGTGATTTTATGGTGTTTAAGGGGTTTCAAGGGACTTTTGTGTTTTATATGGGGTTTTGGGTGTTTTAGGGCCTTTTAGTGTTTTAGGGCCACTTGGGTTTCTTTGGGATTTATGGGTTTTTAATGGGTTTTAAGGATTTTTAGTAGTATTTTAGAGTTTTTTCTATTTTGGGGCTTTTTAGTGATTTTTTTTATTTTTAGTTTTTTTATGGTTTTTTTTGTTTTTATGGGGTTTAGGGGTTTTAATGCTTTTTAGTGTTTTTAAGGGATTTTTTGGTTTTTAGTGTTTTTTGGGTTTTTAGGAATCCTATGGTTTTTCTTCTTTTTAGGTAGTTAAGGGGTTCTTATGATTTTTATGGTTTTTTATTTTATTTTTATTTTCTTTTAGGATTTTTTAGGGTCTTAGGGTCTTTAACAACATTTTAGGGGTTTTATGGACATTAGGTTCCTTTTTAGGTTTCGTTTGATATTTTATATTTTTAGGTTTATTAAAGGTATTTTAGGTGTTGTTTATTTTTTGGAGTGTTTTTAGTGGTTTCTTATATTTTTTATAATTCAATGAGATTATATGGTGGTAAAGGTTTATTTAGGGTTTTTAGTTTTATAAAGGTGTTTTAGGGTTTTTTAGTGTTCTAGGGCATTATGGATTTTTAGGTTTTTTAGGGATTTGTAGGTGTTCTTGGGGTTTTAATGGGGTTTTAGGGGATTGAAGAGTATGGTTTTTAGGGGATTTTAGTGTGTTTAAGTGCTATAAGGTCCTTAAATGTTTTTGAAGGGGTTTTAGGGTCTTTAACGGGTTTTTTGGAATCTTCTGGGCCTCTTAGGGTTTTAATGGTTTTAGGTCCTTTTGGGGGTTTAATTGAGTTTTAAGGATTTTTTGGGGTTTTTTGGAATTTGGGATATATGAGTTTTTTAGTAAATTTTAGGGGTTTTATGAGGTTTTAGGGGTTTTTTGGGTGGTGAATTACTATTAGATTTTTTGGGGTTGTAGTTTTTTTACAGGTTTTAAAAAAATTTAGGTTTTTTATTTTTCTAGAGACCTAGGATGTTTTGTTTTTTTCGGTTTTTTGATTTTTTTGTGTTTTAATGTTTTTTTGTGTTTTTTTATATTTTAGGCTTTTATAGAGTTTTTAGTGCTTTTGAGTTTTTTAGGGATATAAGGGTTTTATTTATTTTTTGGTGTATTTACGAATTTTTTCAGGTTTTAGGGGTTTTAAGGGGATTTTGGGTTTTTTAGGGGGTCTTAAGGTGTATAGTTTTTTTTGGGTCTTTAGGTTCATTAATGTTTATAGGAGTTTTCTGTATTTTTAGGATTTATAAGTTATTTTTAATTTTTAGTGGTTTTTAGGGTTTTTAGGGTGTTCCAGAGTTTTTAGGGCTTTTAGGGTTTTTTGGGGTTTAAGGGATTTTATGATTTGTAGGGTATTTAAATATTTTCAGTGTTTTTAGGGTATTTCGGGGATTTTGAGTTTTTTTTGGGTTTTACGTTTGGTTTAGGGATTTTACAGTCATTTAGGGGTTTTATATTGTATTTTTTTTGTTTTTAGAAGTTTTAAGTGGTTTAGGGGTTTTGTGGTTTTGAGGGTCTTTTTTGGTTTTTAGGTGTTTTTAGTGTCTTTTATGGATTTTAGGGATTTTAGGGTCCTTTATTTTTTAATGGTATTCATTGAGTTTTAGCATATTTTTTTTGGTTTTAGGGGTTTTAGGGGTATTAGGGGTTATTTTGTTTTTTAAGGTTTTCTGGGTTTTAGAGTAATTGGGGTTTTTATTATTTTTAGGTTTTATGGGGTTTAGGGTTTTCATGTTGTTTAATGTTTTTATCAATTGTTTTAGTTTTTATAGGTTTTTTGTGGATTTAGTGTTTTTAATGGTTTTCTGGGTTTTATAGTTTTTTGGGTGTTTTAGGGTTTAAAAATGTTAATATGGATTTTTAGTGTTTTTACAAGTGTTTTAGGTTTTTTTTTCTATTGTAGGGTTTCTGTGTTAATAGGGGTTTTATATTCTTTTTGGGACTTTTTGGGTTGTTTGGGGATTTAGGTTTTTTAGGATATTTTAAGGTGTTTTATGTGGTTTTATGGGGTTTTATGGGTTTTTTCGTTATTAGGGTTTTGGGGGGTTTTGTGTTTTAAGTTGTTTTAGTGGTTTTAAGTTCCTTTAGGGTTTATGGGGTCCTTTATGGTTTTTTTGATTTTTTATAATCTTGCAGTTTGTTTTATGGTTGTTTAGGTATTTTTGGTTTTTTAGTTTTTATTTTATGGTCCGTTTGAGTTTTTATGTTTGTTTAGGAGCCTCTAGGGGGATTTTAAGGGTTTTAGAGTCTTTTAGGTGTTTTCAGTGTCTTTAATGGACTTTTTGATTTTTATTTGGGTTTTAGGTTCTTTTAGTATTTTTAGGGTTATTTTATGTATTTTTGAGTATTAGGGGTTGTTAGTGTCTTTTTGGGATTTTAGGGTTTTTAGTGTCTTTTAGGGTTTTTAGGTTTTAAAGGTTTTTAGAGTTTTAAAATTATTTTATGTGTTTTATGTTTTTTAGGGGGGTTAGGGTTTTAGGTTTTTTTAAGTGGGTTTAGGGTTATTGTATAAATTTCCAAGGTTTTTAGGGGTTTTGGGGGTTTATGGTGGTATACGGGTTTTTCAAGAATTTTCAGGGTTTTAAGGTTTTTTAGAGTTTTAGCGTTTTAGGGATTTATGGTTTATAATGTTATTAGTGTTTTTTGGTGTTTTTAAGTTTACTTTTTTTAATGGATTTTTAGGATTTTCATTTTTTTCTGTTTTAAGGGTTATAAGGTTTTCTTGAGATTTTAGGGTTTTTATGTGGTTTTGGGGGTTTTAGTGTTTTTAGGTTTTTAGTGGTTTTAGAGTTTTTATGGAATATAGTATTTTTAGATATTTTTTCTGGTTTTGGTGTCTTCAAGGGTTTTAGGGATTATATAAGGGGATTATTGGTTTTATGGGGATTTGTTGGAAATTTTGGTTTTTCAGGGGATTTTAGGGGTTGCTATGGGTTTTTTCTGGCTTTTGTGGTTTTTATGGTTTTTATGGGTCTGTTAAGGCTTTTAGGGGTTTTTGGTTTTTATGGTTTTTAGTGTTTTGGGGGATTTTGTGTTGGGGGTTTTGGGTTTTATAAGGGTTTTAGGGTATTTTGGGTTTATTATGGTTTCTAAGGTTTTAGGGTTTCTATGGTTTTAGGAGTTTTAGGGGATTCTTAGGGGTTTTAGGGGGGTTATGATTTTTATGTTTTTATGAATTTAATTGTTTTTAAGGTTCTATGGTTTTAAATTTTTTTTTGGGTTCTTAGGTATTTCTACTATTTTTATGTATTTTTGGGTTTTATAAAGATTTTAGGGTTTGGGGGGTCTAGGTTTCTTTGATTTTTTTAGTGGGTTTAGGTGTTTTCAGAGGAGTTTTATGGTTTGATGTGTTTTTTGATCTTTTAATGGGTTTTAGGGGTTTTATTGGTTTTTAGTGTTTTTAACTGTTTTAAAGAGTTTTTTTTGGGTTGTTGGGAATTTTAATATTTTTTATGGATTTAGGGGACTATAGGGTTTATATGTTTTTTATGAGTTTTTTGAGTTTTGGGATTTTGTGTGTTTTATGGATTTTTTGGTTGTTTTGCGTTTTAAGGGATTTTAGGTTGTTTTAGTAGTTTTATAATTTTTAGGGTCTTTTAATGGGTTTTCGGGTCTTGGGGTTTTACACTTTTTATAGTTTTTAGGATATTTTATAGATTTTTTGGAATTTTAGTGTTTTAGTGGGTTTTAGTGTCTTATAGGGCTGTTTTATCTTTTTTAGGGTTTTGAGGGGTTTAAGGTCTTCTATATTATTTATGGGATTTATATTTTTTCATATTTTTTAGTATTTTACTGTTTTTCTAGTTCTTTAGGGTCTTTAGGTTCCTTTAGGTATGTTGGATGTTTTTATTGTTTTTAGTGTTTTTAAGGTATTTTTTGGGTTTTTGGGGTTTTTAGGGTTCTCATGGGTTTTAGAAATTTTATATTGTTTTAGGTGTTTTAGGGGTTTCAAATGGTTTTTATGGTTTCAGGGTGTCTAAGTTTTTAGTGGTGTTAGTGTTTTTAGGTTTTTATGTTTTTTTTTGTGCCTTGAAGTACATTTAGGTTTTTTAGATTTTTTATGGCTTTTAGGGTCTTTTAATGTTTTTTAGAGTTTTTAGGTTCTTTAAGAGTTTTATAGTCTTTTAGTTGTTTTCACTATTTTTATGGTTGTTTAGGGTTTTGGGGGGGTTTTAGGGTCTTTTAGTGTATTTAGATACATTTGGGTTTTAAGGTTTTTAGGATCATTTTGGGGTTTTAGGGTCTTTAGTGTTGTTTGTGGGTTTTATGTTTTTAGGGTCCTTTTGGGTTTTTAGGGTCCTTTAGGTTTTTTAGGGTCCATTAGGGTATTGCAGTTTTTAGGATTATTTAGGGGTTTTATGTTTTTAGGTTCATTTAAGGGTTTTAGGTTTTTTTAGGTTATTAGAGTTTTTATGGTCCTTTATGAGTTTTATAGACTTTTAGATTATTTTAGGATTTAAAGGATTTTTTGGGTCCTTTAGGGTTTTTAGTGTTTTTAGCGGTTCACTACTGAAAATTTCACCTATCAAAACAGTTCTACGAACTGTTTCTTTGTTGGATGTCACAATATACAATTACCAACAGTTTCTATAAAACTATTGGTATAGGTTGTCTCAAGTTGCTCTATCCCAATAGTTTCAATGAAACCATTGGTATATATGTATACCAATTGTTCAAGAACCATGGTATACATACTATCTATAAAAACTATATACCAATGTTATACAGAACCATTGGCATACAGTCTTATCACCAGAACATCCTACCTAACAATGTACCAATGATTCAGTAAACTGTTTGTCTATCCTCTTCTCACCAAAAAACAACATAGGTCCATCATGGACCTCTTCCATTCTTCCAGAACATGTAAACATGAAACCACTTGTAAAAATGAATTCATTGGATCTATGTTCCTATTGTAATTGGATTCTGTTACATTAAAACCATGTCAAACATGGAATTTTAGGGATAAAATATGTGTTTTGTGACTAAAACCATACATTACAATGATGTTCATGAATGATGCTTATTTTCCCATCCATGTCTGGAATTCAGTATGGAGTATGGGCTCTTACATTTAACTAGTGTTCTAGTGTATTCTTAGGAGTTTTGATTTAGAAACCATGTTATGCATGTCATTAAGACATGGGAGAAATGTTTCAATATGAATATTTAAAGGAGGATGTACTCAATCATGTGAATTGGTTGTGGTAAGATGAAGCTTATGGCAGGGAGCACCATAATCCTGACATGTGTTTAACAATGACACCCTCATTGTTTTTTGATTTATGGTACCAGGTCAGTAACATATTTGTTTTTCAATTATGAAAACATGTATTCGATCTGATTTTTTGGTTAGAGAACATTAAATTAATAGTTTTTTGTTAGATGTGTTTTGAGTGTTTCATAGTAGAATGAGGTTGTTCAGCATTAAATATTTGATCGACATAGGTCAGGATATGTGGATGGGTTGGCCAATGAGACTTCTTGGGAATGATAGGAATAATAGTGGGGATATTTTGAAACTATGTTTTCATATGGGCATTTAGAATTTGAGGAAAATTTAAAATTTTCAATTACTTGAGGGGTTAGTTTTTGAATAGTTGTTTGAGTTCTATTTATGAGGGTTGGAACCAATCAAAAAGGCATTTTTGACATCATAATGTGGATCAAGATATACCTCAATAGCTTATAGGAACATCAAAGAGTGGTAGAGGTGGCTTTTGGAAAACTCCAACAAACAATTGGTTGACTGGTTGTATTTTTTAGGGGAAAAGTTAAAAAAAATTCTCCCTCTAGTTTTTGAAGTGGGATTTCCCCTTTTACACATCCATTTTTGTAAACCATGGAAATCCATCCCTCCATCCTCCCCCCTTGGACACTTTGATCTAGGGGTGGTTTTGTGACATTTATTTGAAATTGGAGTTTAT
Source organism: Viscum album (assembly GCA_963277665.1). Taxonomy (NCBI): domain Eukaryota; kingdom Viridiplantae; phylum Streptophyta; class Magnoliopsida; order Santalales; family Viscaceae; genus Viscum; species Viscum album. The sequence continues at coordinate 133,684 of CAUJRU010000939.1, forward strand.
TTCCTCCCTCTCATATCCTTTTTCATTATAAAGAACAAACTTGTTTCATCAGTATTCTTTCTTATATGAATTTTGGATGTGATATTTATAATTGGTAATTGAGTTTTTATAATATTGTATTAAGAAATTGTACTAATAACCATTCCCACTAGAACATAGTAATCAGTACTCCCATTCACGCACTCACTAGGGAATTGATTTGACCACTAGTTATAGCCCCCACAAGATTTATTATGTTCATGAATCTGTCTTTATTACCACTATTCCCAATCATTAGAGTAACTGATGGTATTTAACCATTTCAAGGGTCCTCCAAATCTTTTTCTTACCAATTCCGAGTTATTGGCTGCATCGTCCCTCCATCTCTTCTATTTGATAGATTGTTTTGGCCACTGCCACCCCTCTATCCAAACTTTTAACATGGTCATAAATGGTTTTTGGGGGATTATGATTTCATACAATGGTGTCACTTATTTACTACTGGACAATTATCATCAATTTTATCAAATATGGAATCATTATTACCTCAATGTATTTCACCCATCATATTTAAATTCTATGAATTTCTACTATCACATATGGTCTTTTTAATATCTTTTAATGTGTGATTATCACTCTCAATGGTTTGGTTATGTCTTCATATCCCAACCCTCTCTTTTAAAACTATTTCCATCCACAGGGTGATTGGATACATGTTCGGAATAATCTTGGTTTAGACCATAGAACTCAATATTTTTTTCATCATATCACCATGTGTATTTTCATGGAGGTTGACATATTGAAACCTCCATTGAATTCTACATTAGATGAAATTGAAGGGTATTACACGTATAAAAAATCATTTTACTTTTAGTCTTCATCGTACTTTTTTTCAACTCTACAACTGAAAAGGGAATTTTTCTAAGATGTTACACTAGAGCTATAAATTCATTCTGGATAGAATCTATGAGAAAAAATGATATGATATTATGGTATAATAGATGGTGGTCTCTAACTATAATGTGGAATAATATTTTCCTTCCAATTCAGGGATTGATTGAATACCTTATATTCTATACAATTTTAATGTTATAACTATGCCACAATAAATTGGTTGCATTTTATCTTGTGATGGAATTAATTTTTTCTCCATTTCACTGTTTATTCATAAAATTATCACCACTTGATATTTGAAAGATTTTATACATCCTTGGGTGGTCTGAGAGATTTGGCCAATTTTTTATACATCCATGTGAAATTTAATGGATTTTCCTTGATTTGGTAAATGGTTGTTTTGGTGAATCTCTATAATCATTCCTAACTTACTTGTTATATTATCATATTTATAAATACCATGGAAAAATAGAAAAGGTCACAGTATCCACATGGTATTAATGACGGTCTTGTACACTTCATAAAATCACTTAAAGTGAAAAATAGGCCTTTAAAAACATAACAGTCATGATTCTGAGCTACATTACCCGTTTCTTTAAATCATTTAAAATATTATTCCAAACATATTTAGAAAACCATTTCAAAACATAATGAAATCCATTTAAAAAATCCCTAGTTATCATAAAAAAATTGGGAAATGAACATTTATCCCAAAACCTTCATGGTTTCAAACAACACCCCTTAATTTAATCCATGACCTAAACGGGGCCAAACCATTTGAAACACTTACATTGTGCTAATAAAATCATGAAATCTTTTTAAAATAGGTGTCATTTCAAGTATCCAATGAAATTAAAATTAATTCCTTTGATAAATCACATTGATATCCTAATAATATTTTTAAATTTCAATTACTATTTTAAAATACCAATAGAACAATCTCATAAATGTACTATGTCACTAGTCACACAAAATCAGATTTAGACTGGGCCTTAAAATAGTAAAACCTTTCTCTTTAAAATATATATTAGGTTATTGGGACTAAAATTACATTAAAAAAACACACACACACCACACACATGTCAAAAAGTCAATTCATATCCCCCTAATGGTTATCCCACCGACCAATCCTTGATTATTCATTACACAATCTGAATGCTCATTGGGTATGAAGCCCATTACATGACCCAAAAGCACACAAACTGGCCCAAAGGACTAGTGTAGTGTCATACCTAAATTAGGCCTATGTCAAAGTCTTCATGCGTCATGCCTGCATCAACACCTACCTATTTCATGTCTACATAACTGGCTTCATCTTTCAAGTATATGTCACCGCCTACCTTGGGAAATTCACTCCCACCCAGATTTGAACTCGTGTTTGATGCAGGATTACGGGGAGCTTTACCACTCTGGTAATCCCCCAATCGAGAAATAAATATAATAGAAACACAAATTTTTATCATGGTAATCCAATAACCATAATTAATAGTATAATTTAATAATTAAAATATAAGTTCAAAACACTAATTAATTTATGGTTTCAAATTTAAAATTTAGAGCATGAAAAAACCTTCCTCAAATCCCCGACTTATGATCTAGAATGCATCGCCTATGATTGTGGATAGCCAAAAAACTAATAAGAAACTTCCATGAAACATAAAAACCAAAGAAACCACAAAATTTGGGTCAACCCATTCAACAAGGGTTCGACCAAACAAAACATGAAAACAGAGAATGAGAAACCCACAATGAAACGGTTAAAAAGGATCTAAACCTTGCTGAGCCAATCATAAACCATTTTTTTAAAAAACATTCCCTTTTGTATTCATTAAATGAAGAAATCACTTTGAATAAAATTCTATGTAGATAACCATTTATAGTCAAAATAACCATTTCATAATAAAAAATTAAAACAAAAATTTAGGGCCTTTAATTAAAAATGGTTTCGAAAAAAATCATTAAATCCCATTTAAAATGAATCAAGCCCAATACAAGTGAAATTCATAACACTAGGAAGGGACCGCTCGTCATGAGATAAATAATTAATGTAAATTATAGAAGTCTACCACAATAATATAATTAAGTGGAAAATACAATCAACCATGAGATAATAATCCCTGATTAAATCCACATGTCAAGGAGCATGTGTCATGGGATATAACATAGTTCATGTTATTAGATGATCTAGAATTTAAAAAACCAATGTAGGAATAATTATTGGCATGTGTTTTGTTTAGAAAATACAAGACACATGAATATACCACAGCAAAATCATTGAGATAACCCCCACCATGTTCAATCTCATTCTAGACGTTACACTAGAGGCCTCCATACAAACTATTATAGAATAAATATATAAATACCACCTAGTTATTTGTTTTCCCATTAAGAAAATGTAGCAGTAATTGAACGTGCATTGAATAATTGAGGAACAAAGAACAAAAAATAACTCACCCTCTCTTATAACACCATATCATAGAAAAAACACATTTCAAACATCACATACCAATCTAATATAAATAATAAATAAAACACCATGATAAAAAAAAGGAGAAATCAATGAGGCCACCTATAAGATCAACAATATAACACACAAGGTTCCAAATAGTCCATTCTGATAAGTCACACTATTTACATTTCAGGACACCCTTTTTAAAACACAAATTCCCCCAATTAAATTCCAAACAATGATAAAAACCATGATTTTTTTCTTCAAAAATACATTTTAAATTGGTATATTCATTTTTACAATGATTTAAGTATGGCTAGATATTTATTTAAAAGATATAGTTAGTATTCATAAATAAACTTCTCAATGTCATGAAAAAAAATTAGTGATCAATTTAGAAACACCACATACTGTCACATAGAGGAATAATTTCATCAATAGTGAATTTATAAAACTCAACCACTCTTTGAAAACTAGAATGATCCAATTTCTATGAAACATATACCTCAAAAAAGTTAATATTGTAATGAGAAATAAAAAACATTTTTCCTTTAGTACTGATAATCTAAATGTGGAAGAAGGTGTTATCCATGGTCTCTAAAAATTTTAATCCCTAATATTATGCCCACTATAAACGCTATAATATCCAAAATAGACATGTAGATTTAATTAGATAAGTTAGAACCAAGAAAAAAGACTAATAGATATAGATAATAATATATTATAAGAGATTGCCTTTTAGAACCATGATAAAAAAAATAAGATACTACCATTGAGAATTAATAGAGAGGATAGAAGTTTAAGCTACTGAAGATGGAATAATGGAATCATAAGGAACTAGAGAGTCGAGGCATGGTTTCATCTTATAGTGGGATAAGCATGATGGTTGAAATAGGAATCAAGGGAGAAGAGGGTTGGCAGGGGAGAGGATACGGTTCACACCGGGGATGAGCATGATGGATAATCGCGGGGAAGGTGTATAATAGATATAAGGGTTTTTAGGGAGAGTGCATTTTGTAGGGTAGGGGCAGGTGGGGATGAGCCCGATGGAAATGAAAATAGATGCATCGAATACTTATAAGTTTTTAAAACCCTATGGATAACTTTACCTAAATCATATTTCCCAACAGTTTTATTAAACTTCTACTATAGTTTTCTGGGTATATAACAACTTTCCAATAGTGTTTTATGGTACTTTATTGTCTTTTATTATTTTCTTGTGGTTTTTAGAGACTTTTAGGATCTCTTAGAGGTTTATGGAGTTTTAGTTTATTTTTATATTTTTATCATATTTATGGTCCTTTAGGGCTTTTGGTGGTTTTAGGATCTTTTAGTGTTTTCTAGGGTTTATAATATTTTTAGGTGTTTTAAGGGTTTTAGGGTTTTAAGGGTGTTTAACAGTTTTTATGGGTTTAAAATGTTTTTAGGGTTTTTAGGGGTTTAGGGTCAAAAGGGTTTACGGCTGTAGGGGTTTTTAGTATTTTTAAGGGTTTTGGGTTTTTTGGGGTTTTGGTGGTTTTTAAGGTTTTTATAAAGTATTATTGTTTTAATGATATTTATGGTTTTTAGAGTTATTACGGTTTTTTGAGGTTTTATGGTTTTGAATGTTTTTAGTGTTTTTTTTGTTTTTGGGTTTTTTGTGTTTTTAGGATATTTAGGGGTCAAAATGTGTTTTTAGGGTCATTAGTTTTTTATGGGTTTTAAGATTTGTTAGGTTTTTTTCTATTTTATAATTCTTTAAGGATTTTAAGGGTTTTTAGGGTATTAATAGTTTTATGTATTTTTTTGGTCTTTTAATGGGTTTAAGGGTTTTAGGTGTTTTGAGGGTTTTAAGGGGCTTTATGATTTTTAGGTATTCTTAGGGATTTTTATGGTTTTTTGAGGATTATATAGTTTAATGGGTTTTTATTTTTAGTCTATTAGGGGATGTAGGATTGTTTTAGGGTTTTTTGGTTTTTTCAATTTTTTTGGATTCTAGTACTTTTAGTTTATTCTAGGGGTTTTAGGGTTTTTAGGTTCATTAGAGTATTTATTAGGTTTTAAAGTATTTTAATGTTTTATTGTATTTTTAGTGTATTTTAGATGGTTTTAGAGTCTTTAAGTGGGTTTAGGCAGTTTTTTGGATTTTTAGGGTTTCAAGGTTTTTTAGGGTTTTTATGGTGATTATGGGTTTTAGGATTTTTTTGGTTTTAGGGATTAAGGGTTTTATTATTGTTTTTAGGATTTTATAGTGTTTTTATGGTTTTAGGGTTTTGAATGGTGTTAGGGTTTTTACAGTTATGAGGGTAATAAGGGTATTTATTATTTTTTTTATTTTTTTTATTTTTTAGTGTATTTGAAATTTTTATGTCTTTCTTGTGTTTTAGTGTTTTCTGGCCTTTTGTTATTTTTGGGGGGCTAGGGTTGGATTTTTATGGATTTTAGCATTTTTTTTGTTTTTGGGTGTATTGAGGGTGTTTTGGTTTTTTTTTCGATTTTTAGGGTTTCAGAGTTATTTATGGTTTTTGGGGTTTCATAATATTTTTTTATGTTTTTTTATTATTAGGGGTTGTAGATATTTTTTTCGTTTTTTCAGGATTTTAGGTTTTTAGAGGGGTTTTTGGGTTTTTGGTGGGATAAATGGTTTTATTGAGTTTTTTATGTTTTTTAGATTTTTAGTTTTTTTAGATTTTTTAATGTTATAATAGTTGTTTTGGTATTTTAGGATTTTTCTGGTCTTTTAGTGGTTATATGGTTTTTTGGGGTTTAGGTATTTTATGGTGTTTTATGGGTTTTATGGGTTTTAATTAATTTTTGGGTTTTATGGGTTTTATGGGTTGTTAGGTATTTTTTGGAATTTTAGGGTTTTTATTATCTTTCATGGAATTTAGGGTGTTTAGGAGTTTTATGGATTTTTAGTGTATTAAGTTTATTACAGTTTTGTTTGGGTTTTTATGGTTTTTAGGAATCATTGGGTTTTTTTGGGGGGAATTAGGTTTTTAGGGTTTTCTAATGGGGTTTTTGGATTTTTAGTGTTTTATGGTTTTTATATAATTTCAGGGTTTTAAGGGTTCTTTTAGGGTTTAAGGTGGTTTTAAGGTTTTTAGCAGTTTTAGGGTTTTTAGTGGTTTGTAGGTTTTTAGGTTGTTTTATGGTTACGTAGTTTTTTAAGGGTTTTTATTTTTTTGTGGGTTATAATTTTTTTTTGGGTTTTAAGTGTTTATATAGGTTTAGGGGTTTTAGGGAATTAGTTTTTTTATGATTTTTTGGAGATGTTATGGATTTCTAGAGTTTTAGTGTCTTTTATGGGTTTTTTGGTTCTTTATGGTTGTTTTGTATTTTTATCGGTTCTAATGGTGTTTTATAGTTTTAAGTTTTTCTATGGGTTTCAAGGTCTTTTTTTTGGATGTTAGGGGGTCTTTAGAGTATTTATATTTTTCAGTGTCTTTTTAATAGTTTTATTGTTTTAAGGTTTTTTTGGTTTTTAGGGTTTTCAAGTTTTTTTAGTATCTTTGGATTTTTAGGATTTTAGGGCTCTTTTATGGTTTTTTTCTTTTAGTGGTTTTTAGGGATTTAGGGTTTTTCATGGGTTTTTAGGGGCTTTAGTGGGTTTAGGGGTACTATAGGGTTAAAAAGGTCTCTAGTAAGATAGAAATGTAACCTCCAATCACAGGAAGCAAGGATCTAGAAGGTGAATTCAAGTTTCCGGAACAAGTGTGCCATTAAGAGGCCAAAATAGTGCTCTACAAATAAATCACTTTGTTGTATAAGAGGTATGTGCTTAATGGAGACCAAAATGGAAGGATAGGGGATTTCGTAGCTAAATAGGGGGAGTCTTAAGAACATATTTTTCTCTCAGAGGAATAAATTATTCAATGTGTCATTAAAATCAATACTCCAAGGGAGAAGGTTGATATAATTTATGAGAGATTCCATCATGTTGATATTAATTAAGAGAAAGAGGCATAGATTCTGATACAAGACTGAATTCTTGATTGAGGCTTTAACAATTGGAAAATCATCTGAGATAAATTCATAACAGGCATGGGACAGAGTGGACAAATTTTTCACAGAGCTTATCAATAATTAACCAGATATCTTGGTAATTACTCTCCATTATGATTTATATAGAGTGTCTTATTCTATAAATCTTAGTATAGTTATTAATTTTTTTGGGCTCTTTTAGTATGTTGTGAATATGTTTTATCTTATATGGTTTCCCACTTCACCCAAAAATTGGCTTCGAAATAAAAATTTATATTTTGCGGCAATGAGTTTTTTGAGTTTGTCTGCTATCTAAGGGTTTTTGTGGGTTTTTAGGATTTTTTTATAGTTTTGGGGGTTTTTTTATTTTTTTGGGTTTGTAGACTTTTAAGGGGGTTTTGGGTTTTTTTGGATTTTATTGTTTTTATGGTTTTTGGGGTTTTATATGTTTTAGGGTATTTATAGATTTTATAGGTTTTTGTGGTTTTTGGTTTTTACAGGGTTTAGGGTTTTTTGGGTTTTTAGGGTTTTAGAGTATTTTCCAGATTTTCTAGGGATTTTAAGGCTCTATTAGGTTTCTTATGGGTTTTTAGGGTGTTATCATTTTTTGTGTTTTTTGGTTTTTGGGTGTTTTTAGGTTTTTAGTTTTTAAGGGTCTTTATGGTGGTTTAGGGGTTTTTAGATTTGTTAGTGTGTTTGATGGTTTTTTGGGTTTAAGGTATTTTTATGATTTTTAGTGGTTTTATAATTTTTATAGGTTTTTTTATTGTTTTTTAGGTTTTAGTGATTTATACAGGTTTTTACGTGTATTTTTGTGTGTTTTTGTGGGTTTTAGGGTCCTTTGGGTTTTTATGTCTTTATAGATTTTTCATTTTTAGGTATTTTTGGGTTTTAAAAACATCCTATGGTATTTTTGGGGTTTTTTTGTATTTGATGGTTTTTAGGGGTTTTAGGGGTATTTCATAGTTTTTAGGGTTTTTAGGGTTTATTAGGGTTTTTTATATTTTTTAGTGTTTTTAGGGTTTTTGTGTATTTTTATGATTTTAGAAGTTTTAGGGGTTTTAGGGGTTTTATGGTTTTTAGGGTTTTATGGTGTTTAGGTTATTAGATGGCTTTTGAGTTTTTAAGGGTTTTGAGGTGTTTTGGGGTTTTTAGGGGCTTTGGGATTTATTGGGGTTTTAGGGTGTTTTTACGATTTGAGGGGTTTTAGGGAATTTTTATAGGTTTTAGGGTTTTTTAGGATTTTAGTGTTTTAATAGTTTTTTTGTGGTTTTGGTGTATTTAGAATTTTTATGTGTTTTTTTAGTTTTTTGGGAGAGTTTTAAAATTTTGAGGGGTTTTTTGGGGTTTTAAGGGGTTTTAAGGGAATTTAAGGGTTTTTGTGGGTTTTTTGCCTTTTAGAATTTTTTAGGGTTTTTGGGGTTTTTAGGGTTCATCAGGGGTTTTAATATTTTTATGGTCTTTAGGGTTTTGTGTGTTTTATGTGATTTAGTGTTTTTAGGCTTTTTTAGGTTTTTTGGGGTTTTGAGCTTTTTTGGGGTTTTTCGTTTTTTAGTGCTCTTAGGATTTTTGAAGATTTTTGGGTTTTAATGTGTTTTAGGTTTTTCTTTGGGATTTTATAATTTAAGAGATTTTTTATGCGATTTTATGATTTTTATGGTTTTTAGTGTTTTTAGGGGTTTTAGGATCTTTGACTGTTTTAGGGTAGTTTAGCTTTTTTTTACGTGTTTTAGTGTTTTAGGGATTTTATTCTTTTTTAGAGTGTTTAGGGTTTTTTCTGAGGGTTCTATAGCATCTTTATGGGTTTTTTAGGTTTATATATTTTAAGCGTATTTATTGTCTTTTATGGTTTTTAGATCCTTTTAGTGTCTTTTTGGTGTTTTTTGGTCCTTTATTGTTTTTATGGGTTTTAGGGTCCATTAAGGTTGTTTTTTTTAGGATCCTTTAGTGTCTTTCTAGATTGTTTTGGTTTTTATGATCCTTGAGTGTTATGGGGGGTTATGTGATTTTAGGAATTTTATGGGTTTTATAGTCTTTTAGTGTTTTTTGGGGTTTTAGGAAGTTTTAGAGTTTTCAGAGTATTTTATAAATTTTATAAATTTTGAATATTTTATTCTATTCATGGGTTCTTATGGGTTTTAGTTCCTTTAAGTAGTTTTGTGGGTTTTAGGGTCGTTTATTGGGTTATAAATATTTTAGGGGTTTAAAGTATTTATAGGATATTTTAGGATTTTTTGTTGTCTTGTGGGTCTTTTAGGGGTGTTTGGTTCTTTAATGTTTTAGGGTCTTTTATGGGTTTTTTTGGGGTTTTGAATTGTTAGTCCATTTTAGGGTTTTAGAGTCCTTTGTTGGATT
>CAUJRU010000939.1:143523-215172 GCA_963277665.1 Viscum album
TAATTCAAGAGGTAAAATCCACTTTCTTTCCATTTTAATTTCTTTTCATGTTTTTTTCTATTATTATTCCCTCCTCCCCTCCCCTAATCCAAATGGGATGATAGATCCAATAACTTGTATATAATTTAATTTTATAATGATAATTTAATAAACCATCATCATTTATTTCCCCTCTCCTTTTGTACAAAAAATGAAAATATCACTTGTAATGTGTCAATTTATCACTTTCAAAGACAAAAACATTGTCAATTTCCATTCCCTCTATCAATACTGCTCATAAAACCATTCTTATGAATAAAATATATTATAATATATGTATTATATCCTATATAATGTTCCAGAACAATTTTATATACAACATATTAATTAATAAAACAAAACTAGTTTATGATGATCGAAAAACAACCCAAATAATCCAAATGATTATCACTAACATATTATCTAATGATTAAAACTCACCACCAATTAAAAAATTAAATATATAAAAATTTAATATTATGGATATTCATTAATAAAATAAAAATTCAATTTTGGAAAACCATTCTCAGTTTACATGATTTTCCATTCAAGTATAAAAGTTACCGATCATGAAAACCAAGGAAATGAAATCTCCCAAACAATGAAAATATATCTTATAAATCACCAAAAGATCCATAAATGAACTTAAAATATTATAATAAATAATATAAATGTAATTTTTTTTCAATAAATAATTCATGGATTTAATTTCATTATCCAATACATTAAGATCTAGTATAAAACACTTTCATATATAAGGTTAGGGTTTCTTCCCAAACCTCCATTTTTTTTGTTACGTTTTCTCCCTCTTTAGCATAAAATAACTCTTATTTAGTTTTATATAATATTTATAAATTCTATTTATATGTTATAAACTCATGTATATATATTATTTCATCATCATTTTCAAGGATATACCATTTTTAATAAGGTTATATTCTTAATTACTCATGATAGTCAAGCTCGATTAAATGGAACATTTTGATTTCCTACTCATTTTTTTGTAAACTTAATAATGTGTTTGAAAAAACCATTAATTTTTTAAAATTAATCATTTTATCATGAATAAATATCTTGGTTTATTTCAATTTTAATGAAAAAAATATTCTTTTTCCGCATTAAATTCCCTTTAATATTTTCCTTAAAATACACCAAAAAATTTCATTTATACAGTTTCTTAAACACTTTTTACATATTTTAGTTACAATTAGACATCATTTATCATGATATATTCCTATGTTCCCTTACTAATTTCTAGGTATGATTCAAATATATTCTTTCTTGGACAACATTATGATATTTCTTTTTGTTATTCCTTATGACATGATTATGACACCAAGTTATTTATGTGGGTAACCTTATGCATGATTCTTTATGTGGTACAAATATTCATGAACGCATTATGATGGGTGGGACCAGATAGAACTATAATGAATTGGGTAATGATTATTCTCCTAATATGTCTTGTTGGGATAGGTAGTGAACTTGATTCCATTATGAAACTTTTTCCACCATGTGATATATTCTTGGAAGTTAGTTTTAACTCATGTTTATGTCATGTTATATGATTTTACCACTTTCTTATAATGTTATGTTTGTATTTCCCCTTGTTATACATGTTATTATTCCTAATGATTATTTATGTTCCATGCATTTATATCATCATGTTATGCCTTATAACCCTTGTCCTATGTTTTATTCCTATGATTGTTCCCTTACTCAGATTTTTACCTCATCCCTTTAGTTCGTGTATTCCCCGGGTTATCCTATATATATGTAAGAGATCAATTAAAGTTAGAAGTTCATTATAGAGAATAAATATAGGACTTTTTTAGTATGGTTTTTATGTTTTCAAATTAGGTACCTAATCTTCCAAAGACACTCTAATTTACGATACTTGGATGTATTTGATGGTAAAATATACTTAAAATTATGTAATAATATGTTTAAAAGGCTAGAGATTCTATATTTGGTTTCTGAAAAAGGTCTTGTAATTTTTTTAAATTAGGACTAGATCAGTTTAGTAAGAACCCTAGGGATAATTATATCACAATGGATAACTTGGATTGAAACTTTGGGTATCACATGTTTGGATATAATTTTCATTGAAAATTTAATACTTATATATTAAATGATTTCATTTTATATTAATATTATCTAAGAATTAAATCTATATAATTATATATATTTTTTTAGTTATAGGATATAAATAGAGTAACTCAATCCAGTAATCAATGTGTTAAGAAATTTTATAAATTCCCAAATGATATTCCAAATATGATTAGAATGGGTCCTCAAACCATCACGATAGTACTTTCTTAGATGGATCATGTTACGAATAATAACATGAATTATGTGGAACACCCTACTTATCCTAATAAAGAGAACGTTTTGGTCAAATCATTAATACACAATAGACCTCCCATGTTTTGTTTAAGTTCTAATCCCATTCTCACAGAACAATGGATTAACTCAATTGAGAAGATATTCTCTATCCTCCAGTTCTTAGAAGAAGCGAAATTTTTTATGGAAGTTTATCATTATGATAGGGATGTTGATTAGTGGTTGAAACTGATCAATAACACAAATTATATGGTTGACATTTTTCTGTAGAATAGGAATATTTCAAGAAAATAATATTCAAAAAATAATTTCCCAGAACCATATGATTTAAGATAAAAGGGTTCTCCTTAGACCGGAGTAAAAAAAAGATGCATCTATCAGGTCGTATGAAGAAAACATCAAAAGGATTTCAATATACACCTCCTTATTTTTCATAAAAACTAAAATTAGGTGTTTCACTTCTTTTTCAGACTAAATATGAGTCTATGAAAATTCTTTATGATTTGAGGCTTTGAAATCTACAAAAAGATTATTTATTATTCCATTAAGGTTGAAATTTAGATTAGAGACTTTTAGTGGTCTCATGCGTTGAGGGAAAAAAATTGGAAAATTGAGTTTAATATAAGTGGGTCGATAGATAAATAACATGATGGAAACAAGATCCAAGATCCCATGTGTCAAAAGTGTGGTAAAAAGTATCCTAGAAGCTGTTTAAATAGAACCAAGATATGTTTCAAATTTTTAGGAGATGAGTATATTTCAAATAACTACTAAATGGATAAGAATAATCCCACTATTGTCGAATAAGAAAAGAATGTTTATATCAAAACTCATCTAATAGTGTGGTTTTTGAACTAAAAGAAACATGCGAAATATGGTATCCATTTCCCTAAGCAAAGTGTTGTTGGTGGAAAAAAACATCAAAAAAAACATCAAAAAAACATCCAAGGCCACAAGGAAGGGCCTATGCTCTCACTACTATTGAGGTGGAACCCAACAATGACGTGGTGATAAGCACACAAGATATTAATTCAAGAATAGTAAAAATACAATTAAATTCTCATTTTATGAATTCAGTCATATCTAGAATGTTTAGTATATATATTCAATTACCACATAAATATTTCAAGGTTGAGTTATCTATGAGAACATAAAATGGGGAAATTATTGCATCCAATGTTTATAGATTCTCCAGGGTTAATGTTTCTGTACTGAACAACCTAGAAAATCTTATAATACTCCCTTTGGTAGAGTTTTATGCCATATTAGGCATGGATTGACTATCTTTATATAAATCTGACATCAACTATTTGGAAAATTTGACCACTCTTCACATATCTAAGCATCATCCAATTCTGTACAAGTGTAAGGAAGGAGATTAATCTCTTTCAGAATTATCATTTCAATAGTGGATATTGCTGCCTTATGAACAAGCATATCTAGCTAAAATGATTGATACAAAGGATATAATCATGATCAAATACATTCCCATCGCGAAGAATTACATTAATATATTTCCTGAATATTTTCATAGTCTTCCTCTTGATCGAGAGGTTGGGTTTTCAATTGATCTTATTCTTAAATCTCTACTTATATGAAATACACCATATAAAATGGAAACCATTGAGCTGTAAGAACTAAATAAGAAGTTAAAAGAGAATATTTAAAATGGTTTTACATTCCCACGTGCTTCACCATTGGTTGTTCCATTCCTCTTCTTCAAGAAGAAGGATGGATCAATGTCTATATGCATTGATTCTGATGTGCTTAAAAAATCACAATAAAGAACCAGTATCCCCTACCACGGATAGGGAATTTGTTCAATCATCTACATGGGGCTTTTTATTTCTCTAAGCAGGACCTAAATTTAGGATGTCACAAAATTACAACTGAGGAAGTAATATATTCCCTACACTTCCATTTGAACAAGGTATAGACACTATGAGTTCAATGTGAAGCTTGTCAAACTCACTAAATATCCAACAATTTTCTTAGAATTAATGAATATGTTGTTAATATATTACCTTTAAAAATTTGAGAAAGTCTTTATTGGTTGTAATCTCATATACATGAAGAACAAGGAGGAACACAAGTAAAATTTTAATACTGTGCTAAAAAAATTCAATGGGAGAAACTATATGGAAATTATAGAAAATGTGAGTTCTGGATTGAGGAAGTATTATTCTTGGGGCATGTTATCACTAGAAAAGTAAAATCTGTGGAACCTTCCATGATCAAGTCGATTGGGTAGTAACATAAAAAGACATCTACAATAGATATTTGTAGCTTCCATATTCTAGCTAGGTATTACTGGTGATTTGTGCATAACTTATCTTGATTTTAAGAGAGAAGAACTAAGTTTAATTATAAGGGAGAAAAGCATTTCTAGACTAGTGATTGGGAAGACAAATTTACAGAGTTGAAGAAGATTCTCATCAATGCACCAGTTCTCACACTACAAACATGTGGGTTACTCATTGTGGTGAACATCAATTATTAAAATAAGGGATTATGTAGTTTACTAATTCAAAATGATAAAGTGATTGACTACTCCTCAATAAAGTTGTAAATTCTAGAGAAAAACAATCCAAAACATGATATAGAGTTGACATATGTGATATTCAATTTTATAATATGGTAGAATTACCTCTATGGGGAGAAGTGTGAAATATAAATTGATCATAAAATCCTCAAATATATATTCACACAGAAGGAGATTAATATCTACTAATGAACAGGCTTAGTTATTATCAAAGATAATGACTTCTAAATCAACTATAATTCGTGTAATGCTTATAATGTAGAAGAAGATCTAAGTAGAAAGGATCATGCATCTTTATCAATAATGAGAATTAAGAAGGACCTAATCTTCATAGAACTACAAAGGATAAACATGAAAATAATTAAGGGAAGAACCTAAGAAATTGTTTCCCAAATTATTTCTCTATCATCCCTCATGGAAAAAATATAGGCCTCTCAAAGAAATGATATAGATATTTAGAAGAATGTGCAAGCTTTGAGAAATGGGAAATCCTCTAAGTTTAAAATGGGTGAAGAAGGATTCTTGAGATTTGGGCCATGACTATATGCACTATATATTAAAAAAAATGAAAGAACTTATGAATGGTGCACATAACTTAACCTTGTCTATTCACCCAAGGATCAGAAAAATGTATTAAGACCTTTGAGAAATTTTTTGATGGGATAATATAAAAAGGATATTGATGAATATGCATCAAAGTTCATGGTTTGTTAGAAAGTGAAGACGGAAAGGCAACATCTTATGTAGTGATTCAAAAATTACCCATACAAACATGGAAATAGGACAACATCACCATGTACTTTTTCATTGTACTTTCATAGACATATAGAGGATAAAATTCTCTATGGGTTTTTGTATATCATATTTCAATGATATATCACTTTATTGAAATTCGGGAGTACTTCTAAAAATATCAACTTTCATGGATATACATCGAAGAAATGGTAAGGAATCAATGGATTAACCCTATCGATTATATTCGGCAGGATTTGAGATTCAGCTCTATGTTATAGGAAATTATCCAATATGGTCTAGGCACTATACTGAATTTCAATATGGATTATCATCCTCAAACTAATGTCCAATCTGAGTGAAAAAATCCTAAAATAGAAGACATGTTCATATAGGGTTATATGGACTTCAACGGAAGATGGAACCAATATCTACCTCTATTCGAATTCTCCTAAAATAATAGATTCCACTCAAGAATCAAAATGGATCCATATGAATCCCTTTATGGGAAAAGATGAATAATTATATCATGTTGGGATTGTGTTCATGAACATAAGATACTAAGACCTGCAATGGTCAAATAAATAGTAGAAAAACTGAAAACCATTCAGTAGCATATCTGGGAATCCCAAAGTTGATAGAGGAGTTATCCAGACAATCATCGACCATACCTAGAGTTTAAGGTTAGAGACATGTTATTCTATAACATATCTTCCTGGAAGAGGATCCTGATATTTTTAAGAACAAAGATAAGTCCTAGGTATATAAAGACCTTTGATATTCTTGATCATGATAGAGGTGTGGCCTATCGAATAGAACATTCACCTACCACTTCTCAAGTACACAGTGCGTTCCATGAATCACTCTGGAGGAATTAAATACTAAATACCTCACAATTACAGAGTTCATAGGTGGTATAGTTGGAAAATGATCACTCTTACGATGAGAAGCCAGTGAATATATTGGATCTTATATATAAATTTATATATATCAAGACTAATAACTTG
Source organism: Viscum album (assembly GCA_963277665.1). Lineage (NCBI taxonomy): Eukaryota > Viridiplantae > Streptophyta > Magnoliopsida > Santalales > Viscaceae > Viscum > Viscum album. The sequence goes on from CAUJRU010000939.1 coordinate 150,166, forward strand.
GTAAAATTATTATGGTGGAAACATAAGTAGAAAGTAGTGACATGGGAACTAGAGGAAGTGATGAAGGATAAGTATCCTAACTTATTTTCACCATATTTTGTACAATGAAATTTCGAGGGAGAAATTTAATATGGGGGAAGAATTTAACAACAAAAAAATTTATCAATGAAAATTTCCTTCTTATAATTATGTTATATAGTATAAATAATTAAAAAATCCCAAAGATAAAACAATATAACTTTTATAAAAGAATAATGAAGGAAATAAGAGGAATTTATATAAGTTAAGGAACTTATACCAATGAAATATTAACATGCCCATTGGAACAGTAATATAAACCTTATTAATAGTAAACCAAACATTAAAATAGTATCCAAACATATGAAATTATAAATAAAAATTATCCTTATTAGAAATGAAAATATTATATAATTATATTATAGTATAAGTAAATAAATTTTTTAGAAATTATTAATTAAGTGTTGATATTTTAGTGTAACATAAGTGTTTATTTTTAATTCTATAATTTAAATAATTTTTTTAAATAATTTTTTCTCCAAAAAAATGTTTTAATAAGTTAATATTTTGTTTTATTAATGTTTTAAGATAATTTTATCTGACCATAATTAAATTTTCATAGTGTTATAAAATCAAATATAATTTTAAAATTGATATTTTCCACGTAAATGATGATTTTAATTAAAAATTAAATTTATCATATTTTGTAAATATTTTTTATAAAATGAATTTTATTTTTTAATTATAAACATATAAAAATGGTTAGGGTGAATTTTAGTTATTTTTCAAAAAATAGTTGATGTTTTGGTGAATACTTAAATACGGTAATTTATGGTATATATACATTTTAATTTAAATACACTATTCCTTTTTTCATAACTACTTTAATCACCATAATATCATACTACCATTAATTATTTTAATATATTTAGTGATATTTATCAATGTATTTATAGTCCTGAGGAAAAATAATTAAATGATGAATAAAGTAATGAGAAAACAACACTCTCCTCCCCTATAGATACCACCCCTTCTCCTCAAACATATCAATCTTGGATACTTGTCCAAATTCAAATAAAATATCTTCCTAAGACCCTCCCCAATGTTCAGAATCCATTATTCTCAACAAAAAACAAAAAACAATCCCCCTAAGATGGTTCTTAAGAGGAATGATTCAAGACGTAAAATCCTATTTGTTTTCATTTAATTTCTTTTCATGTTTTTTGATTTTATTATTCTCTCCCCATATCCCCTCATCCAAATGGTATGATCACTCAAGTAACATAAATATACAAGAATTTTATTATGATAATTGAATAATACATCATCATTTCTTTCCCCTCTTTTTTTGTACTAAAAATAAAAACATCGTCTCCGATGTGTTAATTTATCACATTCAAGGAAAAAAAGTTTTCAATTTCCATTACCTCATTCACGATAACTCATAAAACCCTATTTATGGTCAAAATTTTATAATATATGTATTAAATATTATTTAATTTTATAGACTCATTTTAAATATATAATATTAGTTAATAAACAAAAATAGATTGTGATTATTAAAAACCTGCCAAAATAATCTAAACGATTATTAGTAACGACTTATCTAAAGGTTCACCATCACCCCCTAATTAACAGATGGCATATATAAACATTAAATATTATGAATTTTAATTAATAACATATAACTTAAATTTTGGACAACTATTATCATTTTAAATGATTTTCCATACATGTATACAAGTAACCGATCATGAAAACCAAGGAAACGAATGCTCTAAAATGATGAAATTGTATCTAATAACTCGTCAAAAGAACCATAAATTAACATAATAATTTTATACTAAATAAAATAACTGTATAAATGGTTATAAATTATTAAATAAAGTATTTAATTTTATTATCCATGACATTAACATCAATTTCAGAACACTTTCAAGCATAAGGTAATGGTTTCTTCCCGAACCTCTATTTTTCTTTCGTTTTATGCCTTCTCTTTATTTATCCTAATGTAACACTTCTTTATTATTATATATGTTTACTAAATTGTATTTATATGTTACAAAATCTTGTATCCAGATAATTTCATCCTTTTTTAAATGATATTACTATTTTAATAAGATTCCCTTCTTAATTCTTCTCGATAAGCAAGCCCAATTAAAGGGAACATCTCGATTTCTAGCCCATTTGCAATTTCAATAAATAATATATTTTGAGACACCATTATTGGTATAAAATAAATAATTTTTTCATTAATAACTATCTTAATTCATTTCTACTTCTATAAAAGAAAATATCTTTTTAGCGACTTAAATTCTCGTTAATATTTTTCTCAAACCGCACTAAATTCTCGTTAATATTTTTCTCAAACCGCACTAAAACGTTTCATTTATAAAGTTTCTTCAACAATTTTTTATATGTTTAAATTGAAATCGGTCATAATTTATCATGATATATGCCTATTTTACCTATTATGTAAATTTATGATCTAAAGCCACTCTTTCATGGACACCATTATGATATTTTTTATTGCTATGCCTTATGACATGATTGTGATACCCAATTAGTTCCTTGGGTAACCATTATTATTGATTCTTCATATGCCACACATATGCATGAAAAATATATGATGGGTGTACTCATATAGAGTTAAAATGAATTTTTTAATGTTTAGTATCCTGAGACATCTTGTTGGGATAGGTATTAATCCTGATTCCATTATGGGACATTTCCCATCATGTGATATAGTATTCGTAGTTAGCTTTGACTCTTACTTATGTCATGTTATTTGATGTTGCCACATTCCTTTGATTTCATGGTTATATGATCACATGTTATACATGTAATTACTCTTTATGTTTATTCAGTTAACATTCCTTTATTTCATCAATTTAATCCTTACAACCCATGTGCTATGTTTTATTCTTATGTTTATTCACTTATTGGGCTTTTTAGCTCATCCATTTCATTCATGTATTCCCCAATTTATCCTATGACGATGTAAGATCTCTATGGAAGTTATGATATCATTATGGAGATTAAATAAAATATTTTTTAGTTTAGTTTTCATATTTTCAAATTATATACCTAATATTCCAAAGACAGTATAATTTACGATCCTTGGTTGTATTTAATGGAAATTATGTTTGAAATCATGTAATCATATGTGTAAAAGTCTAGGTTTTCTATATATTGACCTCACCATATTTATTATTCCATGATTATTCATGATATATTCTAATTTAAAAAATAATTATTATTTTCAATAACCTTTATTTTTTATCCCTTCCCTATGTTATGAATAGTAAATCATTAAATCTATTTGAAAATAAACATATTTACTCTCACTATGTTATATTTTATGTTTTCAAATGTAATGTGAGTTTCAAGTATGTATCATTTTTTAAGTACTAATAAACTATTCATTACGTTGGTATGTGATCAATTATACCTATTGGGATGAAATAATGTAACCACTAACTATAAGACACAAGGGTTAGGGTATTTACTGTTGGTATTTGTGCTTCTTTGTTACAAAATATGGGAACATTATTTTGGAATACGTAGATTGTAATACCCCGAGATTTTTATGAGATATTTTTTTTAATTTATTTGATGTGTTTTGTTGTAAAATAAACCATGAAAATATTTTGGTACATGAAACAATGTCTTATCTTGCAATATACACAAAACTATAATTGGAATTTGTTACACAAAATTTAAAGATCCTTTGATAAAATTTATTTCATGTAAGACCGAGTTTAAGTGAAAAAATAATTTTTATTATGTTACCTTATAAACTAGTCATTATAATAGAATGAATGAAAATTATTAACTGGGTAATGAAAATATTCTTAATTATTTTGTGATTAATTAGTTATAAATGATAATAAAACCTTTTTTGAATAAGTGGAATTTTGTTTTCAAAAAAACTATTAAAATGAAAATAATTGATTGTATTAAAATATAAAATAATTATTGATAGATTTTATAAATGAAATATATTTGTAATTTATTAAATATAATTATTAAAATTTATCTTATATCTTTTTATGAAAATATATATGAACAATTTAAATTCTTCGGATAAAAGAAGATTTTTTTCAAATAAAATGCAGTTTTTTAGCTTTTGATGGCACACCCATTTTAATTATAGTTTTGACACTTTTATATTTAATATTTTAGAAAATAAAATTCTTATTTGTAGTTAGGATATAAAATATACATTTCATGAATTTTTTATATTTTTCTGATAAGTTTCTAGTTTTGATAAAGAGTAAAAATATACTAAAGTTAAATAGAAAACAAATAATTTCATCAAAATAATTTAAATTATAAAATTATATTATTTAATTTATTTAAAGTATAAATATACTATATTTTTATCATATCATAAAAAGTTTCTCCTCAGTATAAATATTACAAAGAATTTAGATGTAAAAACATTTTATTCATTTGCAATGTTTTAACTTTTAAAACCAGTTTTCCATTCCGAAAACGGTAATTTTAAATGAATTATTGGAACTTCAATGTTTTGAATTTTTAAATATGGATTACATATTTAAATTAGTTGGGCCAATTATGTAAATAGATTTATTTTATTTTTGGGCATTATGAATAGTAACTTTAGTAAATTTTATTAATACGGTATAAATGTAAATCATGTCATTAAGGGTAAATAAAATATTATAAAATTATCCTTACATTTTATATAACATAATTTTATTATTTTTAATAAATAAATCATTTTTGTGTTGAAATTATTTCTTTTAGAATCCAAATGGATGGAAATAAGATATTTTATATATTTTATTTAAAAAATTTAAATATTCCCTAGTCAAATTTTAATAACGTTACCATTTATAAAATAAGTCTATAAAGAATCTAAATTCTTCTATAAATTCTCATTTGACATTTAAGATGTTTTTAGTTATCATGGTAATTTATTTTTATGTTTTAGAAAATAAATAATTACTTTAGAAGCTTATACATTGATGATACAGAAACTATTTACTTTTTGAAAAATCAATCAAATAATTTATATTAAAATGATAATAATCAATAAAAGGCCAAAAAACACGACCAAATATTATTGGTCGAGTTAATATCTACCTAAATTTTCTATGATTTTAGTTATTTACCATTTGGAGTCATATGTAAAATATTATGACACTTATAATATTTTATTCAAAGTGATGTTAAAGATATCAAATTCAATTTTTATTAATTATAACATTTTTAATGTAGGATTTTATAAGAGATAAATTATATTAGAAGTATTATTATGAAATATATAAAAATTATACTCATTATAATATTATTTTTTTATTTTTTATCCAGTGTATAAGAATATTAAATAATTACACAAAACTGTTGTTGTAATTTTTTTATAAATGAAATATCGAATTAATGTTATTAAAAATATAAAAATAAATATAGTTTTGGAAAATTAATATATATAGATAATTTTCCTGATGAACCTGACCCCTAATTAATATGAAAAATATTTTTTTGAGGTTAACATAATATCTTGATATTTTAAAAATCTAATAAATGGATAGTTCCAAAATTGACACTATTGGTACTTTATCAAAATAATGTTATATTAAAGAAATTAAAAATCATAAAATATTTTTAAAAATATAAAATAAATATTATATGATTTAAAATATTATAATTGTTATGTTTATTGTCTAATTTAAATAATATTTTTAAAAACTGAACAATTTTAATTTGGAAGTATTTATTAATTTAGTTAAACTTCAATAGAATAACTAAGGGTTAGTTAAAATGATAAGTTATAAATTAACAGAAAAACCTGTCTAAAATTTATTGGTTGATTTTATTAAAACCCTATCTTATATAATATTTTAAAAACATCATTTTTAGGGGTTTTTTGGGATTTTATTTTATTGAAAATTAATAAATTTTCAGATTCCAATGGTGCCCCTCACCCCAATTATAAAAGGTAAACTCCTCCTTTGTTTCTTTATTTTACATTGAGAATTAAATATTGATAATACCATAAACATTTCTCATATAAACATTCCTAGTCACATTATATAGGTTATAGTATTCTCAAAATAAGGACTATAGTGCCTTAAATACGAGATCTAGAGGGAGCTCACCGAAGTAGAGGTAACATTTTTTACTGACTCACTCAATATCATTTCTTATTCTACATCATCTTCCATTTTTTCTTCCATTAAAAAATTAAAATATAGTAATAGTTATATAATCAGTTGATATTATGATTATGGAATAAGCAAATTCCACCTTATATCGATCCTATGGAAAATGAAATCACTGTGCTTGCGTATGTACGACTTACCGTCTCCACACTGTGGTGTCATCTATTTTTCACCACCACATTACTTGTATGAGTATAATGATGGAAATAATAACTATATATGACTATTATTAAATGATATGTATTCTAGAACAAAATATATACCATCCACTTCGATACTATTTTACAAATAAGGGAATGAAATCGTCGCTCATGCGTACGTATGACCTGTCGTCTCCACGATGAGATGTGATTAATTCTACATGAAATTCATTAAATTGTGATTATAAAAATATATAGAATTAAAAAATATGATTTATATTATATTAATATTTTTCTATAAATTATATTACTTTATGCTATGAAGAGTAACAAGATATTATTCATCAAAATGTGGGTAAGAAAATAAAGCAGTTAATACCTAAAGGACAAGTAATATTATTATAAACAAACTGGTAATAATATAATTACTAATAATATCATAAAAAAGAATATGATTATGGAATAAGTTAATGAAATAATTTAACCTGTTATAATGTAGTTTTGGACATGTAATAAGGAACCTCGACCAAATGTAAGGGATAATTTTGCAATCTCATTATTATCTGAGATTGTTTATATGTAAGTATTTTCTAGGGTATATTTTCCTTCTATGTCCATGTTTCCAAAATATGTATTAAAAATATTATTTATATTCTTATAGAAAATTTACTGTCATTTTTACCCATTGGTTAAATTTTATTAAATAGTATGAAATGAATCAATTTTTGTTTTTGATACGAGATACTTTTTGAATTTTTGACAAAAGTATGAGAAGAATATTTTCTTCTAACATATACAGAAAGAATGGATTTTTAAATTTTATTTCCAGGAATCTCCTTTAAAATATTTCAAGGCTATTTTCAAAAAAAATTGTATTATTTAAAAATTTTGATTCATTTTTTGAATTTTTTTTACAATGAAATGATCTTTTTCTCATGAATTAATTTCACATGTTTTATCAAACTTATTTCCCATCTAAGTTGGAATTATTTAATTTGGGTATGCTTCAAGTATACTATCCCTATTACTCTAATGTTTTATTGTTTTCATTATGTATTTATATTTCTAAATATATATATTTTTACATAGATTATGTTGTGATGTAATGATGTTTATTAACTGATTTTATTCCTTGGGTTATGCTATGATGAATGATTTATGTTTTCTGGAACAAGTAATAATGTTTTCATTATGATATGGGTGGGGACTATATCTCCCTATAATAAATTGGGTAAATATTTATATCTCATGAGATAAACAATACTAGAATAGGAAATGATCTCGTTTCAGTAAAATAGATATGGAAAGCAGGTAAACCCGGTTTAGTAATATAGGTTTAAAACAGAGAGTGAAATCAGTTCAGTAATGGTATTTGTTTTATATCATGGTCATTGTAATGATCCTTGATTAATATGAAATTATATTTTATGCCTATGTATATGCCACAAATTCCATTTCTAATTTTATGACTTTTGGGAATATTTAAATTTATTCATTATGATATTTTTTTATTTATTCCATGACATAATATAATGACCTATGATACACAAGAGACAATTTTCAATTTTAATGTTTTTATTTAATATGATTATGATATTATTGATATCTCCCTTATTTACCCTTACTGTTCATCTGAGATCACCCTTTTTATTTTTCATTTCCCTAGGATATGAAGAAACATATTAAGTAAGATGTGTCAAATTGCATTTCTAGTTATGAAGGAAAAATAAAAAGATGAATTAGATGTTTTATGTACCAGTTGTTTATGTTTTATCAGTTTTTAAAGACACTAAACTAATATGGTCTTTGGGTGTTTATTTGTGTAATGTATTATGTATTCAACAAAATTAATATAATGTCTTTGTAAATCAATATATCTATGTTACATATATTATAGTATAAAACACTATAGTATAATTTTAGGATAAGTACAGAAGAATGTTATAAGGTTTTGTTAAGGAATATATTATATGCCTCTTCCTTGAAATATGAACCTATATGGATATTACATGTGCCTATTATTCTGGAGAAGATATTCCTAGGGTAATAACATCATAATGGTGTATTAGGATTTGAATTTATCATTACTCAATTCACGACAATGGGATTTAATGTGAACATAGTTTGACACTCCAATGGGATATTCTTAGTATAATTTATATTTCCTCTAGGAACTATTATGAATTAATGGAATAAATGATGATAATTAATAACCTAGGTTAATCCTAAGGTATACAAGAATTAAAATTTGGTTTCATGACATAAAAATACTACATATGATTATATGGATTTACCACTATGATTATTATTTCTCACACTATTATTTTTGTTTTTATCCAGTGGATGGAACCCAAAATAATCATGATAACATTGAATAAGATGAACAAAGTGGTGTTTTTGTGGAACCAAATGGTATGGTGAATAAAATGAAAATATAATTATTACTTCTAATCAAATATTATAATATATTATTAATAAACTACATCTTAAACCAACTCATGGAATCCCCAAATAAGAGAAGGATATAGTAAAATAAGAGATCTTGTAGAGGAGACCTTAAAGGACATAAGGGTCGATTTAAATTATGTCTAAAATGTGTAATGATTCACCCTAGGGAATGTCTAAAAAGAATAGGAGAATGTTTTATTGGTTGAAAAGAAGTTCATAAAGAAAAAAATATCAAGTAAATGTTAATAGTTCAATAGAGAGAAAGATATTTCATCATAGAGAACCATTTATAGTTCTTTATCTTGAATGCAGCGAAACTAGAAATTATTCTAGTTAATGACCTATTGTAAAAGTTAATACCTAGAACATGGATGGACCTATGTTGTATAAATAATTTGAGTAAAAGGGTTTATGTATTTGTGTATTGGTATTTATGAACTTGGTTGTATAGGTGCTTTTTCAAATGGTATGTTGGTTATATAAATCAAGAAACAACTAAGAAATATATTAATTTTTGATTTATGTATGTATTGAAATAATATTATCTTATGAGTTATGGATATGATCATAGGTTTATGAGTTTCTTCTTTATCATAAGTGAAATATATTGAACGCAATTATTTATGTTTTATATGATGTAATTTTTATCAATATTAAGTGCATTTTTGAGGCATTTAGGAAAATAACAACCCATTTTTTAATATATATTTTAGTGAAAAAAGATATTTAAAGAATAATGAATCTAGATTTTATTGGAAAAAAGATTAATTGTATTGTAATCCTTTAAGGTATAACTTATCATTTATGTCTGGGTAATTATTGGTCCTAACAATTTTTGAGTGTTTTATGAATTACATAAATATTGTTTTTGAAAAATGGAAACCTGTATATTGGCAGACTACACATTGTATCTAGAAAGTCCATGAGTCTTGACCTCACAACTGAAGGGTAAAAATGGTTGGGTGCCTAACACTGGATTTTGTGATGTACTAGTTAAAATGAAATTACTTTTAATTAAATGATTTTACATATGAATATTATGTTGAAAATTCAGTGTTACTATTGAGGTTTAGAGATTAATGTATTATTCTCATTAATTAGTGTTAACTATTTTCATTTTGGTATATATTTTGAGACATATAGACATATTTTTCACACTTTTATGGAACTTATGATCATAAAAATTAATTTCAGTGCTTAGGCATAAAAAATTTAATATTTTCTATTCATTCTTTGGGATAAGATAAAAAGTGGAAATTGATCAAAGCAAAACAAAATGATGAAATTTTTCATGTGAAATAGAAATAAATCCATTAATAAAATTTACTTATGTTCATAGAAAATAAAATAATTCCTTAAATTTTTTAAAATGGCCTTTAAACAAAAATGTTATCATAATAAAATTATATCCAATGAATCAATAATCATTTGAAAGATCAAAGATTCATGGATTTTTAGTCCTTAACATTATATTGATCATTCACTTTTTTTATAATAAAAAATCTCTATTACTACACATAATTATTTAATATTTTCTTATATGTCCATATTTTAAATTTCTAGCAATGTTCTCCTACAAGGAAACCCATTTATGTATTATTCTATATAACCCTCATATTACCCTTTCTCTCTTTTAAGGGGATGTTTTATTTAGCCTTTTTTATGTTTGTTTAAAAAAAAGAATTTTAAAATATTAAATGCTTGATTTCCAATTACATGATAGAATTTTATGGATTAAATTTATTGATATTTGGAAAAATTGTAACACTCTGAGATTTTAAAGGGAGGACATTTTTTTGATATTTTATATGACTTGCAACACCAAGATTAAATGTGATATAAAATATATTATTTAAATATGACTATTATAACCTAGCCATTGATTTTGAAAGTATTAATAGGATTAAATAAATTATTATGTAAATATCAAGATTCTAAACAATACTATTGTATTGATAATAAACACAAAAATTTTATTAAATTAAATTTACATATTGAAAAATATGTTTTCATCAAAAAATATTTTTCTTATCATTATGAGAATATAATATAATTAAAGTTTTTAAAATTTTATTAAATTTAACTATTAAAAGGAATTTATGTTTTTAAATCAGAATAAAAAGATTAGTTTTGGGTGAAATTTTGATTTTTTTCTAAAAAAAGAGTTATTTTTTTAGTGAAGACAAAAAATACAACTTTTTGTAAAACTGTCATTTATATCCAAAAAATGAGTAATATAAAATTACCATTTATATTTAAATTTTATTTAAAATATAGACGGTATTATTTATGTAAAATTTAATTTCAATAATTACACATGAATAATATTTATACCAAATTTTTTCTATAAGTTTATTTTTAGGGTTAAAACACATTTTTTCTGAAAACAGTATTTAAGTGAATAATATTTCTCTATTTTTTAAATAAATATTTTATTATTAATGATTAAAGATGAAATATATTGATTATATATTACACAAAATTAATCTAAACCCATTTATTTATTATCACTAGTCATATAGTTTATGTAGGATCATCTTGTGCTTGAAGAATACATTTCATGGGAAAAAGTTTTTTTATGTGATTTTGGGGTTTAAAATTAGAATATTACACTTTTATGAATTTAATTTTATTAAAAATATTATATATTTTCAATAATAATAGCTAATATTATATAATAATTTTAACTCAATATTGGGTCATAATGATTAGAAAATATAGTAAAATATATTTACCACTATTAAATTTTAAATTGGGTTTTTCACGTTACATGTGCTTATTTTAAAATTAATTTTACCCACATATTTAATTTTTATTAGAAAAATTTGATATAATTTTAATAATCAGTAGTACCAAATTATCTAATATGGATCAATTTATTTTAGTCTTCAGGGATAAATTTCCAAGGGTAAAAAAATTAAATATTGTGGTCAAAAATAAAATTAAAAAAGTATGCTTCCTTAAGGGATAAGGAATAAAATGTTTTTTTATGTGGATAAGTTGAACCTAAACCTTTACTTCCATTCACTCAATTATTTATAAATTTTTGAGGAACTTGGAGTCATTTCGACTTCCCTATTATTTAATATGTTTTTTGTAATTACAAAAATGCCAATCCTCCTCAATTATATATAACCACTCCATCACTTATCTACTTTAAACATCTAATGACCTTTGATTATACCAACACTATGTTTATTAAGAATATATCTAAATTAGGCTTCTATATAAAAAGGTAATCATCTTAACGAAGCTCTGTATACCATTTATTCTTTTACAACCTTTATTTTTTCCTTAAAAGTTACAATACTATAACACTTGCATCTCCATTATACTGAGAAGATATTATGTTTATGAAATGATATTTATCCATCCCCTTCTATATAAAATTTTAAATAAATCAATCTATTGAGTGTATGGAGGACTACTGTCTTGTAAGTGATGTAATTTGTTTCCATAACCAACTCACTTGGATAGTAAAAATGATTTAAATAATGAGAAGTTATGATACATATTAAATGAGGCAATTTTTGGGATATTAATATATCATCCACTTTCTTACCTTTTCACCTCTTAATGGAATGACATCGTTGCTCATGCATACGTACAACATGTTGTCTCCACAAAGATATACAATTCATTTTATATATCTAATATTCAAAAATGTCCATAAAAATGTTTGTAATGATTAAATATGAAATTTATAACATTAATATATTTTAATAGGAAAGGTGAATATATCCTATGGACAAGAACCAAAACATTCATGACAAAAAACAGAAAATAAAACAACACAAGTAACACCCAGAAAAATAGTAGTACTAAAATATTATTAACTAATAGATGTTAATTTCTATAATCAAATCATATATGGTATTATAAATATGAATATAGTTCATTTAGATATTAATAAAATGTTTAAATCCATTTTATATGTTCTTAAGGCGCATTCAACTAGAAGAAAATGTAAGGTAATTTATTTTGTATCCATTTCCATTTCATTGTTACATATTTGTTATTATGAACCTATTCACTTTTATGTAATGTTAAAAATTCTGCATTTATGTATTTAATATTAAAAATATTTAAGCATGATGGTTATTATTTCAATTCAATTTTATTTTTTCAAGGGGAAATAATTGAATGTTACATATGAGGTAAGAATTTATTCTGAAATCTCAATTTCTTTTGAGATTTGTTTTCCTCTCAATGATGGAATATTATTATTTATCCTTTATAAGATATCATAATTTTATTATAGATTAGATATATTATTTGTTTCGATATTTTCTTCCATCAATTCCTCTCTGTATTTTTAGAATCATGTAAATAGAATATCAATAGAAAAATCAATTTTAATTCTCTTTATATAGGATATATTTTTCTTCTATGAAAATATTTTTCAAAATTACATTATAAAATTCATTTTAATTTCCTAATTGATTCATCATGGTAATATAAATTTATCCTTGGATTTCAATAGGGATTTTGAACCAATATTTATATTATTTATTGATAGGTACTTTTTCTTAAAAATATAAACGAATTTTTATTAACATATATGGTTAAAATAAAATTCCTCAACACCATATCCATTTTAATAAATGAATCTTATTATTCATGTTTTCAATGCATTTAGAAAGAAAAATATTTTGTTAATGATTATTTTTTATTTAACAGCTATTCTAATTATTCATCCAAAATTCATGAGTTATTTTGTGTTTGTTAACCTTATCTTAAGAAAATGACATTATTGTGATCATTATCCATTAGAAAATAAATTTATCATAAATATAAATATTACTGGTATCATAGATTTTATTATTTCCTCAAACTTATGACATTTATGTATACCATATTTACTTTGAAAATTATGTGATTAAATTTGGTTTTTTTAATTTGTATTATTTACTCAATGCAGATTTTTTTATAGGGAATATTATTTACTAAATTAAATTGATCATTAAATATGTGAGTAATTACTTGGAAATTCATTAAAGGGTTGTCCTGTTAGTATATATCCCCTTGAAGAATAAATATATATCATGAAAAAATTAGTTGGACTTATTAAATTTGTTTTACTCCTTGTTTTAAACTATCTTGTGAAATTTATTAACAATATAGATATCATGATGTCTGAGATCATGATGTTAGAAAATTAATAATTTCATTCATTTAAAATTATTTTTTTTTTCAGGAGATTATTACATTGATATTATCCATGTATTCATTTTGATCAAAATTTTTTGGCTAAATTAAAATCATCTTCAGTTGTTTAACTTTTCATATTGATTATGCCTTATATAATATTGTGTGTCATGTTATTAATTAAATTGAATACGTGTTAGTATATTTACATCTCAATATTAATTATGCCTTTTTTAATCTTGAACTTTAATTTATTGATTAAATGTAATTTTTTCAGTTATTTACCATGCTATATTGATCACATCTTAATAATTTATGTTTTCTTTCAATTTACTCAACCCATACTAAGCATTTGATCTCATAATTATTTGGTTTCCCTTCCCTAGGTTATAAAGAAGAAATAATTTTTTATGTTTATTGATACAAAATATTTACTCTTGCACTGTATTATTTCTTGTTTTCGAATGTAATATGAGTTCCAATTATGTGTCAAATATATAAATACAACTAAACTATGTGGTATACTCGTATATGATCAATTGTATCTAATGCCAATGTTATAAAATAAACATTGTCCCTAGGATACAAGAATTGGGTCCCTTATAGTCTGAGCTCAACCTTCTTATGTTTACATTCTCTTAGGTTATGAAGAAAATTATTAAACATGATATTTCTAGAAGAAAAGAATCTATGTTGAATTTATGGTAGATGATGAAGTCTTATTATCGATTAATTACTTTCTAATATATTGGGAAGAATTCAAATTTATGTGAAATGCAATGGCTATATTAGTTAATGATTCATCATAGTTCTCTAAAAATATATGACTAATAGGTTATGGGAATTTATGTAATTAATTTTTTCATAAATCATTTAATTATGGGGTAAATATTTTTAGAAAACCATAGTTGATTTTTCTGTAGGGTTTATATTACATAACATATTACTATATTTCTAGATAGGGTTAATTTATGAGTTACAAATTTCTTCAAGGGGTGAAAATATAGAACCTCCACTACAGTAACCAAGAACCGGTGTCTACTTTATTACATTGGAATAAGATACAGGTGATCACACCACCAGGGATTGGTCTGATCAGTTGTCTTGAAGAATAGAAATCATACATTATTATCATTTTATATGAGATATAAATTAACAAAACTTGGTAAATGTAAATAATTTGAATCCTTGAAACTCATTTAATGATTCTTAACTCATATTATATAGAGTGGAAAAAAATAATGGGTGATTTTAGATGTCTAGTAAGGGTTACATGTAACGGAAGATTTCTAGAGTAAATAAGGAATATTAATTATGGCATGGTAGATAACCAAAATACTTTACATTCAATCAAAAATATTATTTCAATGAGTATTAATGGCTAGTATAAAAATATAAAAGACATGGATAATGAAAAATAAATTCTAAATAATGTAAATTCATAATTTTTACATACGTAGTCTTTCCAAAAAATTCGTGTAGACCAAAATATCATGAATATTGCTATCTTGTCTTATCAACCAAGATATCATTCATAATATATTGGAAAGAGTAATACAAATACCTATATAATATGTTCACCTATGTTTTCTCAATATAACTATTGATTAGTATAGGGGTTATCTATATAGGCCTTACCTATCGCGTTCTTGTCTTATGCATTCCTCATATTCTGAATGATCAATAAATTTCATTCTAAAAACAAATTTATGTCAACATTTATACGCATTAAATAAATAATATTAAACATCAATATTTCATAATAAAATCCATATAGTGTAATAATAAAGGTGGTTTCATTGAATCACATCTCTATGACATCAATGTGTGTTTTCAATGAATAAAATAAGTTTAAATGATCATTGGAACTTTTCATAGAGAAAATAACATTATTATTTTGAAAAGACATATTCAAAACTGTAATATTACTAAAAAATTGGGAAAAACAGTTTATTAGAGAATAAATATGGAATTTTTAAATTTAATATTCATAGAAAATGATATTAATTAAAGTTTTAAAATATTTTCGTATGAGGTATGTTAAAAAATATTTCATTGACACTTTTGGTGAAAAGTGATTCAATTTAAATGAACCAAGAAAATTCCATTTAATCATTATTATTGAAATTAATAAATAGTTAAAAATGGATTTAATAAATTATTTGGGTATATTATAAATATTATTGAATAAATTTTATTAAAAATATAGACATATAATAAAAATATTCTCAACTATAGTGTAAATAAAGTATGTCTTTTTTAACAACATTTTCCCAACCATTTTATGTTCCAAAGAGAATAGAATGCTAATATTACTAAAAAAATTAGTAACAAAAATAGAAGAAAATTATATTTTCTTTAAAATAAGAATCACATAATTTATTTCAAAAGACATTCAAGAATAAAAAATCTTGAAATAAAATTTAATTATAAAAAATTAATTTCACATGGGTATTTTTTGAATAATAACCCCCTGAAGGATATAAATTAAAATTAAACATTAAATATCATTCATATAAATTGATTCATGATATATTATATGAAATGCGTAGTATATACACCTAATTAAAGAAATAAGTGGCCAATTTGGAACATGTATGATTAAAAAAAATGTGAGATGAGAAACCCTAACCTCAAGTCCAACATGAATTGTAGTCCACAATTATGCATAAGCGATGTTATCATTCATTAACATGTGGGTGGGTAAAAAGTTAAATGATATATCTTTTTTATTAGAAAATAATGTTGTAATAAATATCATATATATTCATTACATTCCTTTTTATGACCATAAATGTAAAATGGTGATGAAAAATGAATTTCAACACTTTTTGGAGATGCCAAGAACTATGTATGCATTAACGATGTTTTCATTTTCCATGGGATAGAAAAGTGTTGAAAAAATGATTGTAACATAATCATAAAAGTTTCTTGATATATTTATGATACATGATTCATTATATTATGAAGTATATAATATATTTAGAGTAAGTAGAAGTGAAATATATTTGAATGAGTGGGTAAAAAATATTACCTCTTCTTTGATAGACCTCATTTATATCCCTTTTACAGAACCTTGGAAAGGTATTTTACAATGAAAATAACCTCTATGTTGTGTATATATAATTTTGGAAGATAATTGGGTAGTGTAATATCAATATATTTTCTCAGGTGGTGTAAATAAGAGATTGTAAAGGTGTACCTTTATAAGGGGATGAGAGAATGTGCATGGAATTATTAAAAATATTTAAATATAATGAATTGATTTTCATTTTTATGTTGCACTAAGTTGATATGTTTTCAAATAAAATATAGTATATTTTTTAAATCCATTAACACTATAATATTTGGATAGTTTTATATGGTATTTTAATTATTATATTCTGGTTTAATCCCTTTATTAACAAATTTTAACTGAAATCACTATAATGATTTTTAAACCATAATGGTTAGAAATTTAACTTAAAAGGTAACTATTACCTCATAAATTGAAAAGGTATGAAATTTAATTAAATTTCTATTCCTTATATTCCTCGTAGATTGTTTTTATGAGAACTAGATAATATAAGAAAATATTATTTAACATAAAATATTATTAAATTAATTTTAAGAATAATTCACATAATTTGACTATAAAGATACAAAGATATAAATTTGAATCAAATATAATTCATTTCACTATCAATAATACTTTGGTATTAATTATTAAAAAATAAAATTAATTAATCCAAAATAAATTTCATTTAATATACTTAAAATTATTTAATTTAACTTTTCCACAACATTCATATGAACTATATTAGCACTATATAAGAATTTAATGTAACTATATCATCAAAAAATATATTAATAAATTTCCATCATGAAAATATATTTATTTATTAAAAACAATAAATATTAATTTGAAATTTATTTTTATACCTATGTGAACATATAAAAGAAATTTAAAATCAAGATAGTGAGATTTTTTATTTTTTTACATAAAATATCATATTTCTCATTATATGCTAAAAAAGAATCTATTTGGAAATAAATTCAAAAAATTGTTGACTACGGGTGAACTAAACCAATCCAACAAGGTAATGAAATGTTTCAGGGTTATTATGAAGTCTTATCCAATATCTTTAAACAAGTTTTACTCATTTTACCCTGAACCAGATAATAAATATTTACCAAGGTTACTCTATATAATGGAAAAAAATAAAGGGAAAATTTTTACTAGATTTTGAAATCATAATTCCAAATATGGACTATATTTTTCATTATTATATTTCTATAATTGGATGGATTAATTTTAATTTTAATTCTTCTAATGAAATAATAAATAATGTTTTGGAAAATGTTTTTTTAGAAAAAAATTAACTTATATTAAAAATATAATATATTATTATGTTAGAAATAAAATGTATTATAAGATAATTTCTGTTCAAATTATACATATATTGTTTCTTTGAATTTACTTTATTTAATGAAAACAAATGGTAGTGTTTGATAAAAATGTTATTTTCCACAATTCACTGAAAAATATGTCATTTTAGATAAAACTAATGATTTGACCCTAAGATAATCTTGATATACTGATTTAAAAAAAATTATAAATTTTTTTTTATAAAATTTAATTAAAGAAATAAAATACTCTATACTCAAAATTAAATAAAAATAATTTTGAAGAAAATTCAATTTTAATGTAAGGAATGACATCACTAAAAATTGAGTTCTTATTTCATTTGAATTAGTTAATATATTTGTATTTAGTTGTAAAATTATACATATATTTATTAATTTGGTTACTGAAATTTCTACCTATAAATTTAATTATGATGTTATAAAAATAACATTTAAAAAATATTTTTATAGTATAATGCAATCCATCCTATTATTGGTGTTTTGTGTTAAGAAACCAATCAATAAATCTTTAAAACTAAAATTTTCAGGGTGTAAAAATTTCCCACATAAATAAATTTCATCCTAAAACTTTTTTTTATCTTAGTAATAAAAGGTTGAGTATTTAAGAATACCATTAGTGAAACCCACATCAAATAAAGGGATAATAAAAATTACCTTAAAACAGGGATGTGGGGAATATAAAGGTTACCCAAAATAACACATAATAAGATTCCTTGATAAGGATGATAATGGTGGAATGTTAAAATATATAAATAGAGGATTAAAATAATTAACAAGGATCAATATAGAATTATAGAGAACATTTCCATCAGAGTTTTACATACCATAAAAAAATAAATCAGCGAGGGGTTGAAAGACCTTAAATTCATAAATAATGAATGCAAAAGAATCACATTTTTATTTCAAGATCCTTTTCCAAAATTTGAGGAGTTCATTTACTATCAACATAGATAAAATGATAAAATATACATAATTTATTTCATTCAATTTTATAAGCACAAATATCACCTTTCTTTGTGCTTTGATCTATATACATATAATCCTTTACTCAATGAAATAAATATTAAAGATGAATCATTCAAGATTAGAGCACTAAAATTATGTTATATTAAATCATTATATGTTTAAAATAATTTAAATTCATTCCTTCCATCTTTAAATAATTTACAATACCAAATGGTTAATAAAAGTTATCCAATTGGGAAAAATATGTCAAATTAATTTTCAAAACCTCAAAAATAACATCCAAAGATAATCACAATCCATTATATAAGTAGTTAACATTATGATTCCACAAAAATTAGTCTAACAAAAAAATCTAAAACATTTAATCACATAATTTTTTTCCAATGTTATCTATAACATTTATCCCAACAAAACATGAAGTTTCTTATAATGTAACATTCTGAACTTTTGAATACCTTGATCATATATTATCCTAAAAATGATAATAAGTTTAATCAATATAAATCCTCAAGAAAAAATATATGATTAAAAAAATTAACTTTGTCCTTATTCCTTAAATAAAACAAAATAACATCAAATATACTCCATAAATATGAAAATTCAATAAACTTTAACATGTATCATTTTTCAACTTCGTTTGTACCATTGAATATATTATTTAAATATTTAAGAAAAAATTATGGAAAATTACATATATATTTCATAATTTTTATAAATAAAATTTAATTGATATAAAAAATATATAATATTATTCCTGATTATTGGTATATAAACACATCAATCAGTCCACTTTAAGTATTTACATCACATAGTTTCATCCTTGGTTTAAAAGATATCCCTTAGATAAAGACATTTACTACGACAATTGAAAAGTTCCCGCAAATAAATCATCAAGTTCCTTGGAAAATCATTACACTATTCCAATAATTTACATATAGAAAAAAAATTCCACTTCTTTTTAGATATTATACTTAGTGCTTCTTCCCATATAATTTATATGATAGATGTTGAACTCTTTTTCCTCTATTACCATTTCCACATAAATTTATGTAAAATCCAATTTTATTCATATTTTAAATCATATTAAACAAGTATATGTTTTTTTTAATCATATATCATTATATAATATTAGTAATAAAAAAAATTTATCCTTCTAGATACTATATTATTCAATTTCTTTCCATATACCTTCTCATTGTGCACCGGTGGGGATCTACTAAATTCCCAATATTCCCCTTTCATAGTTATTACCCCTAGGTTTATCTATGCCTAAATTTAATTCACTTTATATTATATAGAGTGTGATTTATTTTTTATAAAAATTATATCCCTTTATTTTCAATAAATTTTTTTATTCTCCTATAAATAGATTTATCTTCACAATTTGGGTCACAAACCAAGCCGAGTCTCACTCTGACCTGGAACCCGACCTGGTTGGTGGCAAGGCCCAAAGGGCGTTCCCAATCCCCATGGGATGGAAACTTGTACCAAGCATCAAAAATAAGATAGTCTGGAATTGTTTTTCTATTAAGAATAATAAATATAACTGAATAAAACCTGAACAAAACAAAAATAACACTATAAGAGGAAATAAAAATTCTATGTAGCAAAACAAACATCAAGTGACCTCATGGGTCACCAAAGAACAAAAATAACACCCTTGATACTACTCTAAACTTTGACTAGAGAAACCAAAATTAATATAAATAATGTCGGTGTGAGAAACAACTTTATTAATAGGAATTCCAGATTATAGAGACTCTATAGCCATTACATATAAAAAGAAACCCAAAACGTGCAAGTTTGAAAATAACACATACTAAAATAATTATTTTCATTGTTCTGAATTTAAGTAACAAGATTTCATTTTCATGGTTATTATTTCTATTATGCTTCATTGTTTAAAAAAGTATCCAATCATGAATTAACATTTTAAAATTAAAGGAGACCAATTTAGATTAAAAATATGGTTTTCATATAACAGGGAACAAGCATGAAACAATTGAATTGAAAATTATATCAAAATAACCATGGAAAATGCATAAGTAGGTAGTGTTATATGGGGACCTAGGAACCTTTCACCTTAGTGAAAAGTGGTATAACAACCACAGTGAGCAAATTTCTTGTGCACGAGCCACTAGTAGGGAACACACTAATAACCTAGTGGTCTCCAATAAATAATCATTATGTATAGTTAGTGTTGTAAGCGTTAATACTGCTTGATGAAACTAGGATTATCCACTTATGTATAATCTATAGTACTAGTCCTAGTCTTCCCACCTACATACCTAGGTTTACCATGTGCTATATTTTAATTGTTGGTGAGTTTTTATCAAGTAAACATATATAAACTTGACATTTTATTTACTAAAAAACACATCCAACCTCTCACTACTTATCTCCCTCCATGAGAGAACCCCCCTTTATAATTCACACAATAAGGAATAAGTTTCTTTAGTAGGAACTTATCAAAAATCACACATTTAACGTGCACATCATGTTTCTAAAAAAATGGGGCATATCTCAAGGGGGGTTTTCACATTTAAAATCATTTTCAAGGTTCCAAATGGGCCTAATTACATAAAAAATAATAACATTGCTTTAGAAAACATGATAACACAAAACTTTCATATTATAGATCCATTTGAAATTATAATTAACAAAAAATATTCAAACATTTTTGAAAACCTAAAAATTTCACATCAAAGTGCATACACTTTTCCTAACTTACCAAATTGTGGAATTTCCCATTTTTTAAATTATACTTGAATCCATATTCATTTAAATCAACATTTACCACTAATATACACACTAAAATATTGTGAAATACACTACACACACCCAAAACCATTTTAAAAACTACTTTTATGAATTTAAGATGATATGCATTCTAAAACAAGCATGGGATCATATTTTAATGGATCATACACATGTCATCACTTAAAGAGAACTTGAAAAACAAAGGAAAGACCAACAAAAAGAATCACCATCACTTTAAATAGCATGAATATACTATTTAATAAATAAAAATTATTTTTAAAACACTCATGAAATTAAGGAATTCTATTTAAAGGTATAGGTATAAGGGACCTACTTCAGGGTGGAACCAAACCGAACATCCGGCCCTTGGTGCATTCTAACTATGAGCTGCTGCTCCCCCACAAACTTTATAGACTTTTTCATATATATAAGGCCACCTATCCTTTATGAACACAACCCAATGGCTAGGAAAATGTGAAATGAGATCCTTACATATATTCATATATGCATATACTAGTCCCCACTCACCCATGTATGCATTTTCATACATATACATGGGAACACCTTACCACATACAAGTATATTCACTACCATGGATGACTATACACGTAACATGGGAACCCATATATATGAATACATACCCATATACATTCTGGTGTGTCACCTTCAACACAATGACTCTAAACCACCTATAAGGGAACGCACACAACACATATAATTTAATAAATTAGTAAATCAATTTATGAAACACTTCAAAATTAGCTCAATGAAAATTTCCACCAAAAATAATTTTAAACCGAAAAAAAAATAAATTATATGAAAATAAATTTCACCCCACTGAAATAACTTATAAACCTCATATGAATATATTAAAAGAAAATCACATGAACAATTTAACCATTTCCAAAGGGCTTTTATAATCGTCGCACAAATCAGAACCAATTCCAATACATGCATTTCACCATTTAATCCATTTAAAATTTACATTTAAAAATTCACAAAAAACAAAACAAACAAAATTATGAATTTTCCATTAAGAAAATACAACCAAAACCATTTTCACCATACATTACCTTGAAAATGTGACTTTCACCACTTGAAAATTTAAATAAAACATTTTTACAATTTATAATGTACCTAAAAGAGGCATAATAAATTTTTACATGAAAAGTACACCCAAATTCACATTAAGTATAAGGCCCCGACCTTAAACCTTACTCAATATTGAATTAAATGAATAATTCACATTGAGTATCTTTTCTGGTTTAGAGTTGTAGTGAATTAGTACATAACTATTACATCTCAAAAGGTTACAATGTAGAAATTTCTACCAAGTTACCACAAAATAAAAACTCTTAAAAAGAAACATGTCTAGTTCCATGTTTTATATAGCATGACTTTCCCTTGATCCCATCCTTGACCCTATTCCACATTAAGTCCTATGAAAAAAATTTC
The DNA here is from genome assembly GCA_963277665.1 of Viscum album. Taxonomy (NCBI): domain Eukaryota; kingdom Viridiplantae; phylum Streptophyta; class Magnoliopsida; order Santalales; family Viscaceae; genus Viscum; species Viscum album. The sequence goes on from CAUJRU010000939.1 coordinate 173,699, forward strand.
AAAAAACTTGGGGTGAGCATAAAAATCTCAGTAAGGGATACACAAAGAATGAAAACTGTTAGTTTATCAAAACAACAAGTAAACCATGTATACTTTATCAAAGTAATAATTTTCACCTTTATGATGTAGTAAAAACTCTTCACTAAATAAAAGATCATTACTTACCCTTTTTTAACCAAAGGATTACCATAAAACCCATATAAAGATCACATAACATATAAAGGTAACTTGGGACATAAACATACTCCAATGGAATAACCATACGGTCGACTTCCACACATATCGCTTAATGGAATAGCCATACGTCCGACTTCCATACCCAATGCATTGGAGGTTATAACATAACCACCCGTCCTGGTATTCACTGCACCACCCGTCATATGGTTTATCACGTAACCACCCGTCAAATGTCCAAGTACCATTATAAAATCATAAAACATAAAACAAATATAATGGAAAGAAAACATTTCCACACTTTGATCACAATATATCACATAAATATATTGACATAACAAATTCATTATAAAAACCATTTCAATACCAATATATATAAAAGATTATATGGTATTTATTTCATGTTAAAAACATTACGGCTTGTTGAGGATTCCAAAGACCAAATAATACTCGCGGCAGCGAAAAAGGTCGTTGTCACCGCGTACGTTAAAAGAAACATTCCTTTTTGCCTTTTAGTAAAACGCTTCGTAGAAAAAGATTCATTTTTTATAAAAGTAAAAATCAAAGGGGTTTATACACCTCATAAAATAATGTTGTGTATAAAATGAAATATTCCTCAATGAAAGGAGATTGAGACGAAGTCCCTTACCTCGGGTCAGACTTGACTCGATCGTTCTTTAACGTCCCGAATAATAAACTTGAGTTAATTTATACTTGATTAGGAACCCTTTTCAAGTTCATTATTACATTTATATCACTTATTACCATGTTATAAACATTATGTAGTCATTTAAGTTACTAATGTTTGTTTTGTCGATATTTGGTTCTTAAGTCGAAAGTGGACTTCTTACAATTACATGTTGTTCATGTGGTCAAAGGTTCTTTATATCCAGAATGATATTCATGATTTGGATATCATATATATCATATATATCCAGCATATACATGTATTTATAATATTACAAAATCATATAGTGTTAAGAAATGAAATGCACCGTTCATGGAGATGGTAAGCCATACGTACGCATGAACGCTACTTTCATTTATATGTCATATTAATGGAATTAAAACTAAATGAGAGGTATGTATATTTTAATTCTAGAATTATATTAATCATTTATATGTAACATAAATCATATATAATAACTTTAAATCCATCCTTTATACGTCCCACATATGGCATTAACGAATCAAATCACTTTTAGGGGGCGGTAGTCCGTACTTCTTAAAATGAAGATATCACGTATACCCATAATGGAAGCCATAATGGTATACCACAAATGAAAAATAAATAAGCATAAGGAAGACATAAACATAATATATATCATATATAAATAGAGTGAAATCTAAATGGCTTCCATTAAAAGTGTTAAAAGAAGATTGAACAATCATCGTTTCGTGAGGCAGAAATTCGCCAACCACAGAAACAGTATGTTCTTTAAACATTAGTTAGAGGTGTGTATAGGTGTAGCTCAAATACTTCTCATAAAAACATCCTAGTATATTGATGATACTGGTGTTGTTACAAAATAAATGAATAAAAAGATTTTAGAGGGTTGGAGAAGCAAAATAAAACAAAAGAACACCAGAGAAAACACTACCTTTAAAACGAGTAACTCTTTTATTTTAGCTCAAAGGATTTTTTGGGAGCACTTCTTCCCAAAGTGGGGCTTTTAGGAGTAAGAGAGGGATGTGGAGAGACAAAAAGAGCAAAGCTTGTCCTAACCAAAGGCTTGAGAGATATGGGTAAGGAGGTAGAGGTGGGGGCCTTTTATAAGAGGAGAGGAGGGGCACTCTTGGAATGTTAAGAAAATATACTTTATTAGAAAATGATATTCGGATACAAAGGGTCCCACAATTATATATTTATAGGATAAGGTGATAATAGTTCTAAATCCACCCATCCAATAGATTTTTGACATGTGTAGGTCCTAGATTTTACGATATCTTTTCATTTTATTTAAATAGTTAAATAATGAGGTAATCGCTGCATCATCATGGTGTCATAAATAATTTAATTTATTTAATGTATAAAAATTATAACAATAATATCATGATGTAGTAAATCTTCTTATATTTTTAATGAATATTTATAGTCAAAAATCTGACTTGTATAACCCCATTTAAGAATTGTTTTAGTAAAACAACTCATGTTTGTGACATTTTTATTTTAACTTTAAATAAAAAGTTATTAATGTCATTTTCCTACCAAAGTGCCTCCATGGGGTCCACATGTTGATCCATGGATTGTCTTGGTCTTCCATTACACTAATTACTTCTAATCGCGATTAATAAACTTAAAAGTTAATATTCACCATAAAATTATTTTAATCCCATTGAACCACATTTTACTTCATATTGACAACCATGTATGTCGGATTTTTGAAATTCAAAACACAGAGGTGGTAAAATTTCATTTAAACGAAAAAATCAGTTTTTTAAGTACCACTTAGTGGTTTCACTATTCATCAAAAATTGAAGTTTTTCAGAAAAATAACAAAACTTCACCCTAAGATATATTTCATATTCCGAATTCAAAAATGAATTATATTTTACAAAATTCAAAACATATAAGTTTCATTAATTAATTTAATAATTAATTCCCGCTATCATGGCAAATAGCGTGTTTTTATGAAACAAAAAGTATCAAAAGATTGACACTAGTTTAAGTCCGATTTCAAAGTAAAATTAATTCCAACAACCACTATTGGATTAAATGGTAAAAATATATTCTAATTTCACTTTAAAACCAATTCAAACGATAATATAATCATATAAATAAATTAGATTAAAAAGAGGTTTTGAATTAAAATACAACATTTTTCACTATTCATTAAAAAATGGACTTTATCGGAAAAATACCAAAAAATTTACACAAAGTAAATTTTGATGTCTTGATTCTAAATAAGAATTTTATTTGGTCCAATAGAATGTATAAGAGTGACTAAAACTATATTTAATGAAGGTTCTCCATCAAAAGGTGATAAGTGGACCTTTAGGGAATATTAGAGTATCTATGCCTAAAATTTAACTCTTTTCTTATTTTAAGACTTTATCCATTATTGGATAAATGTAAAAACATTTAACATATATAATCATATTTTAGTTATTTCTATTCATTCCCGCCAATACAACGGCTACATGTTAACTACCATTTAAAATAATATTATTTTATTACTAGTGTACAACATAATATTTCAAAGAAACTCTTTGTTGCGTATCTGGTACACTATCGAACATAGCAACACCTTTAAAGTAAAATTAATTTTTAATTCGTAAATGTTAATAAATATGAAAGTGTATTATTCTTTATTTACCTGGGATGTTACATTAAGAATCAAATTCCAACCCAAATGCTTATCAAATTATTTCAAAAACTAGTTTCTCACCACTTTCACTATGAAATAAGGCATTTTCATAATTTATAAAATATTTCCAAGGTTCACACCATGGCTTACCATATGGACCATACCCAAATTCCACAAAAAATTTCACTTTAAAATTAAAAAATTGTTTAATTTTTATCAGATACTATCTTTGAACCATGAACAATAGAAAAACAAATGTGAAATTAATTAAGAAAAATAAAATCAACAAAAAAAATTCATGTGGAACCACCCAATTTCATGAGAGACATATTATTTTTTAAACCAAATGCGTAATGAACCTTTGTTAAAACAAATTCTGCACCATAAAAAAACCCAATTGAACCCCAAATCAAAACAAGAACCAAAATTATCAAAACTTAGCCCTATATATAATATCTTACCCACTTGAAACACAAAAACCCAAATTGAAATGATCCAAAACCTAAGGGAAGCAGGGGGAGGGGCTTACTGGGATAAGGCACAAGCATTGGAGGAGAGGTCAATAGGTGTGAGTCACGGAACCCCAAAGAAACTCTTCCTGGAGGGAGATGGGAGATAGCCATATGAGCATCGAAAGGGATATTAGGGTGGTGTGTTGAGGGAGGGGGAGGCCATTGATGGTGGGGGAGCACGATTGATGGTAGATCCTCAGATGTGGGAGGGAAGGGGCTTCGACTAGAATTGTGCTTATTAATTAAATGGACTAGTCATATCTTCCATATTAGTCTATAACATCTATAATTAATTTTTAAATATAGCAAGAGTATTATTTATTATTTTTTTATCCTTATTGTACTAATTAAATAATATCATAACATTTTCATCACACATACTTCTATATTATTTATCTATAATTTTAACTTCCAATTCTCTAAAAAAAGTGTCCCAAAACTCATTCATTATTGTATGATTGGATGTACTATACTATTTTCTATGAATGTTACATATAGCCACTTTTTATATAATAAATATATTATATGTAAAATAACATTTCCCTGTTAAGGGTAAAATCGTCCCTTTATTAATTTTCATGATCATTTCATAGGGTTTTTATTAACACCATTTTTCCTAGATATCGAGCTCTCCAGTTATGGGTACATAACTGTCCATTGGATTTATTCCATAAAGAGAGTATACACACATATGATGCTAAAAAGGTGAGAAATGAAGGGGGGGGGGGTTAGTTGGAGATGAGACCTGATGGGGGGGGGGGGGGTGGCAGAATCCTAACAAACGAAGAAAATGAAATAAAATAAATAAAACAAATAAATTAAAATGAATAATAATATTTATATTTATATTGAGGATAATAATAAACTTAATAAACAAAATAATAATATATTTCATAATAATAAAATTAATAATAATAATATTATTATTCACAATAATAACATTATTAGTATTAGTATTTTTATATCAGTTCATTTTTAATTTGTTTATTTATTTTTGAACATTGGGAAAGCGTTACCGTAACTTGGGTGAAGCTGTGTGGTCTTCTTAGACCATGCTCTACCCATGTACCCAATACCTCCATGCCTAGAATGTATGTTTTTAAATAAAAAACTCAAAATTTTATGTCGATTTTCAACCTAAACTACCAGATACTAATAAAATTAATAAAATAAATAATTTAAAATGTGGTTGGTGTGACAATTCTCCAAACCATAACTCTCTTTGCCCATGGAAATCCATGACACGACCAAATCCTGACATGGAAGTCGATTTACAAATCCTTGTTCAAGGATATTTCCAATGAACAGTCAATAAGAAAAGATTAGAACACAATCAACAAAGGAAGAGACTTACAAAATAAACTCAAGACACCCAAAATGGAATCCCCACTAAGTGACGCCCATCAAGTGGCATAGAACAAGTGATGCATACCCCAAAAATTTAAGTCACCTATAGTTGATGATCAATGGAAATAAACTTCTACAATTCACTATTCGATTTCTCTAGAAAAAAACACCTTATCACTCCTGAGAAACTCAATCATTCTACCTAAAATGAACAATGAATCTTAATCACTAACAAAGGTAGGCCCGAATGGACTCCCCACTATAAGAAAAAGCCTACAGAAAAGGTGGAACAAGGACACTAACATGGGGGGGGGGACAGAATGGTCACCCCACTTCAAAGAATAGTCTAACACTATTTCATTTTAGTGGAACTTTCAGCAATACCCACAGTGGGTCTCCCCGCCATAAAAACTATCCATATTATTAGAAGTTGATTGATTCTCCATACGGAAAAAGAACCCCCACCAGGAGGGGAGGGGAGGGAAGGGGCTCATCCAGTGGACTAACAAGACCACCACCAACACATCCCAATTTTTTATTTCACCTAAAAGAACCAAAATCTAACTACTCTTGATTTATAAGCACGGGTTGCGCACGGGTCATTAATAGAATATCTATATTTAGTGGAACACAACCACCTATATTTTTACATACATTACTTATTTTAAATTAATTTTTCATTTAATTTTCATCCTTTCTTTGGATTTTGTTTTCCCATGAATTTTGGTGGAAATGGTGTTTTTTCACAATTTGGCCCAAACCATGAGCCAATTTCCATATTTAAAAATAAATTTAGTTTCTTTTATGATGTTTTTAATTTTCAATATTTTACACCCATTACACTTCTCAATTGGAATAACCTAGTATATTAAAGTGACTATATCCAATTATACCTCATATGAATCCATAATCATGACATATTTGCGTTTTCTGCTAAGGTATAGGGCCAGACTGCAATCCCATTTCCTTCTTTAAATTAGTTTTTTTATTTTCCAATATCTCATTTCTTTTTTAATATTTTTCGATGATCCCAACTCCCACTCGAATCCAAAAACCTAAATCATACCCACATTAGTTATTTTCCTCCTTGGAACTCATCTACCCCATGTATTCGGGAATTCATTCTTAATCTTTATCAAATCCCTCAAATTTGATGAGGTAAGAAGTTTCTTTCATAACTCCATAAGTGTACACTCTTTTCCCCGCATTTTAGTCCCCACCTGACCTAATATGACTCATTAAAGCCTCGCTACCAGTTTTGGTTACATGGAAATTCAGATTTTTGTAGATTTGGGATGATTTATTCCAGATTTCATCAAGTAAGTGTTTCCATCTTCAGATTTTGATTTGGGGTCTTTTTGGTCAAATCTTGTGGTTTAGGGTTTTCTTTCACTCCCTCGTGGCGAAGAGGTGGTGTGGTTGAAGTTTTATACCATGATTTGGGGGTTTTGAAAAAAAAGTTAGGTGATTACTTATGTAATAAATTTTTGATGATTTATCTAGTTTTATTTATTAATTTAGAATGTTTCTAATCTATCGTGTGTGGTGAAAAATCCATTTTTGTTAGCATTAGTGAAGCATTTAGTATTCAAGTTACATTTTGGTTTTAAGTAGTGTGTTTTTCAAATTTAACTCATGTGATATCGATTGTGGTAGTTTTATAAAATATGAATGGTATTTATTAGTTGTTGAAAGGGGATGCCAAATCTGGTTTTGTAATGCTTTAATGTCATACGGGCCTCAAAAGTGGGTTTTTGAATGGGTTTTATTTGAAACAAATTATTATACTTCTTGAATGTGTTTTGTGAAAATGTGTGTTTTTCATGTGTATCTTCTGAGGTATTATTCGAGGTAATTTTATAGCACTTGAGAGTGGTTTAATAAATGATTATAGGGCTTCTAATTCTATTTTTGATTTCTATTGGTGCGATTTTAGCCTAGAAAGAATGCTTTGAAATGGGTTCTGTGTGAAAAACATGGCTATACACCTAGGGATTGTTTTATGAAAATTCTAAATGGATTTTTGAGTTAAAAAAGGGGAAAGGATGTTTATGTATTGTTTTAGTGAGTTTGTTCACCAAATATGGAGTTTTAAAAGGTAAATTGGTTATTTAAGATGTCAAACATTTTTAGAATTTTTATAAATTGCTGAAATATTTTATCAAATTGAAAGAATGGATCGAAACACGTTTTAGGTTGTTTTGTGTGAGTTTGATGTGAAAAATGAACTTTGTTTGAGAAATGAGTATTATGTGACTTGTGATTGGGCTGTTTGGTGGGTGTGTGATGTAGAAGTGGTGTTTTAAATTTAAAATTATATTTCATGTCTTGTAGAACTTTTTTGAGCGCAAGAGGGAATCCCGAGTATCTTGGTGGGTGGACATGTACTAGTATGCTAGTGATCCTGTGGGGTTTGGCCTCAGTTTCACATAAAATGTTTTATGATGAAAACAGTAAATAAACTATGATGATAATGATGATGATTATGGGGAAAACTAGGTTATGGGTATTCTCCCTACTAGTGGCTTGTGTGCACAAGAACAAATATTGTAGAGACCCGAAGCTTGACGTACATGGACATTACATTACATTTGCGGAATACTTAGTACATAACAAAAACACACACACAAGGATCGTAATAGTTTAGTGTCTTTGGAAACTCGGAACGTAATCTTCTAATCGTGGTGAAAGATCTTCAACATATCCTATAAAGATGTTCCCCTTTTTTTTTACCTAAACCCTTTCTTTATATCCTGGGGAAAAGAAAACATAAAAGGGTGAGCTCAAATGCTCAGTAAGGGTAAACAAAAGAAATATAAATCACATCATATACATAAGAACATAACTTTTGGAAAATCTTAACCTGCAAAAGAGATCATAATTTCATAACATGGGATAAATCATGGCAGTGAAATGTAATCACAATAATCATAACTTAAAACTTGAAACTTTGTGGCATACACACATAATCATAAAGAATCATTTCTTGTTAGTCAAGACTCATTACCAAGACTATCTTAGTGGACAAAGTCCCTTTCTGAATCGAGTAACCCTCGTTTCAGTCCTGTTTCACTGAACCGGTATAACCTACCATTCCAGCCCTGTCCATCTCATGAGATATAAAATCTTTACCCAATGCATTGGAGGGAGATATAGGTCCCACCCATATTATAATGAATCCTTTCTTATGTGTGCCACATAATCATAAACCAAACATCATAGCGTAACCCATGTAATAAAAATGGGATTCTTAAACAACATGACATCATAAAACAATTCATATAAGATAAAGGAATTCATAAAAATATTTCCATCACAACATAATCAAACCAATGTAATAATAGGGATAAAAACAGAACCCTTTTATTATCTTAGATGGAAAATAATTTTAATAAAATACTTGAACTCCATTCTTGAGGAAAATATCCTTTCTACTTCAAAAACACTTTTCCCTTATTAACATGTCATAAAATTTTAAACTAAAAGAAGTTGATTAAAAATAAACTTGAATAATTGTAAAGGAAACTTCTTGGAAATAATGTTTTAGAAATCCATTCATGCCGTATAAGTTAAAAAAAACATTCTTCGAACTTTTGTCGGAAAAGTCAAAAAGTACCTCGTACGAAAAATGACAAAAGATTCCTTTCATATCTTTCACTAAAAACTCACCAAAGGGTAATATTGGATTTTAAAAAAAATTGTAGGTGGATGTAAATAACATTTCATATTGAGGAAACATGGATTTGGATGATAAAATACACCCTAGTGAATGACAAAGTATAAACAATCTCGGATAAAAATGAGATTGTGATATTTCCCTTATGTTAGTTCCGATTTTCTTCGTAAGTGTCCAAACCTCCTGTATAATGATTTAAATAATGTTATTGACTTATTACAGAATCATATTCATTGTTACGATATCATATATGGTTCACTTATGACTTTATATTACCCGTTCTTTTAAAATTTCATGTTAAAGAGCGTTTTGGGTAAAATTGTTTCATTTGTCGTCCGTGTTTTGACTTGTAATTATTCATATGATTAATTAGATCATGATTACATAATTACAGAATATAAAACATTATTTATATATATATATTCATAATATACATATATATAATGAATAAGTAAATGGAAAGAAATACATCGTTCATGGAGACGGTAGTCCGTACGTACGCATGAATGTTGTTTTCGTTTCCTTATTGAATTGAATGGAATTAAGTATATGACATACATATAAATATAAATAATTCCAGTATAATTATTATGTCATATATTTCATTAGAACTTATTATATATACTTCATAATCATTCATGAATGGTTAATCATTGAGAATGAATCTCATCGCGTCGTGGAGACGGTAGTCCGTACGTACGCACGAGCGATGATATCATTCCCATGGTCGTGGAATTATGTTGAAGTGTATGTATACTATTTCAGTATCAATATCGCTTTATAATAATCATATATAGTTACTCATTAAACCATTATACCCATCCAATTAAGGTGGTGGCGTAAAATAGATTACACCACGGCGTGGAGACGGTATTCCGTACGTACGCACGCGCGGTGATTTCCTTTTTCCATAGGATGGATAGAAGGTTAATTAGAGTTGTTTCATATTTATAATAACATTTCAGTATGTAAGTAATACTGATGTTATTACTTTATCATGAAACAACTAATGAAGAAGAAGTTGAAGAAGAAAGAAATTGAAAAGATCGGTAATGGATATTACCTCTTCTTTGAAACGCCTCTTTGAATCCTTCACTTAGGGAACTAAGATTGGTCTTTAAAGAAGACCAGAACCTCTAGGATTATTCTAGGGAAGTGGAGAAGGGATTTTGGAAGGGGTTGGCCGAGCTTGAAGGCTCAATGTTGTGTGAGGAAGAAAGGGAGGAGGTGCCCTTTTATAAGGGAGGAGAGGGGCACCTTAGGAATGTCTCAAAATATTATTTAATATTAAAGTCAAAATCGGTTTATAATGGTTCCAAAGGGTCTTATTTCGAAGTTAAAGTGGGGATGGGTCGACATCCTATAATCCAATAGGATTTAGACAAGTTTAGGGTATTATTTTAACCTTATCAATTAGATTTAACTCTAAGTTAAATAATTTAACTTTTACCGTGTCTTTTTGTTTTCTTTCACTATATGGTTAATAAACTTACTATAACATGCCAAAAGAACCCCAAATTATTTATTATTAATATATATATCCTTATCTAAGTCATTTGGCCGAACGTTAGATTTTTTAGGAATAAAATAACAATTAATAATATAATATTAGATTTAAAAACTATTTTGTGTCAATTTTGACACTATTTGATATATGATTTTTGTGAAAGTCATAACAGAATTATATGTTCGAACCAAGTTGATTAAATCAACACTAATATATCATAGTAACCTAGAAAATTAGTGGAATTCATAAAAAGTCTCAAATTACATTTATTTTGGTGTTTATAACATCAATTATGTCAATATTTCATAAATAAGATAATTACTGCATCATAATTGTGTCATAAATAAATTAAATTATTTAATGTCTAAAAATTATAAATAAAATACCATTATGTAGGAAATCTTTTTATCTTTCTAATGAAAATTTATAGTCGAATTTATCTTATGTATAACCCCATATTAAAAATGATTTACTTATTAAACTTTGATTTTAACTATTTTAACCCTTCTTTAAATAAATTAATAATAAATGTCCTAATCTAACCCAAGTGGGCCTAAATGGTCATATTTTATTCATAAGGTTGTTTTTGGTCGAATTACACTTATCCAATAGAATTAGGACATGTGTTAGGGTAATAGTAATATCATATTTACCCTTAGTTACCCTATTTACTATTAACCGCGGTAAAAAAAGTAAAAAGTTACTATTCACCAAAAAATTATTTTTATCTCATTGAACCACATTTTACTTACTGATATCAACCGTGTCTGTCGGATTTTCGAAATTCCATTCACAGAAGCGGTAAAATTAAGTTTTATGCAAAATTCAGTTTTTAACTACCACTTAGTAGTTTCATTATTCATCAAAAATTGATGTTTTTCAGAATAATGCCAAAATTTCATCCTAAGATATATTTCATATTCCGAATTCAAAAATGAAGTATATTTTACCAAATTAATTACATAGAAGTTGCATTAATTAATTTTATAATTAAATCCCGCTGTTAAAACAAATAGCGTGTTTTTAAGAAACAATATCTATCAAAAGATTGAAACTTGATTATGTCTGGTTTAAATGAGAAATTACATTCAATGACCAACATTGTATTAAATTGTAAAAATATATTCTAAATATACTTTAAAACCACCCAAATTAATAATTTATCACTATTAATTATTTTGATTAAAAAAGTTGTTTTTAATTATAATTTAGTAATTTTCACTATTCAACAGAATATGAAAGTTATCCGAAAAGTACCAAAATTTCACCTTAGGCTAAATTCGATACTCCGAATCCATAAATGAAGTCCATTTTGAAAAATAAAATTTAAAAAATTTCAAAAAGTGGTTATTACTATTCACAACAGCTAGTTTTAATAATATCTTAATAGCATATCGTTGTTTAGCGAAACTTGGTGTTGCGTACAACACACGCTATCGAGGAAGGTCGCGATTGCGTGTAATGCAAGGCAAGTCAAGGATGTGTGTTGTGCAAGCTCCTTTTGGTGTAGCGTACAACACAAGACATAAATAAAATTAAAAGGAACATTTTTCATAAAATCTCGGGCTGTTACATTCTACCCCCCTTAAAATGAATTTCGCCCTCGAAATTCGTCGGGGTTATAAATGGTTTACTATTAGAAAGTTTCTTTAATAGAAACCCACATAGTAAAAAGGAATACCAAAACCAATCTTTAAAAACGAAAGTATGAAACTTAACGGTTACCCAAATAAACTAATCGCTGGGTTTCCACATATGTAAAAATATGGATATGGAAGAGAAATCTAACCATCATGTTCTGATGGAGAGTGGTAGAGAACATGGCTATGGAAAAGCCAGTAATCACAAATCCATAGATTTGTGATGATATAAGGTACCATCTGATTCATCAGGTATAAGATCACTAGGACAACATTTTTTGTTTTCAAGATCATTTCCCTAAAGTTGAAAATTTTCATTAGAATAAATAATTACTTTATTTTGGTACAATCTCACTGTTGTTCGTGCCTAGAACAATTTCCACTTCATCTCTTAAATAAATGAAGTTGAATTTGTTATTCGTGAAGTGTTAGAAGATCATGTGATAGAATGACGGGTCATTCCATCTGTCTCAAACAAAAGGTTAGCAAAAATTATATACATAAGTCGATCTATAGTGAGATTAATCATATATGGTTCCTAAAATGAACTTATACTTCATATATCATACTGCTTAATATAATAAAACTAGTTTCTACTAATCAGGGACTTTCTGTAGGACAGTGGTAGGCGATAAAGGCCAGTCGCACTTCGGTTGTGGGTTCGATTACCACATCCTTGTCCGACGCGATGGGCTGTCGCCCGTCCTGCAGGTTGTCCTTTTTCTAAAACTACATTACTATAACATCCCATCAATAATATCGAAAATCTTCTATCCTTAAACAATACTAACTTATGTCCAACATAATCCATTATAATCTTTAGGCTTATCCATAATACTACAGTCCACTCTCATAATATAGTGAAAACGATTACCAGAGATTTAATACTGTCGTTGATCCCCATATATCATAAGATATGTCTTGTTGGTCACATTCCAAACATTCAAAGGCCTTAATCACGTATTCTCTTGAATACCCATTGAACCTTAGTGAAAACATGAATGCAGTTAAAAGTTACCTCTTTCCACATACCAAAATCCAAAAATTCTATATACTCAAACAATGATATAACCTTATCCTTATATCAGTCATGAGCTCATGAATACAATAAAATACCTCATTATCTTATTATTCCTTCATTATGCGCATATCATCGACTTTCCAAAAAAATATCTGAATAACATTTCATGGTTACTAGTACCATTAATCATACACTTTAAAAACTTAGGAAAGTCAATAGTGTAACAATCCTTATATGTCTCTTTATTCCATAGTACCATGAGATTACTTATACAACATTACACTTGATAAACATGTAATCATTCCACTACCTTCTTAAACCATTGACCGAGCTTCAAAAATTATTTCATCTCACATATCATTTGTAGTCTCTTCATCATCATCAACATAAATACTTCCCATATGACCATACTGATTCTCTTCATGAGACTTTCCCTTAGGGCATTGGTTTGCATAATGCCCGTACATTCCACATTTAAAACATTTAACCATTGTTGATGTCGTAGCAATACCATTATCCTCATCCATTTTGTTAACTGAACCTTTTCCTTTGCATTTACTTGCTTTGTGTCCTTCTTTTCCACACCCAAAGCATCTTCCAGTTCCTTTGAAACATTCTCCTTGATTCCTCTTCCCACATGATTTACATAGGGGAAATTGAACTTTCTTTCCTCTATGATCATCATGAAACTCCATCTTTCTCTTATTAGCCGAGTCGGGAAACTTACCAAATTTTACTTTATTGATCATATTATGAGATTGATGATTCGGCATAATAATGATGTTTGGACTTCCAAATCCCATTTCATTTGGTTTCTCATGAATAATATCATTCCATTGTCCATCATATCCTCCATTATCGTGAATCATCTTGTTTCCAGCCATTTTCTAAAACCCAAAAAGAATAGTGTGAGAGGCAAAAATCATGCTAGGGAAAACAATATAATAAAGGGGGAGTACCTTCAATATCTAACATATTAGGTTTAATTCTATGATCGTTAGCGTAGTTCTAGTACTATAACCTATACGTATACTTAACCTTAGGGACATCCCTAGACATACCGTAGAAATATCTCTAGGGATCTCACTAACGTTTTCGCATCCTAGTTTCCAAAGGTTGACTAAACCTTTCCTCTGATACCAACTGTAGAGACCCGAAGCTTGATGTACATGGACATTACATTACATTTTCGGAATACTTAGTACATAACAAAAACACACACACAAGGATCGTAATAGTTTAGTGTCTTTGGAAACTCGGAACGTAATCTTCTAATCATTGTGAAAGATCGTCAACATCTCCTATAAAGATGTTCCTCTTTTTTTACCTAAAACCTTTCTTTATATCCTGGGGAAAAGAAAACATAAAAGGTTAAGCTCAAATGCTCAGTAAGGGTAAACAAATGAAATATCAATCACATCATATACATAAGAACATAACTTTTGGAAAATCTTAACCTGCAAAAGAGATCATAATTTCATAACATGGGATAAATCATGGAAGTGAAATGTAATCACAATAATCATAACTTAAAACTTGAAACTTTGTAGCATACACACATAATCATAAAGAATCATTTCTTGTTAGTCAAGACTCATTGCCAAGACTATCTTAGTGGACAAAGTCCCTTTCTGAATCGAGGAACCCTCGTTTCTGTCCTGTTTCACTAAACCGGTATAACCTACCATTCCAGCCCTGTCTATCTCATGAGATATAAAATCTTTACCCAATGCATTGGAGGGAGATATAGGTCCCACCCATCTTATAATGAATCCTTTCTTATGTGTGCCACATAATCATAAACCATACATCGTAGCGTAACCCATGTAATAAAAATGGGATTCTTAAAAAACATGACATCATAAAACAATTCATATAAGATAAAGGAATTCATAAAAATATTTCCATCACAACATAATCAAACCAATGTAATAATAGGGATAAAAACAGAACCCTTTTATTATCTTAGATGGAAAATAATTTTGATAAAATACTTGAACTCCATTCTTGAGGAAAATATCCTTTCTACTTCAAAAACACTTTTCCCTTATTATCATGTCATACAATTTTAAACTAAAAGAAGTTGATTAAAAATAAACTTGAATACTTGTAAAGGAAACTTCTTGGAAATAATGTTTTAGAAATCCATTCATGCTGTATAAGTTAAAAAAAGCATTCTTCGTACTTTTGTCGGAAAAGTCAAAAAGTACCTCGTACGAAAAATGACAAAAGATTCATTTCATATCTTTTACTAAAAACTCACCAAAGGGTAATATTGGATTTTAAAAAAAATTGTAGGTGGATGTAAATAACATTTCATATTGAGGAAACATGGATTTGGATGATAAAATACACCCCAGTAAATGCCAAAGTATAAACAATCTCGGATAAAAATGAGATTGTGATATTTCCCTTACCTTAGTTCCGATTTTCTTCGTAAGTGTCCGAACCTCCTGTATAATAATTTAAATAATGTTATTGACTTATTACAGAATCATATTCATTGTTACGATATCATATATGGTTCACTTATGACTTTATATTACCCGTTCTTTTGTAAATTTCATGTTAAAGAGCGTTTTGTGTAAAATTGTTTCATTTGTCGTCCGTGTTTTGACTTGTAATTATTCATATGATTACTTAGATCATGATTACTTAATTACAGAATATAAAACATGATATATATATATATATTCAGAATATACATATATATATAATGAATCAATAAATGGAAATAAATACACCGTTCATGGAGACGGTAGTCCGTACGTACGCATGAACGCTGTTTTCGTTTCCTTATTGAATTGAATGGAATTAAGTATATGACATACATATAAATATAAATAATTCCAGTATCATTATTATGTCATATATTTCATTAGAACTTATTATATATACTTTATAATCATTCATGAATGGTTAATCATTGAGAATGAATCTCATCGCGTCGTGGAGACGGTAGTCCGTACGTACGCACGAGCGATGATATCGTTCCCATGGTCGTGGAATTATATTGAAGTGTATGTATACTATTTCAGTATCAATATCACTTTATAATAATCATATATAGTTACCCATTAAACCATTATACCCATCCAATTAAGGTGGTGGCGGAAAATAGATTACACCACGGCGTGGAGACGGTATTCCGTATGTACGCACGCGCGGTGATTTCCTTTTTCCGTAGGATGGATAGAAGGTTAATTATAGTTGTTTCATATTTATAATAACATTTCAGTATGTAAGTAATACTGATGTTATTACTTTATCATGAAACAACTAAGGAAGAAGAAGTTGAAGAAGAAAGAAATTGAAAAGATCGGTAATGGATATTACCTCTTCTTTGAAACGTCTCTTTGAATCCTTCACTTAGGGAACTAAGATTGGTCTTTGAAGAAGACCAGAACCTCTAGGATTATTCTAGGGAAGTGGATAAGGGATTTTGTCAGGGGTTGGCCGAGCTTGAAGGCTCAATGTTGTGTGAGGAAGAGAGGGAGGAGGTGCCCTTTTATAAGGGAGGAGAGGGGCACCTTAAGAATATCTCAAAATATTATTTTATATTAAAGTCAAAATCGGTTTATAATGGTTCCAAAGGGTTTTATTTAGAAGGTAAAGTGGGGATGTGTCGAAATCCTATTATCCAATAGGATTTAGACAAGTTTAGGGTATTATTTTAACCTTATCAATTAGATTTAACTCTAAGTTATATAATTTAACTTTTACCGTGTCTTTTTGTTTTCTTTCACTATATGGTTAATAAACTTACTATAACATGCCAAACGAACCCCAAATTATTTATTATTAATAAATATATCCTTATCTAAGTCATTTGTCCGAACCTTATTTTTTTAGGAATAAAATAACAATTAATAATATAATATTAGATTTAAAAACTATTTTGTGTCAATTTTGACACTATTTGATATATGATTTTTGTGAAAGTCATAACAGAATTATATGTTCGAACCAAGTTGATTCAATCAACAATAATATATCATAGTAACCTAGAAAATTAGTGGAATTCATAAAAAGTCTCAAATTACATTTATTTTGGTGTTTATAACATCAATTATGTCAATATTTCATAAATAAGATAATTACTGCATCATAATTTTGTCATAAATAAATTAAATTATTTAATGTCTAAAAATTATAAATAAAATACCATTATGTAGGAAATCCTTTTAGCTTTCTAATGAATATTTATAGTCGAATTTATCTTATGTATAACCCCATATTAAAAATTATTTACTTATTAAACTTTGATTTTAACTATTTTAACCCTTCTTTAAATAAATTAATAATAAATGTCCTAATCTAACCCAAGTGGGCCTAAATGGTCATATTTTATTCATAAGGTTGTTTTTGGTCGAATTACACTTATCCAATAGAATTAGGACATTTTTTAGGGTAATAGTAATATCATATTTACCCTTAGTTACCCTATTTACTATTAACCGCGGTAAAAAAAGTAAAAAGTTACTATTCATCAAAAAATTATTTTTATCTCATTGAACCACATTTTACTTACTGATATAAACCGTGTCTGTCGGATTTTCGGAATTCCATTCACAGAAGCGGTAAAATTAAGTTTTATGCAAAATTCAGTTTTTAACTACCACTTAGTAGTTTCACTATTCATCAAAAATTGATATTTTTCAGAACAATGCCAAAATTTCATCCTAAGATATATTTCATATTCCGAATTCAAAAATGAAGTCTATTTTACCAAATTAATAACATAGAAGTTGCATTAATTAATTTTATAATTAAATCCCGCTGTTAAAACAAATAGCGTGTTTTTAAGAAACAATATCTATCAAAAGATTGACACTTGATTATGTCTGGTTTAAATGTGAAATTACATTCAATGACCAACATTGTATTAAATTGTAAAAATATATTCTAAATATACTTTTAAACCACTCAAATTAATAATTTATCACTATTAATTATTTCGATTAAAAAAGTTGTTTTTAATTATAATTTAGTAATTTTCACTATTCATCAGAATATGAAAGTTATCCGAAAAGTACCAAAATTTCACCTTAGGCTAAATTCGATACTCCGAATCCATAAATGAAGTCCATTTTGAAAAATAAAATTTAAAAAATTTCAAAAAGTGGTTATTACTATTCACAACAGCTAGTTTTAATAATATCTTAATAGCATATCGTTGTTTAGCGAAACTTGGTGTTGCGTACAACACACGCTATCGAGGAAGGTCGCGATTGCGTGTAATGCAAGGCAAGTCAAGGATGTGTGTTGTGAAAGCTCCTTTTGGTGTAGCGTACAACACAAGACATAAATAAAATTAAAAGGAACATTTTTCATAAAATCTCGGGCTGTTACAAATATTGTGATGGTTACTTTCACTGAGATACAAGGTACCTGGGACCCACAACAAGCTAGTGCCTAGGTCTTATTTCTCATTTCTTGTACCCATTAGATAATTTATTTTTACCGTTAGCATATGGTATGATTTTGTAGAAAAATCAGAGGCTTTGGAATTCTTTTTAATAGTGTTGATTCATTAAATTAACTCACTTGAAAAATATTTTTATTTGAAGTAACATTTATTTAAAATCATTATTAGAATTTCATGTGAATGAAAACATGATAGATTTTCATCTTTGAATGTTTTACACACGTAATATCATATTGTTTGTGTCCTACTGGGCTTTGGATTACACCCTACTTACCCCTTCGGGTGTAAGTAGACTTGGTTATTTTTGTAGTAGGTTTGGGTACAACTTTTTTTCAATGGTTTATGTTTTTAGCAGTCCTTCATGATGCAGTGTTGTGGAGATGGATTGGGGGTGGTTCCACTTGCCATGTAAAGGTTCCTGGGCTGTCCTATTTGGTTTTGTTCAATTTTAATAGTCATTAAACAGTGTTTTAAAATATGTAATTAAATTATGAATTTTTTTAAAATATGGTTTTGTATCAAAAATCCCTAATTGTTTTGTTGGATTCGTTGGTTTTTTTGTTTATAAACTCAGGTAAATCGTTCCCATACATCATTATATTATATATGGGCACCTATGCCATCCCATGGGGATCAGGAATGCCCTTCAAGCCTTTCTATGGGAAGGGTCAGGTGCCGGTTTTGATTGCGACCAGATCTAGTATGTGACATGGATTCTAAGGAAACAAGATGATTATATCTTCTTATAATAATTGAGAAACTCTTAAACCTTAATAGGTAAAAACATGGAAGCGAGGTAGCCAAGAATATTTGCACCAAACTATGCTGCTCGGAATGAGATAACTAAAAAAGATGTGAAATGTCTTTACATCCCAAATCCAATATAGAGACTAGACCGAGGTCCCTTACAACCCAAGGGGTCCTGAATACGTGTCGGCTTCACTCCGAGTACTATGTACAAAGCTATGATGATTGAAGCATCACCTGCCTCATAGTCAGTCACATAAGAACCCTGATACAAACATTGTATCCTTGTGCTACAAGCAATCACACCATGATCCAACAACATCAACCGAACATAGAACATCCTACATACTTATTAATTCTCACATGGTAATTCTCCCAAGATAGGAGTCCAAAATGATGCATACGCATTTCTCTTCTCACTCCGAAGAAGAAGCAATAGAAGAAAGAGCATTCAAAATACACCTTCACTCAGAACAACGAATTTAGAACCACACATTCTTTTAAGAAAAAGTTCTGAGAATGTTATGCAATATCTACCTTCTCTCTGTAAAGATAACCCAACATATCAAGACACCATCAATCATTACCATTGTAATCATCAAAGACATTACAAAAAGAGGGACCTTGAACCAAGTCCCTAACAACAAGAGATTACTGCAAGTGACCATAAAAACTCTTATAACCTCTTTTTCACATCGGTGGATTAATGTGATCCCTTACATCGATGATTCCAACAAAATACCCAAAGGCCCTATGAAACAACAGCCATCACCGGCAGATTCATACTAATTCCACTTTTTCCCAATGATATTTCTTTCACTACTTCCAGAAAGGACTTACAGACTTAACGATGTCGATCACCATAGTCAACAACTAGGGAAACCCAAGAGACGAACGTTTCTTCAAACTCCTCTCATATATTATCTCCCCCTACAAGAGGATCAACTAGACCAAAAAATAGAGTTGGATTTATATTATGATGTTCAAGAAGAAGAAGGTTCTTACACTGACCAACTACATGATATAGCCATGGAGAATCACTCTTGGCAGCACTTAAACCATGCACTAACTCTTTATGGGTCCATACACAAGATTATGAAAAGAACCAAGAACCCAATAAAACCATTCTTGTCTTAAAATTAAATTCTCACACTTTTCAAAAAGAGTTTTTAAAAATAATTTTTTTTGGAACCGAAGGAGTCACAAGACGATTCAAGTGGAAACTTGTGTCGATGGGTGACCTAGAAATATGGTTGGGGGACATATTCTTGTCACTCCATCATCACAGAGAGTGTTCTATGATAATTTCCCAGGAATCACATGGATTTCCAAACTCTACGATCTCACATAGATGATTAACATGACTATATTTTCATTTCCCAAACATCAATGAACTTGAAGGACCAAAAGACTCACTGGATTTCTATTTTACCTGGTCACTCAAGTCCCGCTACATGGTATGGTGGCTAGACACCTTACTCATAACCATAACATTGGCTTACAAAAATAATATCTACGATCTACCATGACTCTTTCCAAGGAAATAATACCCAAAAGATAGAACCTCCTCTAATACCATTTTGTCAAGAACCAAGTTGGGTCGCCATCCTATCCGACGCTCGACCAAGTTCATGGTAAGGCCCGAGGGTCGTGTCTAATCCCCACTGTCTATAAAATAGTTCCAAGCATCAAAATAATATAGTTGGGAATGTTTTTTCCCTTAAAAATAAATATAACTAAATAAAAACTAAACAAAAAACAACTCTACCAGAAGAAATAAAAATAAACTAAGCAGTGAAACATACCTCAAGTGTCCTAATGGGTCACCCTGAAACATAAAAACCAAACTCACTTCCAGAGTGATCCATATCTTGAGAAACCATAAAATGAAAAAATAAAGTAGGTGTGATCACCATAATGCTTAGCCAAAATTTCAGAGTACAACAACTCACTATGCCCTTACCTTTAAAAAGAAACACAAAAACCTGCTAGTTTGTGAATAAGACTTACTAAAATAATGTTTTTCATTCTTTTGAAATTGAAGTAACTAGATTTAAATTTCATAAAAATAATTTCTCTTCCACTTAATTTAAAACAAAGTGTCCAAGCATGCATTAACATTTCAAAATTAAAGGAGTCCAATTAAGATTAAAAATATGGTTTTCACCAAAGAGGGAATAAGCATTAAACAACTGAATTTAATATCACATCCCAAGTAGCATGGGAAATACATAATAATCTAGTGTTATTTAGAGACCTAGTTTCTTTATACCTCTTTTAAACATGGTATTACAACCACAACGAGCTATTCTCTCATGCACATGCCACTATTAGGGAACACACCCATAACCCAGTTGTCTCAAATCAATCATCATTATGTTTAGTTAGTGTTGTAAGTGTCAATCCTACTACTTGAAGCTGGGGAGAACCACTTATGTATCATCTAGTATACAATTCATAGTCCTCACATATAGATACATAGGATTCCCTTGTGCTTCATTTCTTCTGGTGGTGAGTTTTTATCAAGAAAACATATATGAACTTTTCATTTTCTTTATTAAAAATTTCATCTAACCTCTCACCATTGATGTCCATCCTTGAGAGAATCCCACGGTATGATTAACACAAAAATTAACAAGATTATTCACTAGGAACATATCACAAATCACATATTTAACATAAACATCATGTTTCTTAAACAATGGGGTATACTCGAAGAGGGGTTTTTACATTTAGAAATCATTTTCATGGGGCCAAATGGGCCTCATTACTTCACAATGAATAACTATGTTTTATAAAACATCCTCACCCAACACTTTAAAGTTATAGATCTATTTTAAATTATAATTAACAACAATGGATTCCCACATTTTAAAACAACTTGAAAAATCACATCAAAGTCCATACAATTTTCCTAACATACCAAATTATGGAATTTCCCCTTTTTAAAATCATACAAGAATCCATATTCATTTAAATCAACTTTCACAAATAATATACTCACCAAAGTTTTTGAGAAATACCTTCCACACACCCAAAAGAATATTAGAAACAACTTTTAAGAATTTAAATTGTCAACCATTCTAAAACAATCTTGGTATAATATTTTAATGGAAAATACACATGTCAGCACTTAAAGAAAACCTTCAAAATGATGGAAAGACCAACATCATGAATCACCATCACTTTTGATAGAATGAAAAGACAATTAAATATAAAAAAATATTTTTTAAAATAATATTGAAATTAAGGTATTTAATTTAGAGGTATAGGCATTGGGGAACTACATCAGGGTTAAACCAAATCGAATATCCGGCCCTTTGCAATTTCTAACTAAGAGCTGCTACTCCCACAATAATTATATTCAGTTTAAAATACATATAATTACATATATCCCCTATGAAAACACTCGCATGGCCCTGAAAATGTGAAAGGGGATCCTTCCATATATTCTTGTATTCATATACTAGTCTTCATTCACCTACATATTCATTTTCATATATATACATGGTCACACCAAGCCCCATACATGTATATTCACTACCATGGATGACTATAAATGCAACAAGGGAACCCATATATATATATATATACTTACCTATTCACACGTAGGTGAGTCACCTTAAATGTAATGACTCAAAAATACCATGTAGGGACCACACACTAAACATGTAATTTAATAAAAAAAACAATTTATGAAATACATAAAAACTAGATCCACAAAAATTTACAACAAAAACTATCTTTAAACCACAACACACACTATCCCATTTGAAAATAAATTTCACACCATTTACATTACTCAAAAAACCATTTATTAATATTAAAACAAAATCACACAATCAGTTTTACCATTTCTGAAGGCCTTTTGAAATCATCAAATAAACCAGAACAAATTCAAAACTATAGAGACATGAATCTTGTAACACAACTCCTATTTATATTTTATTATATTTTCATAAGATACAATAGATCACATCACCAAGGATCAATTAGTTTATTATTCTTGAAGAACCTGATAGATATGTGATTTCCATTTTACATCAAAATAAATTATAAAACATGTAAAAAGTAAATAATATTCTTCCTAAAAACTCATAAAAGGATTCATCCTACATAACCCAGGGAATAGAAAATAAATAAATTGTAAAATGAGATGCTTGGAAAGGGTCATGTACATAATAATATATTTTTAATAATTAAGGATATATAAATATAGAAAAGTGGATAATCAGAACACATTCCATTAAATTAAAAACTTAATTTCAATGATAGTCCCTAACTAATATTAACCTATAAATCACATTAATAATGGAGATTAAGTTCTTAATAATAAAAATAAATAATTCTAGACAGTCATCAACATTACATGACGACCTATTAACCAAGATATCATCAGTATTACCATCAAATTCTCTCAACCAATAAATCATACATAATAAATGTGTAGTTTTAAAACAAATAACTATCTAATTTGGACACATACATTGTTTCAACGAACCTATCGATGCGTCATGGGTCTTCCCATAACCTATCTCTATCTATAAATTTTTATATCCTATGCATTCATCATATTTTGAATGATCAACATAATACATTTTATAAAATCCTTATTTGAACCCAATTAACCATATGAATTCATGAATATGGAACATCAATACGACAACATCATAAAATATCAAGAATAAAAATAAAGAATATATCTTTGGATTATATCCCAAATAACATCAATAGTTTTCCTCAGAGTTAAAAATATCATTAAAATATAACCTGATCATTTCATAAGCAAAATCACAATTTCATTACAAAAAAAATTATTTAAAATTTAATATTTTATAGAATAATAGGAAAAACTATTCATTAAAAATAATAATGGAAACTTAAAAAGGAAGATTCAATTCAAAGAGTAGTCATGATAGTGAGAAAATCTATTCATGAGATGTACATTGAATGAAATATTTTTTTGAAATTGGGGTAAAAAAGTACCTATTTTGTAAAATGGAAAGAAGATTCATTTAAAAAACATTATAGAAAATCAAAAATGTTTAAAAATAACATTAAAAAATCTTTTGAGAATAGAAAATATTGAAATATTTATATGAAAATATTATTATTAAAGAAAAATACTACTAACCAAAGAAGAAATACTTTATTTTTTCATATGATCATTTTCATGATCAATTTATGTAAACAAGTGTATGAAATGGTAATATACATGAAAATTAAATGAATAAGTAGAGTTGATGAAAATAAAATGGTGTTATCAGATAAGGATTATATAATTTTGGTTAGGGTATATTCTATCATAAATAATCCTAAAATAAAATAAGATTATGAAAGAAATCAATTACCACTTTGGTATCTTTAGAAACATAACCCCAAGGAAAGATATAACATCAAATAAAAATTTAAATATAATTAATATAAATGTATTGATGATATATCTTTTTGTAGGGGAGGTATATATACCACATGAATGAAAATATTGGTGAATATAGAATATTCCTTATAGAAACAAAAGGGAAACGAGAA
This sequence comes from Viscum album, assembly GCA_963277665.1. Lineage (NCBI taxonomy): Eukaryota > Viridiplantae > Streptophyta > Magnoliopsida > Santalales > Viscaceae > Viscum > Viscum album. Next base: position 198,591 of record CAUJRU010000939.1, read on the forward strand.
ACCCTTACCTCATGTATGACTTTCTATGTATGTGTTTTTAGATAACTATATAATAAATTTAAATTTATAATAATTATTTAAAAAAATACAAACATAAATATATTGTAATATATGATCCTGTTATAACATTTCAATTCTTTTTTATTAAAACTTCTTTATTAAATTCATCATTATTGAGTGTTAACCATTTCATTTTTAGTGTATGTTTTGGTTTCCTAGATTCATTCCTTGAATATTTATCATGGTTACATCACGTAAAAAATTTTAATCTTGAAACAAATATCATATATATTCATTATTTACATATTTATTATCCGGGAAAAAAGGTTAACCTAAAAAATAGTTTATATCACATTATGGATGTGGCAGTCCACACGTTCAAATGAGAGGCATTATTATTTTCTGACGAGTGGAAGGGTAAAACAAGAAATGATATATTATATTTAATGGAAATTAATCATTTAAGAAATTTCATATATCTTCATTAGTTCCATCTTTATAACCATCCATGTAAAACTGTGATAAAAAAAATTACACCAATACGAGGAGATGTTATGTTGTACGTATGCATGTGCAAGGTTTAAATTTTATTTAGGATGGAAAATAGTCGAATAAATAGATGTATCTTAATCATAATAACATTTAAATATGTTTAATATAATGGATTAATTATTTTAGGATTGGTACAATTGATTTATAGTATGTATGAAAAGAAATATTTTTTGAAAGAGTAAATGAAAACAATTATCTATTCTTTGGTATAACCCCTTTAGTTACCATGTCATGACCCCTGAAATGGTATTTTAATAGAAAAATAACATACCACCCCTCCTAATTGGATTAATATGTGATGGGTGTGCTACAAGGCCTTAGGGGAAATCCCCAAAGAACCAAAGGGTTGTAAAAAATGCCAATGGTTTCATAAACAATTGAGGATGATTTTCCCTTTGAAAAGTAAAAAACAATATCAAGATAAATATAAAAACCCACTATATAATTCATTCAAACAATGTAGTAAAACTCAAAACATCCAAACCATGCCAAACTATATCACAGTAAAAATTTAAAATAAAAATGAACAAAAATCAAAGACATAGAAGATATAAACACCACAACTCCCAATATTCTCCAAGATCCAACCCCACAATCCATGACCAAGGTATCACAATGCATCATTGAAGAAATTAGATACCTATAAATTACATTTTCCTAATATATAACATCTATAAATGCACTAAAATACCCAAGATGGGGATGAGTATAAAACTCAATAATATTTCCCAATGGAATTCCCATCTCACACCACTAGGATATAACATGTTAGAAGATCTATATAAAAAATATTAAAACAATTTTATGAATTTTATATAAAAACAAAACCATTTATAATAAAAATAGTTTTTCATAGAAAGCATACAAACAAGAATTTAAAACCATTTCTCAATTTCTATTTTATTATACCCATTCATTTTCACACAACCACACATCCAAACATACATGCAACTATAGTCCTCCCAATACTCGTGAGTGGTGAGTCATCTTTTCTCCTAGCCATAACTTGGTGAACCATTTGGCCGAAGGAATCTTTACGCCCTTATGTTTCCTATAATTTTGAAAAGGGAAGCATCACATCCTTATCCGTCCAAAAGGAACATGAAGACACACCAACCATATATTAAAAAAGCCATGAAAATCCATTTAAATAAAATATTTCTATTATTAAAAACCATTACACCATCCTAATTATATGACTCAAAACAAATCCATATTTAAAAAAAATTTAAAATCATGAAACAATGAACTTCACACAAAACCAAAAAATTTCATAATTTTACAAAACCATCACTAAAGATGTATTACATCATGAATTGAAAATTAATTTCACAATTAAATTAAATCAATTATATAAATTTGAAACCATGAATTCAAGATATAATAAGTGGAGTCATGAGTGAATCCACCCTCCTCACAAACATTGTTGAAACCTAATAACGACATGAAAATAACAAAACCAAGCTTGAAACTCATAAAAATATCCTTAGATATTATTCCCCTTAAATAAAACATCTATAAATAATATTTATTTTCATCACAAAACATGAATATATACCCATATAAATAGTTCCATGAATCCAAGAGAGGGAAGAAGAAGTAGAAAATTATAGAAAATTATAATGAATGGCCACTTACCAACAAATTCAGCATCAAACACACATAGATTCACCTATGAATCACGTCCTTAATCAATATGAGTGGTCTCAAAGAAATAAGTACGAAGATATATCTAGATTATAAATTATTTATGGGAAAATAAAGGCTTTATAGATAAAATAGATTAGATATACAAAATCTAGATCTAATTTTTAATAGTGCTTGGTTAGGACACATGATTTGGAAAGCTTTGTGCTAACCATGAACTCGCCACTACATTCTAACAACCCTCACATGGTTGGATAACATGGTTAAACAAACCATGTTCAAACCATGCTAAACCCATATATACAACATTTCTTGGTTTCTCTTAGTTGGTCGCATGATTTGGAAAAACCATGTTCATATCCATGCGCCTAACCAGTGCCCACTATTTTTGTTTCATGGTTTATTTGGAAGTGTTTCAAGTTTTCTACAAACCATGATAAAAATGCGAACCTCCATAAAACACATAAAAACTTTTGAAAACTCTTATGAAAATACAGAACCTTAACCCAACTACTTTATATACATAAAATACCTAAATAATGGGTTAATTTCTAGAAATTGAGGGTGCTACATTCTCCCCACCATTGGAATTTCCATCCCTTGAAAGTTAAAAACCACCATTTTATGGAAATAATTCCATAAATTTATCATCCATAACTTCTCAAACACCAATTTTTCTTCTTTAATTGGACCATGTTTTCATAAAACTATCACAACACTGATAAATTTATCAAGTAAGAATCTCCCTAGCATATCCACAGTCTGCACTGCCCCATGAACCAATGTAGAATCTAGATCTAGGTAAACATGATCCCATATTGAATCACAGGGTCAGGATTAAGTTGATACTTATTTAGTTTTGATACATGAAACAAATTATTCACTAAACTAAGCCTTGGTGGAAAATCTAACCAATATTCCACCTCACCAACCCATTCAAGTATCTCAAATGGGCCTATGTATCAACGTGATAACTTTCTATGATTTCAAAAATGACTATGCCCAAGAATTTAAGAGATTATCATGAACACATGATCACTCACCTTGAATGAAAATGACTATTTTTGATGACCCTTATATGATTTATAAAGACTCTGAGCCATCTCTATCATCTTCCTCACAAGTGAATCTTTTTTATTGTCTCTTGAAAAAGGTTTAGTCCAACCGATGAAGTTTATCTTGATTACACCAAACTTAGTGGAGAATGATAAGAATGCCCATATAATGATTCAAAAGTATCTATATGTATAGAGTCCTGATAACAATTTTAATATTAGAACTTCATATACAATATATTCCCTCCCATGAGCCACCAAAATCAATTAAAAATGATTGAAGTATATATTACAACAATTGTGTCATCCTTTCTGATTTTACATCCATCTAAAGATGATACAACCAGCTTATTGATAAATGATTCCTAATAGATTGAGGAAATGATTTCGAAAAAACAATATGTAATGATCGGACATCAGTCTGATATAATAGAAATGATACTATATTCATATTTACCAATTATTTGATAGAGATTTTTTTTCCAAAAATTCACTCTATGTGAATCGAAAATATGGATGAAATTAGATTAATTTGTGTTCAAGAACACTATTACCCATATAGAAACATGTTTCTGAACCATACTTGGGAGACCTATTACAAAACCCATAACTATTTTTTACCACTTCCAAACATGAACCGATAAAACTACATCATACCCTATGGCCACTAATGTTATGCCTTACCTTCTAATAGGTGAGGAATCTCATAACAAACTCAACAAATCTTCCTTTCTTGATCGCCCAACAAAATTGTTGTTTCATTTACTTATACATTTTTTTTATTCCCTGATGATTAACCTATCTCAAATAGTGGTAAGCATGATGAATTTGTTCCAGAAAAGCAACGTGTATGACCATCCAATCTTGAAATCATAAAACTGATACTCTATCAAGTTTTCATCCTTAAGTGGACTCCCCCTCATTGAGTTTTTACCTCATAAACACATTATAAATCGAATTTTTTTGCCTCTTTGTCTTTCTCAACTAAATCAATAACCAAAGAAACCGGTAAGTAAACTGCATCACTACCTCAATATTCACAATCGTAATGTATTTCAGCTGTCATCAACATCAACTAAGATTTATTTGAAGCTTATTTTCCAACTAATAATATGATTTCCTACATAATTAATCATCCACCAAATTACCATTACCCAAGGTACACATCAAGTCAAAGTCACACATTTATAGATACTCCATCTATCTTCTTTGTCTCAAATTCAAATCACTTTAAGAAAGTGTGTTTTAGAGAATTATAATCTTTAAGCACCATAGATTTATCACAAAAAAGACAGTGATGTCTGGTCTTAAAAGAACATAATTAAACATCTAATTCTAAAATGATTGTTGGGTACTTTTACTTATGAAATAATAAATGTCATGAGCCATAAACAACAACATGATCTTCTTACATCAGAACGCACCCCATCCCAAATCATGAAGCATATTAATACCCCATATAGCTTTTTCTTGAGATAGGAAATATTAATATCAGGGATAATTTAATACAAACATTATGCTCTTTTAAATAATTCATACATTCATTGTTCCATTTTAATGAAACATTTTCTCTTACCAATACTATCATTGGTAAAGCTAGTCATGAAAATTCACAAAAAATCATCGGTGATTGCCACCCAATCCAAGGAAACTACATATCTCAAAGGAATTTTATTGGATACTTCTAAGAGATAATAATATATATCTTTTATAGGTACACATAAAGAAATTTTTTAGATATAACATTACCAAGGAAACATACCTCTTCTATCCGAAAAACACACATTGAATGTATAAAAAAAATGTTGATCGAATAAGAGACCTTACTTTTTGTCTATGTTTTTAATAAGCTAAAAATTTTACATTGAATAAAAAAACATTAAATCCATGAACAACACTAAAAACTAATCTATATAACTTTTAAATATTTGATTCATTAATAATATAAATACTTTTAGTGCATTTTAAATACTAAAAGGAATAACTACATACTCTTAATGGACATATTTACTCATGAAATCTAAATTAAGAATATCAATCTTTTGAACCAGTAGTTGGTGATATCCCAAACATTTGTTAGTTTTATAGAATCACTTGGATATCCTAAATTGATCAAAAAAATCATCATTGTGCGCAATAGGGTACTGAATTTTCATCCTAAAATGGTTATTATTATGATAATCGATACAAAACTAATGAGTTTTATCTAACTTTTTGACAAACCACATTGTGGATTTCCATAGAGACATACTAGAGTAAATAAACCCTTTTCCTTCCAAATATTCGAACTAGAAATTCAATTCCTTTAATTCTAATGGTTCCTTCTGATAATATGAAAGATAAATGGAATTGGCCCCTTTGAAGAGATCAATCATAAACTTAACTTCTCTTGTGGGCTGAAACCATGAAATTTTATTGGAAAAGTAACCAAGAAACTCATCAAGAATTTATAGAAACTATTATCCTTGATCTCATCCACCATTAACAAGGTCAAAGCTACCAACCAGTATATGATATTTCCAATTGTTGGTTCCAATGATCATTTATCGCCTACCTTTATATTTTTATCTAATCAATATAGATGTTCAACACCATTATCGGTTCAAAATTTAACCCTTTAGATATAGCAGTCGATGTGAGATTTAAATATTTTCAACCAATCCATACCCGTGATTATTTCATAGACATCCACCTCAATAATAGATAATTATCATTTCAATTCTACTCCACCAATATTTATAGAACATTCTTTTCACATAAAGGCTCAACATTCACTTTTAATAAGAGGATTTTAAAGTGTAAAAAAAGATATCACCATTTCAAAATGAAAACCTAGAATATCAATATCATTATAAGAAATTAGAAATTGTATACACCCATATAAAAAATGTTGAATAAGTACAGAATTAAAAAAAATTCATACCTATAAATATTGAAGGTCTCTATTTATCATCCATGATCACATTATCTAATCCATAAAATTTCTTACTCTCCAAAGTTTCTTATTGTTACCCTATTGATATTGCACATCTTGAGGGGTCAGGGTATTACTAGAATCATCATGGCATTCTTAGTTCTTATAATGATGATTATTACACTACCATCCTCCCATCCAAGCATACAACGTCTTTGAAACATGTTATGTGTCCTTAGCTCCTGACCTTAGAGCACTCTGACAATAGAAATAAAGATTAACTATCAATTTGAAATTGTGACAATCTTTATGTGGTGTTGAATAATTTCATTTAATGTGGTAAAAATAACCACATTGAAAATATCCAGGCTATCTATTCGGTTTTAGAGAAATATTCACCAATCCTTTTTTATTATTCAGAGTTGTACGAACACCATTGAAATAGGTGTCCCTTTTTTCATTATTTGTATCATTATAGCTCCCTCTATTTCCCATAGGTATCAACATTCTCCCTCCACCCCCATTAATTTATATCTCCCTTTATTCCACTTTCACTCTATTTACTATCTCTATATAACATGATATACAATGAACGATAATCATAGAGAAAATATCTCGCCTCAACCCTGATACAAAAATATGTGAATTTAAGGAAGTAGTTCTAGTAACTTCTAAGGTAATGTGGTCTAAATTACTAAATTAACCGCACAATATATTATCAATAGATTCTATAGAATCAATCTTAAAAAGTCTATTTTTTAGTAATTCTAATCATGTTAGGATATAATTTTTTATTGATTTTTTTTTCAAAATCCTCCCATGCAATTCCTTAGTAAAATTTATCTTGAACTACTAAATCCCACAACTATCATTCTTGATGCTCCAACATATATGTGGAAAAATTGATTTTTAACTCAGCTGGGGTGCCTATGAAATTGAATATTTTATTCATCTTATTCATACACAATTAAACATTTTCGATATTGAATAATTTCGAATGATTGGTGGATTCTTATTTTAGAATTAAATGAAATAATCAATTTTCCATGCTTCATTCCTTTTTTTCCTTATATCCATGGCCAAAAATTCCTCAAAAATACTATAAACTAGTAGCTGGTTCACTTTTGGATCAGGCGTGATCAAATTCCTTACAAACTCTTTGGGGTTGTTTATTCTACACCTAACCAGTGTAGTTTTCTATAACTCAATGAAAACACCATATTGTTTCACTCTCTAGAAATTGCAGGATTACGAATTTCAAATTAGCCACATAACACATAAAACAACAAGGATTTTCAAAAATCATTAGTTTTATTCTTTAAAACCATTTTTTATAATTCCTCCATACTCTTTGAAAATCAAATCATTTCCAACTATTTTAAAAAATAAAAACTTTTTCATCAAATAATAAATAAATACTCAAAATGAAATATGCACTCCTAGTGGGAAATAATATCTATCAATGTATGTCATGTTATTCTCATCAGGTAAACCCATGATGATGAGTTAACCACTCCTAGAATTGTATCAAAATTATTCATGTACCTAAACACTCTGGTAACTTGATGTTCAACATAAATAGGTTAACTGCCACATTTTATGCTCTACATTTCATGTTCTAGTTTTCTTACTCTTTACTAACATCCAACTCTAGCACTAAAATGTAAATATTTTTGACTTCATGATCAAACAAATTAAAGTATTTTTAACATCAATCCCTTCGTCATTGGTGTGAGAAGTGATGAGAGTGTTGTTAGGAATTGGGTTACATCCCCAAGACACCAAATGATAGAAATAAATTCCATGGGCTTTATGAACAATTAGTGGATGATTTCACATTTGAAAATTAAAAGAACTATACCAAGATAACCATGACCCAAAAACCACTATATAATGCCTGAAAAAATGTAATAAAACAAAAAAATCTAATCCAATCCAAAATATAACACAGTAAAAAGTGGAAACCAAACCCAAATAACTCAAAGACACAGAAGTCATAAACTTCATAGCTCCCAACATAATACAAGCTCCAAATCTATTCAAAATTCCAAAAGTATGATGATGCATCACTAATCAAATGGAATACCTCGCCTTTCCCCTTGTCTCAATATACCACAACTGCTAATACACCAATGTTTTGAAGAAGGGGGTGATTATAAAACTTATTAGGATTTCACCAATGACATCCCAACTCAGTTTACAAGGATTGAACTGTTGAAAAATTTATATAAAATAGTTTCAAATTACTAAAATTAGTTTATGTCAAAAAAAATCATTTCTGATGAAGACAATTTTCAATGGAGAGCAAGAAAATTTAAAACAATTTCCCAATTTCCATGTTGGCATACCCATTCATTTCCACATGTCCATGTATGTATGAAATTGTGGACCTCCCAATACTCATGAGTGGTGAGTAATACTTTCGAAAATATGTCACATGGGGATCCATTTGGATAGGGGAACTTCACACCATTATCCATCCCATTATTTTTGTGGGGGGAAAGTCCATACCCTTATCTAGTCAAAATAAACATAAAATAATGCCAACCATATATTCCAAAACCCAAGAGATTCCATTTCATTAAAACAATTATTTTATTTAAAAATTTCCAAAAACCTTTTCCCATGAATCAAAACAAAACCATATTTTAAAATAATCATTTTAAAATCATGAAAACAATCAATTTCCGTAAAACTAAAAAAATTTATAATTTCAAAAACCCATCACTAAAAAGATTTTCCATCTAGAATTTCACATTAATTTCAAAATTTAATTAAATAAATTAAATAATTTTAAAATAAATAATTTATGTTCTAGTTAGAGGATTCAATAGTGAATCCACCTAACTCACAAACATTATTGAAACAAAAGAACTGAACAAAACACCAAAAACCTAGCTTAAAACTATTAAAACAACCTTATACATTATTAAATTTTATAAAAAAACCCATTGGTCATCATTATCAACATCAAAAAACATGAATATATACAAATTGGATTGGATCTGCGTATCCAGGTGTGTGTAAAGAAGAAAACTATGGAAAAAGATGAATAATGAACCCTTACCAACAAATATAGCCCCTAATACACCTAGATTCACCGTAGAATCACTCCTGGATCAAGAGGAATTATATCCATATCTTAGTTATGAATAAAAATTCAGTTTGTGGCTTTTTAGGTTGAAAAAAAAAGGATTAAGTGGAAAAATTGATTAGATCCCCTAAATCCTAATATAATTTCTAACAGTGCACCGTTAGGGCACATGTTTATGAACACTATATTCTAATCATACACTAACCAATACATTCAAACACCCATCACATGATTGAATAACATGATTAGAAAAACCATGAACTAATCATGCTAAAACCCTCTGTTCAACATTGTGTGGTTTATCCTAGGTGGTCACACGGCTTCAACAGACTATGTGCCTAACCTAGAACCTACATAAATAAAGGTTTAATTACCTCATATTAGGGATGATATAAGGAAAAAACTTATAATTACTATATAGGGATGTTTAGAAGTAAATTTTTTAGGTTTTGGTATAGCAATGTTTCTCTCAATGGTGTAAAGAAGATATGTGAGGGGTTTTATTTTATAGGTTGAGGAAACAACACACATAGAACTATTAAAAATACTTAAATATAATAAATTTGTTTTAAAGTGAATTTAGAATCATGTCTCCATAATTGCATATCTATGGTCATATATAGAATAAATAATATCAAAAAATAATGTTTTGAATGTTTTAACTAGTATTATTAACCGTATCTTTTGGTTTAACCCCTTTGTTAACCAATTTTATCCATAATTTTAAAAATATTTTTTTTCAAAACTAAAGGGTTATAATTTTCTTATAATTTATCACTTGGATTATAAAAATCTAAGGGATCATATTTTAAAACATTTCTCATCATTCTTCTTCCCTTTAAAGTATTTTTTGAAAATATAATAAAATATTATTTAATATAAAATACTATAAAGATTTATTTAATTCTATTCACATAATTTTATAAGAAATAAATCAAGAGGTCAAATGGAATTAGAATATAGTCAATTTAAACATAAATAATACATTATTATTATCTATAAAATTCTTTATAAACCATAATTAATCCAATATACATTTCATTTATTGTTTTTAAAATTTTTTACTCTCACTTTCCCAAATCTTTCAGAAGAAATGTCTTGGAATTGAATTAGAGATCATGGTAAATATAAAATCAATAGAAAATTAGAAATAAATTTCAATAATCTAAATAATTTCATAATGATCAATAAATATTTTAATATTATATAAAAAATTGTTTTTATTCCAATGTTAACTTATTATAGATATTTAAAATCTATAGATTGAAATTTTTTTATTTATTTAAAATATTGTATAGGACATTTTTAAATGAAAAACAATCTAAGTGGCCATAAATTAGAAACTTAGAAGATAATAAAAGAAATATACACATCTGATAATTTAAATCAATGTGATAATGTTATTTTATAATCTTTATCCCAAATTTTTAAAAATTCTTTACCTCTTTTACCGTTACTGAGGTGATAGATATTTTTCATCGTTACAATTTGTAATGCTCAGAAACATGGTATTATTTAACAAATTTTAACATAATAATTAAAAATAAGGAGTCAAGATTTTGTGGTTAAATATCTAGATGTGATTGAATAAATTTTAATTTAAATCAATATAATGAAATGAAAAAACATTTTTATGGAAATGTGTTTTAAGAAAAAATAAATTATATCATAATCATGAATATTTTCGATACAAATGGAATCAATTAAAATATTATAAAATAAATTTATATTTTATTTATTTATTTAAAGATTTTAATATTAATTTTAATTTACTTTGTTTAATTAATAAAAATAATAGTTTTTGAAAATTCTATATTTTTAACTATTCACTGAATAATCATGTATTTAAGGAACCCCTATATTTCACCCTATGTTAATTTCATTATGGTGATTTTAAAAAATGAGTTTAATTTTATAAAATTAACATTTTATTTTTTTAAATTACATATATTCTCTAAGAAAAAAATTTATAGAATTAAATTTCTTATGAAACCTTATTTTTTAAGTATAAAATGATTTCACTAAAAATTAAGTCTTTATTTACTAAGAATTGATCAATACATTTATATTGAGTACAAAAACTATAATTATATTATATAATGCAGTTATTCGCATTAAAACAATCTATTTTAAGGGTTAGGATATGATTGTCATGTATAAATAATAATATTGTTATAATATAACTCAATTAACTTAATGCTCAATATTGTGTGTTATGCAAGATATCAAAAATACCATTTATATAAACCAATTTTTTGGGTGTTATATATAAGTTAATATTGATCATAATTTCATTGGAATAGATAACCCTTTAAGTCAGTTGACATAATTGAATATTTACTATTTTTTGGGAATTAGGATTAGATAACATTATTGAAACCCATAGGAATTTCTCTAGCTGGAGGGAAAAATTTTAAAATTATTTGAAATTATAGATTATTTCTTTATAACTTTAATTAGAACCCTTTATAGGAACTAATAAGTGTATGTGGTTGTGGAATAGATTCACCTTGGTGTAATTCGATAAAAAAATTTGTTTGAGTGTTGACTTGATGATCACTTAGTGCAAGATGAGTAGGCTTAAGACTGTACACCAGACTAGACACTCATGTGGGATATGATTGTGAAACTAACAAGCTCAATAGAAAATACTTCCATGGGATGAATATATTTATTTTTGATAACCTAATTAGTAATGATCATAAATAAAAAATATTTAAATATAGAGATTCATAAGTTAGTTTATTCATGAGATTTTTGAATCACTTAATTTTTGTTTATAGTTTCATTTCATGTGTTCTTTATTTTCGTAAAATATAATCATTCCTTCTTATAAATAATTTCAAGAGGAAGGATATACCATTTTAATAATTGATGTGTTAGAATGTGCTATGATTTTTGAAATGTTAAACCAATAGAGGTAAAAGATGGAGGGAGAAATATTTTGATTGTGTCAAACTTGTAATCTTGTATTATGATTATAAATATGAAAATATTTGAATTCCAAAACATCATATTACATAGAATCATGGATTTTAATATATTTTCATGTGAGAAAAATGATCAAGTAATGAATATTATATTCCCTTCATGTGATGAATATGGGAAGAAGTGCCTAGAGAAATTTCTTCAAGGAATTGTAAGATGTTTTATATGTGGGATGGGAGTACATACTAAAAATAATTTATCAGTGAAATAAATGATCAATTAACATGAAAATAGAAATATAGTAATTATCCAAGTCAATTCACAAACCCACCTTCTATCATGAATTAAATATCTTATCCTCTACCTTGACTATGTGAAAATGTGAATCATGTTCAATGACTACCATTAAATTGGATCATGAAAATTTGGATACATTTATACTCCACCCTAGAGTCTAGGATATAATTCTTGATTTATATTATAAGAACTCTTTAATATATATGATGTTTTTTATGAGTATTAAATTTCCACTTTAATGCATCTATATTGAATTATCAGTTAAAAATTATAGTTGTATGTTTTTTTGCATTTCAATTTTATGTTAATAGGAATGTGAATTGTGAAAATATTACTATTTTTCTTCTAGATGTTATAAATTTTATTTTGGAAATATATTTTTCTATATATATATATATACGAAAACCTAATTTTTGAAATAATAAAATCCAATTTCATATCTACCTATCATATTTTAATAGTACTTGAAGGATTATGAACTCCCTTTGGGAGAATATTCACAAATATGGATCTTATTACTGAATAATGAGGGAGTTAGAGATCAAATGGTTGGAAAAGAAAAATAATATTCTGAATATTCCTATATATGTGTTCATTGTATTACCCATTATTTTGAATTTGATGTCTCATATGTAACTGTATAGTGATTTTTTCAATCTTATAGACACACTTAGGTATTTTCAATAGTATATAATAACTAAAATTTTAAGGATATAGTTTCTTTAAATAATGGATAATGCAATACCCCATGATTCCAACATATAATTCTCTATTAAATTAAAACAATATTGAATAACACGATTCATAGGAAACCCTAAACAGCAATGAATCCAAAATACCTTTTACGAGAATAATATTATAAGTAATAATAGATATAAATATAATGTATCTATTTAATTTGGGTGTAAAAATCGAGGCAACTGAATTTTGGAATTTATATTTAACGAAAAATAAGATTATATTTTAATTCCAATTCATTAATAAATATAATAATTATGTAAAAATAAAAATATTATTAGATTAATATTAAAAATATGTTTTCCAAAAAAAATCATATTTGGAGCTATAAATTTTTATTTTAAGAAACTAAATATATTATGGTTTAATATTGACTAAATATATTGTTTAATAAAAATAATTTAGTTAATAATTGATAGAAATAAAAATATGAATTGATAAACACTAAAAATCCATTTTTTTATTAAAATAAGTTTTTATAATATTTATGTATTTAAATTCAAAATATAAATTTATGAATTATAGAATTTAAAATTGAATAAATTAACATCATTTTTTTATTTCTTAATTAAATATTTTCTAAATATTATTTTATAATTTTTTCAGAAATAATTGATATGTTATTAAACACTAAAAAATAATTCTTTATAATATAACGAAAATGTTTTTTAATAAATAAGAAGAAAAACCTAAACCCTTATATAAAATACTTGTTCGTAAAATTTTATTTTTCATGTGACATTATAAATTTAAAAATAGTTTGTTTTATTTAGAAAACCCCTTATCTACATGTTTATAATTAATCTATATTTTTTAATAGAAATTATTTGTAGCCTTTCATTTTTAATGGTAATTTTTCTAGGTTTAATTCATTCATGGATTGTTCTGAATGAAAAATAACACTTAAATGGTTAATTAGAAAGCAATTACTATAGTATAAATAAATAATTTTTATTATTTAGTCTTTTTCATAATTTTTAATTATAAAAATAAACTTTTTTTGAAAATGAGTTTCGATATGTTACATGCACTAATGTTAAAAATAAATTTTTAAAATTTAATATGATAAAATGAAATTTCTATTATGAATAAATAGATCTGATTTATGTAATATGGCCCATGTTATTTTTAATTATTAAAATTTAATTACAAAGGTATAGATTTGATACCATGGTAAAAACAAAAAATGGTAAAATTGGAAAAATATGTGAGTTAAAGACTTAAAAACATCATATAAATATATTATAAAATGTATGTATGTGTATTTCATGACAATATCCCTTCCTAAATCCATTATTTTAAACAATTGGATCTTTTTGACCCTGGAATATTAACGTAACATTTAATGTTATTCCAAAAATACCACTCCATCCACTTATAAAAGAGTATGGTAAATATTCCCAATTACTCCTTGTCCATTTCAATTTTTTATTTATTCTTCCACATCCTTATTTTAAATATATAATGAAATTTTATTATGATGATTAAATAATAATTAACAATAGTTTTTATTTTATTATAAAAACAAAAACATCATCATTTGTATGTGCGTTCTACCACCTCCAGGAACAACATGATTGATCTCTCATAACCGCATTTCATGGATGGTAAAAAAGGGATATTTAAGGGATTAATATAATATTTATAATCTTATTATGATTATGATAATATAATACATTCCATATCTTACTCCAGTTATATGGAAAAGTACACATCTTCAATGCCTATGTGTGGAAAACCGCCTCTATGATAGTGACATATTTTATTTTTAACCATGAATTGAAATTGATAATAAGTTACCTTAAAATTTCATTAATCACCTTAAATGTGAATATTTAATATAATAACTATTATATAATAATATTATTTTGAAAAAATAATTTCCTTCATGATACTCATCAATAGATTATATATTCTCCTTGTATGGGTCGGTCTAACAACTAACATAAATAACACTATAAATTTATATGATGGTTTACAATGGAGATATAACTACTCACATTGTTTAAAAATAAGGATTAATTAATTATTATTTTACGGTTCGATAATCTTTATATTAAAATTTTACTTATTATTATTTTATCAACCATTTATTTGGTGAAAATTACTGAAATAAGATCATTACTAACTTCATCGTTATGAATCCAAACAAATATTCATATTAAATGATATTATAATATTATAAATCATTTAAAAAATATATTATATTAAATATAATGATCTTTTAAGGATAAAATTTGAATCTATAATCAATAATCTACACCACTATTATAAATCTTGTACTATACAAAACTATGGAATATAGTACCATCCAATTATGAAAATAAAATATAAGTAACTAATGTATATATAATTAATAAATATATATATATATGAATATTCTTAAAGATAATATGTATGAATAAGGTTATAAAATATTATATTATAATATTTATTTTTTTACTGAATTTTATATCACGTTCGCCAATGCATGAATTAAAGTTAAGGGTTTGTGCATCACCGTTTTTCTTTATTTATATATGATGTACTCTCACCCCTTCATTCCATTTTTTTCTGTATCTATTGGATGTGAATTTATTTTAACATTATTTTTCGTGAAATTTAAGGGATTTTAAATTCCATCTCATATTTTACCATTCATTAGTCTTCAATTTTAAATATGATGATGATCTAAGGGTCTAGGTCTTAATTTTAACTCATTGAGATATGTTTTGTTTGATGCAGATATTTTATTTTATATGATTTATATACTGCCTATTTGGTATGTTATATCATCATTCCCTTTATATTCATGTCATTTTATGCACTATTTAAATATCTCAATTTAATGATCAATTGATTCATTTGATTCCCAATACATAATTTTTTTTCATAAAAAAATTTCCTTTTTATAACTTATAAAGATTATTATAGGACTTTTATGCTTCAAAGTTGAATTATCATATCCTATGATTGTATTCACTAGTGTTTACACATAAATTTATTTTGATTTACATTTTATCCTCATGAAATAATTGTTCAAATATCATATTCTATTGATACTCATACACCATCAATGTAACACCTTGATAGTTTTTGGGAAGGAAGAATTACTTTAATCTTTTCAATATTCTACATTTTACACAACAATGAATATATATTTTAATATAAGAAAGAACAATGATTAGTTTGAGTTGAATGAAAAAAGTTATATTTGTTCTATATGAACCACTTATATTATCTTTTGATACATAAAATAGTATGTTTGGTATGTTTTACACACAATTACGAGTTCATTTGACAACTTGTGTTGCACACAAGACCTAGTTTTTCAAAACATCAATGTGCTATTAATACTGTTATTAAAATATTTTTATA
>CAUJRU010000939.1:215372-255498 GCA_963277665.1 Viscum album
TTATATCGAAATTATAATATGGAAAATACTAGATTAGAAGAACAACAACGACACCTCAGGAGATTGCTGTAAAGGAAATATCAGAAAACCATCAATATTTAACCCTACGAATTAGGATCTAACTATAAATAAGTCATCCTACTACTGGAAATATAAAACCCCAAGAAAGAGGAGGAGAAATCTAAGAAATGAAGAATAAATCCTGAGAGAAGGAGACTTACTTGAAGAATCTTGAAGAAATCACACAAAATCCCCCACCAAATGGAGGTACATGGGAGAAAGAAGGGTGGAGGGAAGCACCTAGGTCTGATAATCCAAATTGGGGAAGAAAATGGGTGATTTGAGGTTCAATCCAGAGAGGGAAAAAAATTAAACCCCAATTTTGAATGGCCTTGACATTGCACATGGTTAGACAGCCCTGTTTTTTGAAACCATGTGGTGTCGCCTATCCAACAAGGAAATTTCACATGGTTACCCACATGGTTTGACACAATGTGATGCAACATTGTGGTTTCCCACTATCAACAAAATTTATGTGATGGGCCACACGGTTTGAAAAATCATCCACCAACCATGCGCTTCACACCACTGAATCCCAAAAACATCATTTTAATAAAAAAAATTCAAGGTAATCCCATTGGTATACACTGGGGTCAAAAAAATACCTTTACACAATGACAAGGATGTGGCATGCCTAATTTTTATTTGTCTTTTTCCTGAAATTGTTGTTTACATAAGTGAAATCACACAGATTCACCATGATAGTGACAAAAAGTCTCGTTCATGGTAATTTAGTTCATAAAACCTTCTTCTTATAATTATTGAGTAACCTGAACCCCACTGATTTATCTCACTGGACTATTGTGTAAATCTATGTTCTATATAAAGAGAGAAACTGTATAGTTTAAATGATTTTTTTGTGTTCCCCTCAAGAGGATACCATATATTTTTAGATGTAGTCTTGACCCGAGTTTCATGAAAAATAAAAAAGATAATTCTTTAAATTCATCATTTTCTTCATATTTTGATTTTCCTCCCTCCTGTAAGACCAAATTATGACAAGAGAAATTATTTTAAATGAGAAATGAATCTCATAAGGATATGTGAGGAAGGGTGTCTAACAAAAGTGTTTTGTGAACAAAGTACAAAAATTCATGAAACATTGATTTTGTGAGTCAGTAGCTAGATATAATGAAATAATTCGTTTATATATATTATTATATTATTTTCTAAAAAAATAATATAAAAACACATCCCATATGATCTAGATCTATAGTGTCATTTTGAGACTGGTTATGAAATTAATCCACATAAACAAAACTAAATCATCTTTATTTTAATATTAATAATTTACTCATATATCCCATTAATCATATACTAATTTAGAGTATACCCAACAAGTAGACATGTTGAAATGGGTGATATGTATAGTCAAATAATTTAATAATTAGTGTTAATCATGATAACAAGAAATAAAAATGAGGGAATAAGAATATAAAGATGTCATAAAATGTGAGAATCATATATAGGAACATGGAATAAGAAATTAATATCATGGGATTTTATAATCCTTGGAATGTGTCAATAACATAAAAATGATATAATAAGAATTAGTTAAGGATCACTACCAAGGAAACCTTACTTAGTGTTATAGGGAAAACACTAATGCACCATAATTTGTATCTCTTGATGTAATTCCCTGACCCTGAAAGACTAAAGCTAGTGAATTATTTTAATACATTGGCATGATTACAAGGAATCGAGTCCTGAATGGCCAATTAGTTTAGTAGTCATGGAAAATAGTTTACATACGTGAATGTTACCTTACACATTCAAATATAAAACACAACATAAATAATCCATTGAAAACTCCAATATTCCCCTATCTTAAATCTGCATATCAAACATAATAAAATTCTTTGAATCCTGGGAAAACAAAAAATAAGAAAGAGGTTAGATCATATGCTCAGTAAAAGTAAATAATTTAGTGGAAGCTATAAACTTTTAAGGAAATATGTGTAATAAAAACAACAAAATTTTAAGCATAAACATGAACATAATATGAAGAAAATAAATCAAACATTACCATATAAACATGAACAAGGATATTCTATAAGTCGAATAACCACATGTAATAATTAATTTAATAATGAGGGAATGCCTAACGTTGGAGATCATTAACACATAGTAAAGGCCTCGTACGAAGACTACAAATGAAATTTTTTGTCAAGGCATTGTGCCAAGACACTAGTTTGCCTCATGAGACCTATCGAAGCATCGAGGGGCTATAGCGGGCCCCACCCACCACTTACTAAGTCTATTTAATTCCTTATAAGAAAATTTTGAATCATAACATATAAATTCGTATCAAAACTAGCATATGAAATGTTAATACTTTAGCCATAAAACATGAATAGTATAAAAATATCATGTCCACAGTAAAACATATCATAACTCATTTCATACAATATGGAAGATTGTATTATAATAAATCAACCTCAATCAAGAATAATAGCCAAAAATGATGTTGACATAGTTGAAAATAATCAGTAAAACCCTTTGAGGGAAATATTTTTTTTCATGAAATTATTTAAAATGCCAAAATTTATAAAGGAATAAGTTTAAAAGATATTTTTGAATCAAAGGGTACCATACCACTTCGAATCTTTTTATAGGAATTAACATTTTAAAACATTCATGTCCATATAAATAAATCCTTAAAACCATTTTGAAAACAATTATATTTATGAGAAATATTTAGAAGAATAAATATTTAAAACATTTAGAATGATGTTTTAGTTAAATAGAACCTTAAAAGAATTATTTTGAATTTTATTTTATGAAGCATGGACATGTATAATAAATATTTCCCATAAAATACTTACACATAAACAATCTCATATGATAATGAGATTGAAGAATTAACCCTTACCATGCACTTTCCTTTGGTCAAGGGTACGTTTAACCTCCTGTATAATGACCATAGTATGTTATTAAATTATACCAAAATAATATTAATATTTATTATATCATGCATGATTCATTTATGATTTTATAATACCAATTTAATAATTATTTCCATGTTAAATTAATATTTCGGGTAACAATCTCTTTTTTTAATGTACGTGTTTTAATTTGTTGTTCTTGATCATATCATTACGATCATGATTTAAAAACATCCAGAATATAAACAGGATATATATAATATATATTTATAATATAAATATCTATAAAAGATAGATATATGAAATGGAAAAAATTGTTTATGGAGACGGTAGGTTGTAAGTATGCATAAATGTTGTTTCTGTTTTCATATCATATTGAATGAAAGTAAGTGAATAAGATATATATAAGTACATATATACATATACATATATATATATATCTACAAAAGAATTATTATGTCATATATTACATACATATTAATAATATATATTTTTATAATCATCGTTGAATGGTGAACCTAAAAATGAATCTCATCACGTTGTGGAGATGGTAAGACATACGTACACACGAGCGATGATATCATTTCCTTAATGATTAAAAGGTGTGGAATTGAAAGGTATATTAATTTTAAAGAGAAATTATCATGTTATTTTCATTATTTATATACATATTATACATCATTATATCCATCCAAATAATGGAGTGTTGAATAACAAATTACACCACGACCTGGAGATGGTTCGTCGTACTTACACACACATGGTGAAATTATCATTCATATAATGGATATAATAATGAGTATGTTTGTACCATATTTATAATAAAATAATAGTATTTAGAGGGTTCTGGATTTATTATTTTCTTATGGAAATAACAAAAAAATAGAAAGTTGAAGAAGATAAGAACTTTGAAAGAGGTGATAAATTAATTGCCTCTTCTTTGGATGTTTCCTTTTGATTTTAACAAAAGGGAACCTTAGGATGTATTTATTATCTAGTGTAGGACTACAGGTTTAATTGAGGGATGTTTGGAGAAGATTTTGGAAGGTTTGGCCGATCCAAATGGCTTTTCAAATGTGATTTTAAGAGAAGGGGAAGTGCCCTTTTATAAGAGAGATGAGGGTCACTTTAGGAAATGTTTGAAATATTATTTTATTATAAAATAATTTTCAGTTTATAATGGAACCAAATTGATCTATTTCAAAGATAAGGTGGGTATGGGTTAAAAAACTCACAACCATTTTGTTTTAGACAAGTTTAGGTTAGCATATTAACCCTATCTTTTGGATTTAACTCTTAGTTAAATAGTTTTACTTTTACCATGTCCTCTTGTATTATTATATTTAATGGTTAATAAAACTACTATAAAAAGCCAAGATAACACCAGGTGGTTCATTATTGATATATATAACCTTATACTAGTTCTTTTTCTGAACCTTAGATTTTTAAAAATATTATATCAATTACTAATATAGTATTTTTTTTTAAACTCATTTAAGTCAATCTAGACACTATTTGGTATTTTGTTTTTGTTAAAGTCATAAAAACATCATCACTTCAAACAAAAATTATTTAATCAACCCAAACATGTCATAGTAACCTATAATATTCTTGGATGGAATCAAAAGGCTCAATTTAAATTTATTTTTATATTTATAATATCAATTATTTTAATCCCTTATTGATAATGTAATTAAAGCATCATCATTGTGTCATAAATAAATTTAATTATGTAAACATTAAAAATTATAAATAAAATACCATTATTTAGGAAATATTTTTAAATTTATAATGAATATTAATAGTCGAATTTATCTTATGTATAACCTTATATTAAAAATGGTTTAGTTATTAAACTTTTTATTTAACACATTTTACTCTTCTTTAAATAAAATAATATTAAATATCCAAATCTAATACAAGTAGACAAAATGATCATATTTCATTCCTAAGGTTGTTTTTGGTCGATATACACTTATCCAATAGAATTAGGAAATGGTTTAGGGTAATTATAATATCATTTTTACCTTTAATTGCCATATTTAATTTTAACCACGGTAAATATAATTCATGAGTTACTTTTCACAAAAAATTATTTTCATCTTATTGAACCACATTTTAAATTCTGATTTCAACTGTGTCTCTCAGATTTTAAAATTAAATACACAGAAGTGGTAAAATGACATTTTATGAAAATATGCAAATGTGCCAAGAAGTAGGGTGAATGACGTTAAAAAGTCCAATAAACTTTTATACATCTAATTTTATTGTAAAATGACTCTAATGAATTACATTGTACTTATATAGGTATAATATATCTATTTTAACTTAAAATAAATTTAAATATATAAATAATTATTTATATAAAAAGTCTGGTTTAAAGAATAACACAGTGTTTTCACTATTCTTCAAAAATTGAATGTTTTCAGAATTATACCAAAAATTCAACCTAAGCTAATTTTGATATTTAAAATTCAAAAAAAAATCTATTTTACAAAATTAAAACCATATAAGTTGCATTAATTAATTAAAAATTATTTCCTATTGTCAAAACCAAAAAGCGTGTTTTTTAAAAAGTAAAAACTATCAAAAGATTAGTATGTGTTTATCTTAAATTTAATGGTGAAATTACATATAATGGCATACATTGTATTAAATGATAAAAATAAAATCTAATTATACTTCCAAACCATTCAATTGAAAAATTATACACTATAAATTGTTTTATTTAAAAAAGTTGTCTTCAATTAAAATTTAGTATTTTTCACTATTCATCAAAATATGAAAGTTATCTGAAAAGAACCAAAAATTTATCCAAGCTAAATTTTTATATCCCACTACTAAATAATAATTTAATTTCATTAAATTGAATATATAAAAGTCTAAAATATTGGTTTTAAAAAGGGTTCTCTATTTAAAGGTGGTAAAAGTGCAATTTTTTTAAATACTTATTTTATCTGAATTAAATGAATTTGTTCATATATTATGTCTTGGAAACACATAATATGGATTTTAAAATTATATGAAGTATATTAAATTAAAAATTAAGTTAATTCTATTCATAATTTCTTTTTAAATGGCTAGTTTGGTAAGTTGTGGTGCGTTTGAACTCGCTGTTGCATGTAGAACAAGTTATTGAATTACTTTGAAGAGATTATGTACTTTGAAATATTGTGGTGTTAAATTGTCCCCTTATTCAATAAATTGCATCCTTGCTATTATAATTTTTTCTTCGAAAATAAAAGGTTAAAAATTGATAAATATCTTTGTGGAAAACCCACATTGGATATTGAGTTAATAAAATTTAATCTTAATAAGAGGGACAGGGAAATGAATATATCACCAACAAATTATGATCTCGATTAGAAGAACATTAGTGGAAATTAGAGACACATAATTGGAGAAAAAATATAATTATTAATAGGGAGTGATTGAGGTCATCAATCACAAACAAGTGTAAAATTGAGGGCCTCAAATCCATCAATCTATGATGAATAAAAATATCACTAGCTCAAAAAAACATAAGTTATTATGATAACATATTTTTGGTTTTAATATCCCTTCCCTAAAGTTTATGAAATCATTTTTTCATAGATTAAGAGGAAAAAAATATACTTTACCAGTAGAGTTTCATATTTCAACTAATTCCTACCACAAACAAATCTTTCACTCTAAAACATAATAGAATTAAAAAATATTCTATTTATCCAAATCATATAAGGATCCAAAAATAATGAATTTATAATTCATTTGTCAGATTATTTAAAAAACTATATTATAAAATCTAGGACATCATGTAGGCCAGTGTTGGGTGATGCACCCATTTCACACTTTGTTTGTGGTTTCAACTCTCATGGCCTTGCCGGACACGACGGGTTGTCGCCCAACCTCCGAGTTGTCCTTTCTATAACAATCAAAAAATAATCTTAAGAAATGTTTTAACCTTAAACATTTGTATCCAATGTCCAACTTAATTCATTCCAACCATTAGAATGATCAAAAATTCTTTTTTCCAGACTTATAGTCCAAAATTTATAAGGATGGTAAACACAATAAAGATCTTTTTCCCCATGTAATAACATGTGAATACTTTCATCATGTATTATTTAAAAACATGGTAACACCCTGAATTAACATAAATTCTTATTGATTACATTAATGATCCCTTATTCCTTATAGAATACTAGATATACTACTTATATCCAAAAATGATCTAAACTCCAATTATAATTGAATAAACAATCAATTAAATTGTTTCAAATTAGTCAATAATATCAAATATAATTTATAAAAATCAATCATATCTTTTTCCAAAATCAAAACCTTAGTATCAGAACCATATTAAGGTTTATCTTTCCATCAACCATGTATTTTCTAAAATGTTTAAGTTTCTATTGAGTCATCATTATTAGAACCATATAATCTTAAATACATAATGAAATAGTATTTCAGTACAATCCTTATTTATTTCCATAGTTTATATAACCAGTACATAATTTATACAACAATCAAATGAAATAATTCTTTAATATAAACATAAGAACACAAGTCATTCCTCTTGATCTGTGGTAGTATCAAAACTTTATTATTATCCAATAGCATCGTTTGGGGCATACTCTGATGATTTGGACATTGATTCGCATAGTGTACCAACTCCTTGTAGATGAAACATTATACATTTGAAACCTTTTTCTTACCCTTGCAATCATGAACTTGGTTTCCTTTTTCCCTACACATATAAAAAGATCACATTCCCTTGAAGAATTTACCAAGGTGATTCTTTCCACAGTTATCAAATATGAGAAAATCATTCTTTCCCCTCTTCCCTTTATCCATATTTCCTTCTACCATCCTTTTTTTCTCATACTTCCCTTCAAATCCATAGAACTCAGATAATTTTTTACATATTTTATTTACACATGATACTATTTCATCGTATGATGAGAATACGTGGGAGACTATTTAAATTCTAAATTTTGGCTTAATACACAGAAAGATATGATCTTTCTTACTCTTTGGATCATGCGTATTGCTGGACTTATCATTCCTTCTAATGGGCGCCATTTCTAAACAATGTCATACAATATGATAGTTTAATAATTTCAATGCATAATTCCAAAATTTTAAAAATACCTAACGTAAATTGAAAGGATTAGGAACATAATCTATAATCATAAAAAAATGTTTTCATTGAGGAATTATTTACTCCTAAACCTTTCGTAATGACCTCTAAAGAAAATGTGAACTATCCTAATCATATCCTCCGGATGTTTTGTAACCAAAAGTGTAGCAAGGCACATAGTTGTGTACCAGGATATCTCAGGTCAAACCCAAAACTCCATGTCAGAGTTTTTACTCCTAGGTACATTTGTGCCAGATCTTCTTCTACCTGCTCGTATCCAGACAAGGATTTATTTCTTGGAAAATACAAAAAATCTCTACATTACCAAAATTCTAGGAATTTCTTCTATACTAATCCCCAATGTATATCTTAGGGTAATTTTCTCTAATCAAAGTTTTTCTAAATCTAGTTTCCAAGGTTTGTACTAAACTTTATCTAATACAAACTCTTACACCCTGAACCCAGAATCCTGGAGTCGGTGCATTATTTTAATACATTGGTAGGATTACATGGAATCAGGTCCCGAAGGACTGATCAATTTAGTAGTCCTCAAAATTTGATTACATATATGAATTTTACATAACACATTCGAAAATAAAACACAACATAAGTAATCCATTTAGAACTCCATTATTACCCTAACTTAACCCTAAATATCGATCATAATACACTTCTTAAAATCTTGGGAAAATAAAACATAAGAAATGGGTGAGCTCAGATACTCAGTAAGGGTAAATACTTTTGCAGAATCTATAATCATTTAAGGGAAATGTGTAATAAAAACAATAACCTTTCAAATATAAACATGAACATAATATAGAGAAAATAAATCAAACATTACCATAAAAAATGCACATTCATATTCTTCTAGTCGAATAATCACATGTAATAATTAATTTCATAATGAGGGAATGCCTAATGCTGGACAACATTACCATATAGTCAAGGCATTATTCCAAGACATTAGTATGTCTAATGAGACCTACTGATGCATTGAGGGTCTATAGTGGGCCCCACATATTACTTTCTATGTCTATTTCATTCTTTATATGAAAATTTTTAAACATAACATAAACATTCGTATCAAAACTAGCATATGAAATGTCAATACTTTATCCATAACCCATGAATGGTATAAAAATATCACATCCACATTAAAACATATCATGACTCATTCAATACAACATGGAAGATTGTATTATAATAAATCAGCCTCAATCGAGAATAATATCCAAAAAGGATGTTGACCTAGTTGAAAATAATCAGTAAAACCATTTGAGAGAAATATTTTTTTTCATGAAATCATTTAAAATTCTCAAAATTTATAAAGGAAAAATTTTAAAATATATTTTTGAATCAAAGTGTCCCATTCCAATTTGAAACTTTTTAAAGGAATTAACATTTTAAAACATTCATGTCTATATAAATAAATCCTTAATACCATTTTGAAGAAATGGGCATTAATGAGAAAGATATATAAGAAAAATTATATAAAACATTTAAAATGATGTTTTAGTTAATGATTACCTTAAAAGAATCATTTTGAAATATCTTTTATGAAACACGAACAAGGATTATAAATAGGTCCCAGAAAATACTTACAGATAATCAATCTCATATTATAATAAGATTGAAGAATTAACCCTTACCTTGCACTTTCCTTTTGTCGAGGGTATGTCTAACCACCTGTATAATGAACATAGTATGTTATTAAATTATAACAGAATCATATTCATATTTATTATATCATATTTTATTCATTTATAACTTTATAATCCCCATTTAATAATGATTTCCATGTTAAATTAAAATTTTGGTTAGTAGTCACTTTCTTTATCGTACATGTTTTAACTTGTTATTCTTGATCGCATCATTTAGATCATGATTTAAATATTTCCAGAATATAAAAAATTTTAATAGATAATATATATTTAGTATATAAATATGTATAATAGATAGATATATGAAATGAAAAACCATGTTTATGGAGACGGTAGGTCGTACGTACACATAAACGATTTTTTCATTTTCATATCTTATTGAATGGAGGTAAATGAATTTGATATATATAATTGTGTACCTATATATATCTCTTTAGTAGAATTATTATGTCATATATTACATAATTATTAATAATATATATATATCCCTACCTTTTACATATAACATGTCATGATTTTAAGCATAATTAATCATCAGAGTACAATCCAAGGATCTTTAAGTGTAGTGCTTTGGAAGACTAGGTAGATATAACATAAAACATGGGTCTAAAAAATACTTATTTATTTAATCTCCATAAAGAGATCATAAATTCCTTTGAGCCCTTACATCTGTATAGGGTACCCTGGGGAACACATGAACAAATGGATGAGCTAAAACGCCCATTAAGGTAATGAACATAAGGATACATCTTAAGCACATGAGTTAGGAGGCATGACATAATGATATCCAAATCATGAAACATATAAAATAATTTCATATAATAATGATATAACATAAACATGGAATCATATAAATGTGGCAGAATCATAAAACATTTCTTTAGTATGGTTCAAGGCTAATTGCAAACCCCGTTTCACATTTTAGTACGAGTCAAGCCTAACCGGCAATCCCATTTTACATCGCATCTCATGAGACATAACTTTACCCAATGCATTGGAGCGCTATCTAGGCACACACATCCCAACATTTTTATTAATAATCTTTCTAAATAATTATTCTTACCACATATATAATCATATATAATCAACCATACATAAACATATGGGTACCGATTGAAAGAATTTGGTACCACAATCCTGACATAAATCATAACCAATGGGAGTATCACGAAAGTGTCCATGAATGGAAAGGATTAGAACAGACATGGACGTACATAGGGTAAAATAGTCATTTAACATTGTATGTGGTGTCAAATAGAAGTTACAACATATAAGAAATGTCTTTTAGAAACAATATCAATAGAACATTTTTGGGTCGTTTTAAGGAAAATACTATAGATATTTTAAAATAGAAAAGAGGAAAATCTTTTATATAAAACAAGAATTTAATAAAAAATGTTTTCATAATAGAAAAGAATGATTTTATAAATACAATGGTGTCTTAAAACTTTGGATTGAGGGAACCTGAAATGGGTTAAAATTTTGAGAAGTTCCCTTAAAACGAGTGTTCTTATTTGGAAGTATGGAGGATGGATTCAATTAAAAACATTTATATCCCTAAAATAGAATGAGAGATGGATCATGGAACATAATTTTGGATCATATAAAAAAATGTGGACGGTTTACATAAAAATAATATACAACTACATTTTGGTAAAAAGAAAGATAGAGAAACCCGAAGGAATAAAGGACATTTGGGTAGAATTCATTATGGTTTATCGGAATGGTATCAGGTGTAACTAAAAGAGCTTGATGATAGATAAAAGAGTATTCTCATCACTTATAAATAAATAGGTATGTATGGGGGAGGTGCGTATACATAACCCATAATTTTCTATTATAGATAAAAAGTCATAGCATAGAGGACTATCTTGATTAAGAGTGAAATAGAGAGGATCCCATACCTTAAATCCTTTGGTGTTCACCACTTTTTATTAAATACATGAATAAAGAAATTAGGATTATTAATTCCTAAGTCCAGAACCTGAATTATATGTAATTGATTTATTATAATCCTTTTTATTTCATTCTAGGACTTTTTGATTTGTTATAAGGTTCAATTTCATTGTTTTGGTTTGTTTGTTTACTTGGTTATAAAAGATCGGTTCACATATATTCATGTTTGGATAAACATGAAATATGGAAGTGGTTGCCTAGGAATGAAGTTATATGATATTAGGGAACATACAGGATATTACATGGTTTAAATTTTAATTTGGTTAATTAGATTGAAGTTGAACTGTTATATAAAACCATAGAGACAACTGTTTTTGTTATTCAGTGGACTTGATTACAAAGAACATGTTTTGAATTATAAATTAATACCATTTGTACTAAAGCATTACATAAATAAAAATCGGAAACATTACATATATAATAATCTAGTCCAACCATAACATGAATGGCTTCATGGACATAATTAAAGATTATAATAAAAATTGATAAACGACCGTCCTTGAATGTGCTAAATTAGCACATCTCAAATGGTGTTTTCATTTCATTCAAATAAAAGGTGCAGAAAATAGAGAAGATAATTTAATATCCCATAAGAATGAAAACATTCCAGTATATATATGTTAATAGATTTATCATACTGTTATGGTGAAGGGAGGGGAGGAAAGAAACAAAAAGCAAAGAACTTAAAAGAAATGAAGGAATCAGAAAGAGGAATTTACCTCTTGAGACTTCCTCTTTTGAGAACCTTTTAAGGGGAGATATTTCGATATTTTGAAGAGGCTAGGATATTTTTGACATGGGGGAGGTTCTTGGGTAGAGATTTGAGCTGAATATTGTCTAGGAACAGGGCTTGAGATGAGTGAAGATAAGAGGGAGTGAGGGGGGATTTTATAGTCAAGGAGAGAGGGGACTTCTCAATATAAAATTCATTAATTTATTATTTCCCCACAAGATAAGGAATAGTGAGTCTTCCATGACCAGGAATAGTAATTTTATCATGTGAACCCAGACCAATTTTCCTTACATCATCATTACATCATGCGTGACTCTATAATTATCTTATTTAACTTATTTTGTAAATTATGGTATTTCAATATTCATAAAAATTCAAGTATTTTAGAAAAATCCCAAAAATTCACCCTAACCATTTTTCAACATGTAGAATCAAAAAATGAATTTAATTTCTCAAAAATAATTTTCTAAATATGATTATTTTAATATTTAATTAAAATCATAATTTTTATTGAAAACCAGTTTTAAAATAATCATTTACTTATTATAAAATTTAGTTATATCATACTTTCATCTTGAATATTATTTTTATACTATCATAGGGAAGGTTACTATTCATTAGGGTATATCACAATTCATAAGGGTATGTTACTATTCATAAGGGTAGGTTACTATCCACCAAAAATTATGTTTTTCTTATCAGACTCCAAATAACATACTGATTGCAACCGTGTATATTAGATTTTTGAAATTCCAAATACAGAAGTGAAAAACTTATGTTTAAAGGTTACTTAGAACTTATTAGTTCAATATGTTGTGATTTCATGTGATTTTATGGCATATTTATAAGAAAGGAACTCCTATTGAAAAACATTGAGTCGTTACATTCATCCCCCCTTATGAAATTTCACCCTCGAAATTTCTTTTTACATTCTAAGACAAAAATAAGTGTGGTTACTTTTACTTCATTGCTTCCTCTAGGTCCCATGTTGCCTCTTCATACTTATGGTTTCCCCATAGTACCTTGAGCATATGAGTAATCTTGTTGCATATAACTTTGTCTCTATGATCCTAGATCTTCACTAGCTGCTCCTCAGAAGAGAGATCATCCACCAACTATACCACCTCTGAAGATAGTACATGTGAAGGGTCTTGTATGTACTTATTTAAGAGGGATACATGAAAGAAATCATGTACTTTCGACATGGTAGGTGGAAGTGCCAGTCGATATTCTATAGCTCCGACTCGATCAAGGATCTCGGAGGTGTCGATGTACTTGGGACTTAATTTCCCTTACTTCTGAACCCTCAAGAACTTCTTCCATAGAGATATGCATAGAAATACCTTGTCTCCAACTTTGAACTCAAGGTCTCATTGATGGTTATCTGCATAAATATTCTATTGACTTTGGGATTCCTTGATATGCTGCTGAATGGTTTTCACCTTCTCCACCAATTTTTTGACAATTTCAGGTCCTAGCAGTTTACGCTCACCGGCTTCATCCCAACACACCACTATTCAGCACCTTTTCCCATAAAGGGCTTCATATGGTTCCATTCGGATGCTTGATTGGAAAATATTATTATAGAATTATTAAACCAATGGAAGATGTTGGTCCCATACTCCTTTGAATTCCATAGAACATGCGCTCGGCATTTCTTCTAGTGTATCAATAGTTCGCTCAGACTGGCCATCTATTTGAGATTGATAGGCCGTACTGAATTTCATTTCAGTGCTCAGATCATGTTTAATACTTTTTCAAAACTTCTAGGTGAATCGCATATCACGATCACATACAAAAGATAGTGTTACTCTATGTAGCCTTACAACTTCATTAATGTAAATCCGTGAAATTTTATCGAATGAGAAGTCCTATCGAATTGCGATAAAGTGAGTTATCTTCGTAAAATGATCAAGAATGACCCATATAGCATTGTTTCCTCTAGATGTCATTGGAAGTCCAGTGAAAAATTCCATAGTAATGTTCTCCCATATCCATGCTGGTATGGGTTGTGGTTGCATCATCCTCTTAGAATTTTTTCCCCCAGCCTTCACTTGCTGAAATACCAGACACTTTGATGTATATTCAGTAACCTCTCTTTTCATGTTGTCCCAACAAAAGTTTTCTAGGAGATATCGATGCGTCATTGTGCTTCCTATGGGGATAGAGAAGGATGAGCTATGTGAATCATTAAATTTATCCTTCTTTATCTCTGGATTATATGGTACACATAATCATGGCCCAAATCATACAACTCATTCCACATCAATTTTTAAATCGGAGGATTTCCCATTTTTAACAGCTTCCACCCTTTTCTGAATTTCCACACCATTTCTTCGAGCATCCTTTATTCTCTCCAAGTGGGATGGTTAAGAAATAATTTTAAAAAAGATTGATGATGTTCCTACCATAATGATTCCCATGTAAATCCATTGAAAATCTAAGAAGACCATATGCTTTTCAATTCTCATCACTGATAAAGATATAGGATTCATTCTACATTGAGCATATGCCACCTTTTTTGTGTTGCTTGGATGGTAGTGTAATGAGCAGTCATAATCCTCAATGAGCTCTATCCATCTTCGTTGGGGCATATTAAGCTCTTTCTGTGTGAATATATATTTGAGACTCCTATGGTCAGTATATATCTCACATTTTTCCCCATAGAGATAATGCCGCTAGATTTTCAACACAATGATCACTGCCACCAACTCCAGATCATGGGTGGGATAATTTTTCTCAAGGATTTTTTGATTCCTTGAGAAATAGGCTATAACTCTATCATTTTTCATTAGCACACAACCTAGTCCCTTCTTATAAGCATCACTATACACCATAAAGAGTTCACCACTTGTAGGATGTGTGAGTATTGATACAGTGATAAGTATCCGTTTCAACTCATTGAAACAGTCTAAAAATTCTTGTTTCTAGTAAAACTTTACTCCATTTCATGTAATCCTGGTCATTAGGTTTTAAAATAGTGAAATTTTCTTCACTAATCATCGATAATACCCAGCTAAACCCCAAAAGCTGCAGATCTCCATCACAGAAGTTGGCCTGGGCCACTCTTCAATTTCCTTTGTCTTGGAAGGGTCCACAGATATCCCTTTGTTGGTGATAACATGCCCCAAGAATGATACTTTAGCTATCTAGAACTCACATTTACCATATTTGCATAAATATTATCCCTTTTCAAAGTCTATAACACAATATTCAAATGCACGTCATGTTTCTACTTGCTATTGGAGTATATCAGAATATCATCAATAAATACTACGACAAGTTTGTCGAGGTAATCTCTAAAACTCTATTCCTTAAATCCATGAAAATTGATGGAGCATTAAGGATTCCTAAGGGAATCACTATGAATTCATAGTGTCAATTCCTTGTTCAAAAGGAAGTCTTGGGAATATCTTCCTTCCTCGCCTTTAATTAGGGATATCCTGACCGAAGGTCCACCGTAGAGAAATAACTGGCCCCATGAAGCTAATCGAACAATTCATCTGTCTATGGTAGGGGATACTTGTTCTTTATCATGATTTTATTGAGTTCACGATAATCAATGCAGAGTCACATTTATCCATAATTATTCTTGATGAAGAGGACTGAAGCACCCCACGGTGAAGCATTTGGGCATATAAATCCCTTCTTCAAATTCTCTTGTAACTGCTTCGTCAGCTCTTCCAGCTCTACGGTGGCCATTCTGTAAGGTGTAATTGAGATAGGTAGAGATTTAGGTATAAGTTCAATTGAGAAATCAAAATATCAATCTAGAGGAAGACCAGGATACTCTTTAGGGAATACATCAGTGTAACACCTCACAATGGGCATATCTTCAAGGATTATTCTCTCTTTTATCTCAATCATTTGAGCTAGATATGCTTTCTCACATGGAAACAATATCCACACTTGAGATAAGGATTCTAATGGAGATTCATCTTTCTGCTTACACTTGTAATGAAATAGAGGGTGCTTTGGGTTATGAAAAGTTATCCCCATTTTCCAACATTTGATGTTGGCCTTGTATAAAGATATCCAATCGATGCCCATGATAGCGTCGAAATCCTCTAATGAATGTATGATAAGATTTTCTAGGAGGTTCAGTCCACAGATGTTTACTAAGGATGAGTTATAAACCATGGAGGTAAGGATTTCCCCATTCGCTATTATCACGGATAACTTTTACTCCATATTAAGAGGATGTGTTTGAATAGTTCTACTAAACTGGAAAGATATGAAATAATGCGTAGATCCAGAATCAAATAGTATGTCTGATATTATTGAATGAATAACAAGTGTACTGGTCACCACATCATTGTTCGGCTCCACCTCAGTAGTAGTGATTGCATAATCCCTTCCTTGTTGTCTTGGAGGTTGTTGTTGATTGCTTCTGAAAACCCTTAGCTTGCGTTAATTGTTCTCATAATTCCCAAGCTCCTTGTAGTTGTGACACTGCAATGTAGGTCGAGTGTTGACTAGAAACTTCATTTTTTTGTTTCACATTAGTGGGATTCTTCATATCTCATCGGTAGTTCTTGGATAGATGACCAAACTTTTCACATTTGAAGCAATTCTTGGTTTCCTTCAGATAGTTACCAGGATGCTTCTTCCAAGAATTTTTTCTAGAGGAAAAGTTAGGATTTTTTCCATACTGAATTTTTTTTGATGAACTACCCATGTTTTTCTCCATTTTTTTCTTCTTTTCATTAGGCCAACGAGACAACTAGGAGTCTCCATCCTCCATTTAAACTATGAGGGCACAATGAACAATCTCCTCATAATTGTCGAAGTCTCGAATCACCAACACTTTTTATAGACTTGTCATTAGTCTGCTAAAGAAGCGATCCACCTTGCTTTCGGTGTTCATGACAATTCTAGAGGCATACCTTGTATGCCTTGTAAAGTTTTCTTCACACACCCCGATGGAGTCATCTTCCTTCTACTTGAGTCTGAGGAACCCTCTTTCCATCTTGAGATGGATGGTTTGAGGAAACTATTTTTTGAAAAACATCCTCTTGAATTCCTCCCAATCCATGGAATTAATTTTTTCTTGGGACTTCATATTATTGATCTGTGTCCACCACTGATCAGCTTCCCCATCAAAACAATAAACAGCCAGTACAAATTTCTCTTCTTCCAAGCACTGGATGACAGAGATTATTTTTTCAATGGAGTTAATCTATTGTTTTGAGAGGATGGGATCAGAAGATATGCTAAACATGGGATGACTTTACCACATAAAAGATTCTACGACAAATTGCTCTTTCCTTAGAGGAGGAGGACGTTCCAAATGATTCAAGTTATTATTCACAACTCGATACAAATGATCAAGTGTTGTCAGGAAGTTTTGAGCACCTACTCCCATCATATTAGGCATATCATTAGGGAAATAATCACATTTTGTATCACATTGGTTGTTGGACCGTTTTCATCTATTTCCCACCATTAATTATGAAAAATAACATATAATTAGAGTTCTTGAATACTTAGCTATTGAGCATAAAAAAACTTTTAACATAAAAGGGTAAACTTATAAAGAAGAAGTACATCCTAACTTGTGATTATTCAGGTTTATATCCATGTTATCCTCGATCTATTCTTAACATATATTCTTATAGGATCTTTTGTCCCATAATTATGGTTTGTACTATGCTAATGAATCTACCAAATCATATCACTTGGGAGTATCGTAACCAAGACTGTAGAAAGGCTCATTGTAGTACACCTGTTCCCATTCAAGTCTATCTCAAAGTAGTATTTTCATGTTTTACCCCTAGATACATCTATTCCAAATCCACCTCTACCTTCTCGTATCCAAACAGGGATGTATTTTCTAGATAAACCACTTACTCAATACTCTTCAAAATTTAGTAATGTTTTCTAATACTTCGTATCATCCCTAAGGTTCTCCATGAGGTGATCTATTCCTAATCTCCAAAAATAATGAGAATATTCACTGATACCAACTATAGAGACCCCAACCTTTTAAATATAACATTTTATGATTTTAAACATAATTAATCATCAGATTGCAATACCAGGATCCGTAAGTCTAGTGCCTTGGAAGACTTGGTACATATAACAGAAAACCAGGGGCGAAAAAACCCTTCTTTATTTAATCTCCATAAAGAGCTCCTAACTTCCGTTGAGACATTACATCTACATAGGGCACCCTGGGGAACACATGAACAAAGGGATGATCTAAAAATCCTAGTAAGGGAATAAACATAAGGATACATCTTTAGCACATGTGTTAGGAGGCATGACATAATGATATCCAAATAATGAAACTTATAAAATCATTTCATATAAGAATGGGATCATATTAACATGGAATCATATCAATGTGGAAAAATCATAAAACATTTTTTTAGTATGGGTCAAGGATAACCACCAACCTCGTTTCGCATTTTAGTGTGGGTCAAGGCTAACCACCAATCCCATTTCACATCACATCTCATGAGAGTTAAATATACCAAATACATTGGAGTTCTATATGGTCACACCCATCCTAACATTTTAATTAATATTATTTCCACAAAAATATTCTTACCACATATATAATCATACATAATCAAACATACATAAACATAAGGGAACCAATGGAAAGAAGTTGGTACCACAATCCTGACATAAATCATAACCAATGGACGTATCACGAAAGATCTCATGAAAGGAAAGGATTAGAACATACAAGGACGTTCATAGGGTAAAATATTCATGTAAAATTGTATTTGGTGTCAAAAAGAAGTTACAACACATCAGAAATGTATTTTGGAAATAATATCAATAAAACATTTTTGTGTCGTTTTAAGGAAAATACTATAGATCTTTTAAAATAGAAAAGAGGAAAATATTTAATATAAAACCAAAATTGAACAAAAAATATTTTCATAAAAAATAATGATTTTATAAATAAAATGGTGTCTTAAAGCATAGGATTGAGGGCACTTGAAATTGTGTATAATTTTGAGAAGTTCTTTTAAAACGATTGTGCTTATTGGGAAGTATGGAGGAGGGATTCACTTAAAAGCATTTATATCCCCGAAATTGAATGAGATATGGATCATGGAACATGAATTTGGAGCATATAAAAAGAATTTAGATGTTTTACATAAAAAAAGACAACTACA
Organism: Viscum album; assembly: GCA_963277665.1. Taxonomy (NCBI): domain Eukaryota; kingdom Viridiplantae; phylum Streptophyta; class Magnoliopsida; order Santalales; family Viscaceae; genus Viscum; species Viscum album. The sequence goes on from CAUJRU010000939.1 coordinate 234,923, forward strand.
TTTTGGTAAAAATAAATATAGAGCAACCCAAAGGAATAAAGGACGTTGGAGTAGAATTCATTATGGTTTATCGGCATGGTATCGAGTGTAACTAAGAGGGATTGATGAAAGATAAAAGGGGTTTCTCATCACTTAGAAATCAATATGGAAGTATGGGGGAGGTTCTAAAACATACCCCCTCATTTTCTATTACTCATAAAAAATGCATACCATAGAGGACAATCTTGATTAAGTGTGAAATAGAGAGGATCCCTTACCTTTAATTTGTTGGTGTTCTACACTTGTTATTAAAGAACTGAATGAAAAAATTAGGCTTATTAATTCATAATTCCAGAACCTCTTCTATATGTAATTTATTTATTCTAACCCTATTTAGTTCATTCATGGTCAATTTGATTAGTTATACGGTTTACTTTCATTGTTCATGTTCGTTTGTTTACTTGGTTTTAAAAGATCTGTTCACTTATATTTATGTTCGGATAAAAAAGAAATATGGAAGTGGATGTTCAGAAATTAATTTATATGATATTAGTGAACATACATGAGATTACATGGATTTAAATTTAATTTTGTTACTTATATTGAAGTCTAACTATTATATAAAAATATAGTGACAACAGTTTTGGGTAATCGGTGGAATTGACTACAAAGAACGTTTTTTGATTTATAACACAATACCATTTTTACAAAAGGTTTAAAGTAATATAAATAGGATATATTACACAAATAATAATCTGGTTCAATCTTAACACAAATGGGTTCATGACCAAAATTAATGATTATAATAGAAATTGATTAACTGTTGTCCAAGAATGTGTTAAATAAGCACATCTCAAACGGTTCTTTTATTTCATTCAAATAATGGGTGGGGAAAGAAGAGAAGATAATGAAATATCACATTATCCTAAATAAAATTCCATTAAATTTATTTTACTGGATTTATCATAATATTATAGTGAAGGGATGTGAGGAAAGGAACCAAAATAAATGAACTTAATGAAGGAATTGGAAATAGAAATTTACCTCTTGAGACTTCCTCCTTTGAGAACCTCTTAAGAGGAGAGGTTTCGGTATTTTGAAGAGGCTAGGAGATTTTGGATGTGGGGGAGGTCATTGCGGAGTGATTTGGGTTGAATATTATCAAGGCACAAGGCTTTAGAGGCGTGAAGATAAGAGGTAGTGAGGGGGGGGTTTAATAGTGGAGAGAGGGGATTTCTCAATATAAAATTCATTAATTTATTATTTCCCTACAAGATAAGGAATAGTGAGTCTTCCATGACCATTAATAGTAATTTTATCTTGTGATCCCGAACCAATTGGTCTTACATCAGCCGAACATCATGCATGACTCTATAATTAGCTTATTTATCTCATTTTGTAAATTATGGTATTTCACCATTCATATAAAATTCAAATATATCAGAAAAATTCCAAAAATTCACCCTAACTATTTTTCAGTGCGTAGAATCCAAAAATGAAGCCCATTTTTTCAAAATAATTTCCTAAATATTTTTATTTTAATATTTAATTAATATCATAATTTATTAATGAAAACCAGTTTTAAAACATTCATTTACTTATTCTAAAATATGTGTATATCATACTTTAAACATTAATATTATTTTTATACTGTCATAGGTAAGGTTAATATTCATTAGGGTATATCAATATTTATAATGGTATGTTACTATTTATAAGGGTAGGATACTATTCACCAAAAATTATCTTTTTCTTATCGAACTCCATATAACTTACTGATTACAACTGTGTATGTTAGATTTTCGAAATTCCTAATACAAAAGTGACAAACTTATTTTTAAAGGCCAATTAGAACTTTTTAGTTCATTGTGATGTGTTTTCATGTAATTTTATGACATATTTATAAGAACATAACTTCCATTGAAAAACATTGGTTCATTACACTATATATTTTTATAATCATCGTTGAATGGCGAACCTGAAAATGAATCTCATCGTGTCGTGGAGACGGTAAGTCGTACATACACATGAGCGACGATATCATTCCCTTAATGATTAAAAGGTGTGGAATTTGATGGTATATTAATTTTACGGTGAAATTATCATGTTATTTTTATTATTTATATACATATTACTCATTATTTTATCCATCCAAATAACATAAAGTTGAATAAAAAATAACCCCACAACGTGGAGATGCTAAGTCGTACCTACACATGCATGATGACATTATCATTCATAGAATGGATAGAATAATGAGTATGGTTATAACATATTTAAAATAAATTCAGAGTATGCATAAGGTACTGGAGTTATTATTTTGGTATGGAAATAACAATGAAAGAGAAAGTGGAAGAAGATAAGAACTTTAAAAGAGGTGATAAAATAATTACCTCTTCTTTGGGAGTTTTCTTTGGATTTGATCAAAAGGGCTCCTTTGGTTGTCTTTCTGATCAATGGGAGGCCTCTAGGTTAAACTAAGAAATGTTGGGAGAATATTTGGGTATGGGTTGTCTAATCGAAATGGCTTTGGAGGTGTGTTTTTGTGAGAAGGGGAAGTACCCTTTTATAAGATAGGTGAGCGTCACTTTAGAAAAAGATTGAAATATTATTTTATTATAAACTAATATTTGGGTTCTAATGGATAAAAACTGAATTATATCAAAGATAAGGTGGTTATGGGTATACATAAATTCAATTAATAGGTTTTAGACAAGTATAGGTCACTATATTAACCCTATCTTTTAGATTTATCTCTTTGTTAAATAGTTTAACTTTTACCTTATCCTCTTGTATTATTATAATAAATGGTTAATGAACATACTATAAAAATTGAAAAGAACCCCAAGTGGTTAATTATTGATATATCTAACCATTTCAATGTCCTTTGTTCAAACCTTATATTTTTAGAAATATTATATTAACTAATAATATATTATTTGTTTTAAAAACTCATTTATGTCAATTTTGACAATATTTGGTATTTTCTTTTTGTTAAAGTCATAAAAACTTTATCACTTGAAACAAAATTTATTTAATCAACCATAACATGTCATTTTATCATATTAAATTCATGGATTTATTCAAAAGAATCAATTAATATTTATTGTTTTATTTATAATATCAATTATTTTAATCATTATTTCATAAAGTAATTACTACATCATCATTTTGTCATAAATAAATTAAATTATTTAATATCTTAAAATTATAAACAAAATAATATTATTTTGAACATATTTTATCTTTATAATGAATATTTATAGTCAAATTTATCTTATGTATAACCCTATATTACAAATGGTTTAGTTATTAAACATTGAATTTAAAACTTTTAACTCTTCTTTAAATAAAATAATAATAAATGTCCTAATCTAATCCAAGTGGACCAAATGGATAATATTTAAATCCTAATGTTGGTTTTGATCTAAACACACATATCCAATAGAGTTAGGACATGTGTTAGGGTAATTATAATATCATTTTTACCTTTAATTACCCTATTTGCTATTAACCGCAATAAATAAAAGTCAAAAGTTACTATTCACCAAAATGTATTTTCAGCTTATTGAACCACATTTTACTTACTGATTTCAACCATGTCTCTTGGGTTTTTGAAATTCAATTCATAGAACTGGTAAAATTACGTTTTATGCAAATTTGCAAATATGACAAGAAGGTGGGTAAAAGACGATAAAAAGTCCAATAAAATTTTATACATCTAGTTTTATTATAAAATGACTCCAATGAATTACATTGAACTTATATAGGTATTATATATATATTTTTACTTAAAATAGATTTAAATAACATAAATAATTATTTAATTAAAATGTCGGTTTTAAACAATAATGATGTGTTTTCACTATTCATCAAATGATGAAAGTTTTCAGAAAAATACCGAAAAATAACCGTAAGGTAATTTTGATATTATGAATTCAAAAATTAATTATATTTTGACAAATTAAAAAAACATAAGTTTCATTAATTAATTTATAATTAATTCCCGTTGTCAAAACCAAAAAGAGGGTTTTTTTAAAAGTAAAAACTATCAAAAGATTGAAACGTGTTTATCTCAAATTTAAATGTGAAATTACTTATAATGAAATTTTTTTTATTAAATAATAAAAATATTATCTAATTATATTTCCAAACCTTTCAAATTCATAATTTAAAACTTTAAATTGTTTTGATTAAAAAAGTTATTTTCCATTAAAATTTCGTATTTTCCACTATTCATCAAAATATGAAAGTTATCATAAAATTACCAAAAAATTATCCAAACTATGTTTTTATATCCTGATTCTAAAGAAATAGTTAATTTCATTAAATATAATATAAAAAATTCTCAAATATTAGTTTTAAAAAGGGTTCACCATTAAAAGGCGGTAAAATTTCATTTTTTAAAAATACTTCTTTTGTTTGAAACAAATGTATTTGTTCTTATATAATGTATTGGATACAAATAATATAGATTCCAAAATTATATGGAGTATATAAAATTCAAAATTCAGTAAATAATACCCATAACCATTTTTTGAACCGCTAGTTTAGTAAGTCATGGTGCGCTTGAACTCAGTTTACATGTAGTGCAAGTTATTGAATTACTTTGAAGTGATTACGTACTTTGAAATCTTGGGGTCTTACACTTGAGAAAAAAATTACCAAATGCACTGGTGGAAACATAATTATGGGACCAAACATTACTTTATAACATATTTATGATTATATTTTCCACATAAAGAAATCCAACATAGATCATAAACATAAGAAAAACCAATGAAAAATAAAATGGGTAACATAATATTTCTGTAATCTATATGAAACAGGGATATACTAAATATTCACCTGAAAATGGGATTAAATCATTAATAGAGGTCCATGAATGAGAAAATATGCATATGTTTTTAATTTAATCACTATTTTAAATGAAAAAGATGAATAGAGTGGAGAAGTGGGTTCAAAAATGAACTTCTTAAGTGGGGTTTTAAGAATAAATGGTAAATGATCTATAAAGTGGGTAAGAGAATAATAATATCCATAAAAATAAATATACCAATATGGTTTTCAAAATAAAAATAAAAATACTTAGAAAATCTAAAAATTTAATATTATTTAATTTAGTGGTCTATGAAATTAGGTAAGTAATAAAGAAGATCCCTTAGTCATGTTTTCTTAATGAATATAATTGATAAGGAAACCATAAAAGGTTTTATGTCACCAAAAAACTATTCGTATTATAAACTAGTTATATATAAGAGGAGCGCATATATATTTAATTTAAAAGAAATAATTGATATGTATACATTGATAATGTGAGTTTTATAGTGAAAATTCATTACCCTGAATAGAAGAGGGTGGTTTGGATGTTCCCTTAGCACGACTCCTTAACTCCCCATATATGATAACCCAATATACAAAATAATAAAAATAAATTTATTAAATACATTCTTCAGATCCTTTTTAATGTATATTTTATTTATTTAAGTTTTTTATGTTTTTTTAAAGGTAGTTTATTAAGACATCATGTTTATTCCAACTACCCTAATGGTGTTCATTACAAGATTCTATAGAGTCTTCTATTTGTGGATTATTATTAAAAAAATTATCAACTATTTGACCAACTCCATATATGAAATTTAATGATATTCTAGTCATTAAATAATTTAAAATTCTCCCAAATACCCATATGTGTTCTGAAGTAGGGGTGACTTATTCCGTATAAATTTCAATGTTATATGTTTAGTTTATTTAGGTGGTTTTTCTTCCATTAGAAACTAGATTCAATTCATTTAATTAAATTATTAATCATAGATTTTTAACTACTAAAATAATTTATAATATATTCATTATAATCATATTTATCCCTAATAGTAATTTTATAACAAGACTTTATTGAAGTGGTGAAGAAAAACACAGTATCTCTGGAGGCTTTGAACAACCAAAACATGGGAGGAAATTTCAATTTAAAAATGATTAATGGAGTATTTTTATGGATAATCAATTAAAATATTAAAAATAAGTATATTAATAATAATAATTTTTTTATAAAAACAGGGAATGAATATATTTGAGGGGGGCTTGGACATAAGTACTTTAAGAAACTTCAGTTGAGTGTTTTACCACTTCCTTTAGATGTAAACTCTTAATTTGCGACTTAATTCTCTTTAGAATGGTATTTTGGTAAGACTGAAAATCACTGGATATGCTAAGAATGTTTGGGGATAGATTTCAATTGATATAAGGTTAGGTAAGGAACATACATTGTAAGGATAAGATAGGTGATATTTATTAAAGGTGGAGAGGGGTGTTTTTAATATAATATTCATCAGTATGTCATTTTTCTAAATATTAATAATATTGAAAATCATTATGACTATATATTATAATAATTTCAAGTGGTGTTGATATAATGGTTCCTTAAATAACCCCCTTTTAATTTAATTATGTATTAAACTCATAAGAAAAACTCTATATTTTTTCATATATTTCTATTCACGAACAAAAATTATTTAGAAAAATACATAAAATTAACTCTCTTATAATTTTAAAGTGTTAATTCAAAAAATAATTTCCATTTAATCAAAATAATTTTTTTAAATATAGAAATTTTAATATTTAAATTAAATCCTAATTTAGATAATTTATTTTATTATGAACCAATTGAGCTTCTAACTCTTATAAAAATTTATCAATGTTCAATAAATATATATTATCATACTTATAAAAAATCAATGTATATTATTAATGTAAATTTTAATATGTAATTTTAAATTTATCATTAATATTTATTTTAATGGTGATAAATACAATATGTTTTTAAAAAAAATATAATTATGATGTCATTATGTCAAATGTTAATTTTATTTTATTCAACACTTATTTATTAATTTAATATGATATAAACTAATTATATTATTTTTGAAATATTATTTCTTATTTTATTGGCTATTTTACAATTCTTAATGGTAATATTACTATTCGAATAATAAAATTAGTAGTCTACCAGTTATATAATTGTCACATTGAAATAGTCTTGAAATAGTTCGATCCTAATAGTCACATTTCACATTACATCCTATATATACCCTAATATTGTCATACCACATCATTTACAACATTTAATACCAAGGATCTATATATTATTTAATAATGTTTATCCTATTTATAACTATTCTGTTTATTTTTAAATATGTCATGACGTGATTAATATTTACTGGTGATTTCAGGGCTATGGAATTTGAATTAGTGTTCACAATAATTAGTCATGTCTATCTACCTTTATTGTACTTACTTATTATGGGAATTGTTTCCAGGATTTTTAATATTTCTATGAAATTTAAAATTATTTAGTTATAAATCAATTATAAAACACAACAAAATAGTTATAATGAAATATCAGTACTTTTACGAACAGAGGAAATTTATCATTTGTTAAATTCTTCCCCACTTAATATATCTCGCACAAGAAATTTCATTTATTATAACAATGATAAAATAAGATAAGATATTATTAATTCATTTCATCATGGTTCCCAATTTTCTTGTTCCCATATATGATTCAGGAATTGTACATTTAATAGGTGAGTTTTCATGTTGTATGGTTCATTTTCTCTAATGTCTAATATCATCATCAGCTCCTCCTGGTAATGGTGATCATTTTCTAGGTGTATCATATATGTATCCAATACTTGTTTTTTATATGATATATGCATCCTCAAGAGGGATACTTGTAAAATTCCATATGATCGGGAAATTTGTTTTGAGAGTGAAAGGTGATAAGACATATATTTGAAGCGATCAAGAATCTCATAGGTGAAAATATATCTAGGACATAAAATTCCATTCTTATGAAATATCATGATTCACTTATAGGGGAATATCTGACATAGCACTTTATCACCAATCTTAATAAATACGTCTTGTTGATTGTTATCAGTATAACTCTTCTATTTACTTTTTATTGATATGATGTGTGGTTGAATTTTCATAATCTTTTTAGCCACTTCATCATCCAATTTCGAGCCAAAGAGATTTTGTTCTCCAATATTAACCCCAAAAGTTGTAGTTATGAATTTCATTCTATATATGGCTTCAAAATTATCTATTTTAATTCTCAAGATAATGTATTTTTTTTATAACATGAATAAAATGAGGATGTTGTTCCCATAAAACATTGAAATTCATAAAGAAACCTCCCAACATAAGATCAAGTGTATGTATTATCCTATAAGATTTTTTATTATTATATGGGTCATAGGTCATGTAGAAATTCAACTATTTATATATTTCATGTTGTATACATTTATTTATTTTTTAGGTGAATCATTGAAAAATAATCAGATTCAATTTATAATTGTATTCCATGAATCCTCACAACATCCATAATGTATTTTCATGACTGTTTGTCGATTGTGAAGTTCCATTAAATATTAGTTAAATGAAAAGTATTAATAAAAATTTCTTCCACAACCCATATCCCTTTATTTCAATTGGCTATCTTTCAATCACCCACGAAAAAATTTATGGTGATATTCTCCCATTTCAATGAAGTTATATACAATGGTTTTATTATTACCTTGGGATTTGTCCTTTATAATTTAAATTATTGACATAAAATGAACATTAATTTATATTATTCAATATCATTCGTTATATTTTCCCACAAATAGTTATGTTAGAGACCATTATACTTATTTTTTCTCTATGTGTTGATATAAATGTTAATCCATGAGTATCGTGCAATATCTCCATCATTATTGCAGGTTCTATTGGTACATAGAGTAATGCACCAAATTTCACAACTCCTTCTTTATTTTTTATCTCAAAAGATTTATACTTTATTATATTATCTGACATCGTCTATATCTCCTCGTATTCTCTTTTAGGTTTCTTAATCTTTTATAAAATGTGTTTTTGAGAAATCATTTGAGCAATGTTATATGTAGTTGCTTCCTTTACGATTCTAATATCCATCCTTTTTATGTATATGAATATTTGATCCCACTCAATTATTACCAAGTTTAATGTTATAAGGTAACAAAAATGTAGGGAATATTTCACATTATATGACTTCTTAATGTGAAAATATATTGGAAAATACTTTTCATCCATAACCTTCTTTATTAACTACAATCTAACTCCATTTGTGTGAATATATACATGTGGATATTATGATCCATATACATGTAACACTTCTCTCAATATATATAATGTCATCTGTAATATCCCGACTTATTCTGAAGATGTTATGGGATTTCTTATAAGGACATTTTTGCCTTATTTTGAGTTTTTTTGGGTTTTTTCTTTAGGGAGATTTTTGGTGAAATTGGTGGAATTTGGATTGAAGTTGGGTAGTGTACGGTTAGAGCACTATTTTTCTAAATCATGTGCCCTATCCCAAAAAACTGTGTGACCCTTAACATAGAGGGTTTTCATTGTTGGTGCATGTTTTTTCAAACTATTCATCCTTTTAAGAGTGATAGTGCACCCCCCCCCCTTCCCCCCCACAGAATAAGTGCATAGTTTAGGTGAACAGTTGGGAATATTCTTCACCCTTACCCAGGAAACTGTGTACTAGTTTTTAATTAACCCTAAAATTAGATTTTAAAATTCAGAACCCCTATAATTCACCCTAATTTTACCTAACTCATCCCTTACATATTACAATAATTTTTAGGAGTTCTCATATTTATTTTTAGGGCTCCAAACCAATATTTTTGTTTATTTGAGGATTCATTGTCATATCTTCACCTATCTGGGTATGTGGATTCTTCTTGTTTGGTTTTGGATTTTCACCCATTATTCTCCCTACATTTTAAGGGATTTTCAATGTTTTTGTTGGAAATAGAGCTAGTTTTTTTATATTGATCTTGGATTTTTGATCTAGATCTATATTGGTCGTGTATTAATTCATTTGATTTTAAATATAGGTTTCATATCAATATCCCATTCTCTATCGTTGTTATGCTCAAATTGGGGATTTTCATTAGCGAGCGTTTGTCAATGATCTCAAGGTAGACTTTCTATTATTTAAATCCCAATTTCTTGATTTTGATTACATGTATATAATTGTAAAATTACTATTGAATGTTTATAAATTTAATTTTCTACATTGATTTAATTAATTTATTGAATTAATTAATTAATTAATTATTAATTATATTAATTAATTAATGGAAATTTTGGATTGTGAAATTAGATCAATTAATTGTTTAATTGATTAATGGATTATTGGGATTTTATAATTTGGAATAATTAATTATTGAATTAATTTTTGGAATATTTAGATTGTTGAATTGGATTAATTAAATTTTTAATTAATTAATGGGAATTGTGTGGTTATGGAATTTATGGATTTGAATAAATCAATTGATGAATTAATTGATGTAAATTTTTGTGATGATAGAATTAATGGAATTGGATTAGTAAATTTTGGAATTAATTAATAAAATTTTTGTGATGTGAAATTTGATAAGGGGTTTAATGTTGATTAACCTTGATTTATGTGATATATTTAAATTTTTGACACATGTGGTATTGTGGCATATTTTATTGATTAAGAAATAGGGTGTGGGCTACAGACTGACACTCCAAAAACATGCGGGGTCACAACCCTGACATTCTAACTCCAAAGACTTGCATGCAATTATTATTGCATGAGATAGGGATTACTGCTCCAAATACCCATGGAGTGTGAAAAATTATCAAAATACCCATGGGTTCTAGACACTTCATTTTACGCCCCTGAGATTGGCGTTGTACTATAGTTCCAATTGGCCATGGTATTGAATTCAGATGAAATGGATAATGAAATCCCATGTGTTATAATGATTTTTTAATTGAATATGTGATGTGGTAAAAATTTTGGAATGGGCCGATGTAGGTATTGAGGTTCGAGTGTCCATAATTACTAGGGGTTTATGTGGTTAGATAAATAATAATTGAATAAATTGAAATTGTTTACCTTTTTTATTGTATTTATTATTTATACAACTTCAAACAATGGGATTGACTGAAAATGTTTTAGATGTCCCTGGTGGTCTCCTAATGAGTTGTACACACACCCTACATAGGCTACTTGATCGGTACCTCAATAGATTTCATGAAAATAAGACAGATTAAGGGAAAAGGCAATGTTTTATATGACTGAGTTAATATGGAGCATGGTTGAGGGAACTTGGTGTGATTCGGGACCCTCTTGGGAGTTTTTAGTATCTTTATTTATTTATTTATCATATTGACACTTGAAAAAGCTTTGTCAAGGAATATCTACTTTTTAGTATTGATATTGTATTCCCCATTTGGTAATCTTGTGATATAGGGTTTGGTTATTGTTATATCATATGGTTTTTAATTATTTATTTCTTATTGTGTATTACTTTGAAAAATAGGGTATAGTCTCCTTGTAATTGATACTACACCCTTACTACTAGTAAGAATCCCCTTCTGTATGAGGAGGTTTTCTTGAGATCATATAGTGAACTGGCTCAGAGCATTAGTGTGTGGCACCAAGTTCGGGATGTTACAAAGAGGTACCAAAGGCCATTTTTATTTTATTTTATTTTGTATTACAAATTTGAGAAATTAGACTAGAGACTAGGAATATTATTTCCATGGTTATGATATCATGCATGGGAGTAGCTGCCCCATGTAAAGGGGAAACCCTAAGAACCCATGGTGGGATTGATGTTATTGATATCTTTTATTATATTTGGATGTTATTTCACTTTGGGTGATTCACTTTATTTGTGATGTGATTATTTTTTTTGATATTTTCTATGATTTGACTCTTGGATAGGATTGGAATGTTAGTTTAGTATTCCTGCATCATTCTGGGCACTGAAGCTTATTTTGGTGACATGAATCGTTCTATGCACGCATGGTAAAATGGGTTTCAGGTAAGTTTTTAACTTGAGATGTTTTTGTTTTCTTGTGTAATTGAAATGAAAATGTGCATAATAAAAAATTAATAATTTTAAAATGATGCAACATGTGAATAAATGGGTATATAATAAGACTTTAAAATTAGAACATATGCACCCTTTTTGTCAATCATGACATAGATAATATGGTTAATGTTAGTGATAGCACCTCAGTTTTGACTTTATAGTGGGGTTTTGGGAAATAATTTTTTGTTGATTATTTTTAATTATTAAAATTTTGTTATTGTTGTGTTGTTTTTAAAATGTTTCATGTTATTAATTATAGATTTGTACCTCCATAATTATGATAATTGAGAGGTTGAGAAGAGGAAATGTCTTGGGATGATCCTCTTGTGGTGGAACATGAGGCACTAGTAGTGTTGGGTGAGGAATAAAGAGAAAGGTTACATGAGAACTTTGATCATTTCTTGAAGTTTAAGGAATGATACCCAGGGCAGTTTTTGAAAATCTTGTCTAGTATGACAAGGAATTTTCAATTGTCAATTATTATTACTAGATAGGGTAGACCAAAGGTAGTTGAGTTTTAGAATGATTATATCCAGACTATACTTGACCACTAGTAAAATATTATTGAGAAGAGAGTAAAATAAAATATATACATGTTACATGGTCAAGAAAATAATTGTTGGTACATTCAGGTATGGGATGGATGGATAGATACTATGGAGTGGAAGGAATTTCCATAGAAGTATCTGGATCACTTTTATCATGAAACGATCAAGTGGGAGAGAGTAATTATGTTCATAAGATTGACTCAAGGGAGTACGTATGCAATGGACTATATTAGATGATTTATAAATTTTTAGGTCTTTTAACCAATTTTGGAAGTAGATGAGGCTACTTCGGAAAAATGCTTTTAGGATGGGCTTAAATGTGTAATTAATTTCCATGTGAATATCTTTAGGTAGAAGAATTTTTCAGAAGTGGTGAATGAGGCTCTCATATCTGAGGGGATCCTAATGGAGGATTCCAGCATAGGATATGTGGTTTCTTCCTAGTGATCGGTAGGTATGTCTCTCAAGGGTATGAAGTGTCTCTATGACAACTTTATCTAGTTAATTATAAATAATAATGTCTACTAGGAAAGTTCAGTTCCTAATGATCTTACCTGAGTGTTTTTTCACTAGTGTAGTATGCATTGAAAATTTCATAAATATTATACTAGACCACTGGTTGAGTGTCGATCTTGTAGAACAATGGGACTTCTATAGAGGGTCTGTAAGAAATCATGACATATGAGGGATGATGGAGGATTTAGATAGGACTAGAGTATGGGAAGGAGATATTCTAAACTCTATCAGTCTGGCAATTGGAGTTCTACTGGCTTTGGAAGTCTAGGAATTGGACAAGGTGTTTTTTGGAAAGAACTCCCATATCATAAGAGTGGAACAACATAGGGGACTCAGACTACATTACAAGGATGAGGGGTAAGATAATTTCATACAGTTCATCCTACACGGGTGGATATCGAGGCAGTACAAACGATATTTAGTTGTACTATTTTTGTAGATAATATGATTTCTAATGTCTTAATTGGTACCAGTGCCTCTCATTCCTTTTTTATTTCCAACTTGAAAATGTATAGAGACTTATGATGGGGTTTATGAGTGGGTTTATGATGATAGATGAACATTTTGGAGTACAGTTGAGGGGAATCTATTTGTGCTAGAGGTGTTCTCTTGAGGATTGGTAATATCATTTTCTATGGTATCTTTACATCCTTGACATGTCTGGCATTGATCTAATTATGGCTATATAATATTTAGTAACATACCTTTACCATATAGATTCTTATCATATGAGAGTGACTTTTACATCTCTTGAGGGTGAAAAAATTATTCTTTAGGGAGAATGGGATATCAAGGTGGGTCGTGTAGGGCCAGTTCATAAGTAACTAAGGGATCATACCTCCAAGGTTTCTAGTCTATTTCAAGATGACGTAGGGGTAAAGCATAATGTCTGTCCACATATAGTGGTATTTCATTAGGATTTATTTGATAAATAATTATAATGGATACCAATTAATATAGATATTGAATATACTATAGATAATTTTTCATTGGAAGATCTAGTTTCAATTCCAACATATATAATGTCACTAATATATCTTCAAGCGCTCAAGACTCAGCTAGAAGAGTTGATGGATAATGGTTTTATCCATCCATATTTTTCACCTTGGGGCTCTCTTGTCTTGTTTAAAATTAAGCATGATGGCACTCAATGCTTGTGTGTAGATTACAAGAAATTGAATTAGATGATTGTGATGAACAGATATACTCTTCCATGTATCTATGATCATTTTAACCACCAGATGAGAGATTTTGTATTTTCCAATATTGAATTGAAATTAGGATATCCTTGGTTTAGAGTTTTTCCATCTAATATCATGAGTATTTCTTTAAAATATGTTCATGTCATATATGAGTTCATCGTGATTTCATTCGGGTTGACGAAGGAAGCAGTAGTGTTAATGTCCTTGATGAATAAAATCATCCACCCATAACTGGATCAAATTTTTTTATGTTTTTGGATGGAATCATAGTGTACTCCAAGACTCATGAAAATAAATCACAACATCTTGAAATTGTACTAAGTATACTAAGATAGAATCATTAGTATATCAAGGCATATAATTTCCACTTTTTTGATTGATCAGGTACCCTTCTTGGGACACATATTCTGAGAGGAAGGTGTGTCAGTGGACCCGGTAATGTTTAGTTAGTTGTTTTCTGTTAGAAATTCAAGAATGTTTTTGATATTAATCACTTTCTAGATTTACCATAATATTATAATAGATTCATTTATGAATTTTCTTGATCAGAAGATCCACTTTCGAGTTTGAAAAATAGGGATAAAGTTTGATGGGATGGAAGCATGCAATAATTCTTTAAAATAGGAATTTGAAAATGAAACTAATATTGGTCATACCCAAAAAAGGTGAGGAATATACATTGTTTTTTATGATTTTGTGATCATTTATGGACTAGTATTGATAAAGGGAGATCAATTTTTGGTGTAGGGGTCTCGGTAGTTGAGCACACATGAACAAAACTACCCTATGCACAACCTTGATTTAGACGTAGAGGTTTTTGTTGTGAAGTGTCAGTGGAATTAACCATTGGGATAAAAATTTACTATGACAACGAATCATAAGATATTGATGTATATATTTCCATAGTGTGACTTTATCCTCTGGTAGGGGAGATGGTTTGAGTATATATAGTAACTTGATATTGATCTAAGATATATTCTAAGAAATGGGAATAGTGGTGTTTTTTCATTAGGTAGGAAAACTTAGACTCATGTTATTCAGTAGTCTAGTGTTGAGTATAAGATGATGAGTTTTCTGAAAGAAATGCATGTTGTTGTTCAAGAGGTTTATGAGTAGATGACTCTCAGATCAGTTTCAGTGGAGTCCACACTTTTGAGATGGATCAGGGATGGGTTATATGGGGATCCAGAGTGTTTATCATTGAGATAAATCCTTGAAGTTGGGAAGTACCATTCAAATTGGACCATATATGAGAATGAAATCATCTATGTTAGGAACTAGGTTTTTGTGCCTATGAGCTTGTGGAAAGAGCGGATGCATGGATTTTATGCCTAAAATTGGATGGTGAATCCAGGTGTGACCAAAATATACCCTGAAATATGATGATAGTTTTGGTGAATAGGAAAGAAAAAGTAGATATTGTGGTTCATGACATGATGGAACACTTGTCAACAGGCGAAAGATGAGAATCAATGAACTAGTGGTTTACTATAGTCATTTCCCATTACAGAATGGTAGTGGAATGATGTTTCTATAATATTTTTGGTGGGTATTCAGATGAAGCCTCAGAATGATGATTTTATTTAGGTAATTTTGGACTGTTTGGAAAATTAAGAACATTTATTACCAGTACGAGATATTTTCATGGTGGATCATTTGAGACACATGTACATTCAAGAGACAATCCATCGTCATGGAGTGCCCCCATGTATTATTACAGACTGTAACTCATGATTTACTTTGTGCTTATATTATGGACAACATAAGGAACATGGTATACATGTTTTATGGAGTATATCATTCCACCCATAGAAAAATGGCTAGTCATATAATACTATTGAAGTGATTGAGGATATGCTACGAATGGGTCTTCTTGACATAAGTGGGTATTGTGAGAAACACCTATATTTTTGTGAGTTCACTTATAAAAAAGTTATCAAAAAACTACTCATAGGGCATTATAAGTGGCCCTTTATTGTAGGAGATATAGATAAACTCTATGCTGGATGGTGTCAGGTGAGTTAGAGTTGTTGGGACTGAGTCTTGTGTAGGAGATATTGGAGTAGGTTCAGCTGATTTGGAAGTACATGTATATGACTCATAGTAGATATAAGTTTTATGTTGATATAAAACAATGACCTATAGAGTTTGTATAGGGTAATCATGTATTCAATCAGGTGTCTTCAATATTGGGTCATTGTTGGATACTATGATATGTCAAGTTGGCATCAAAGTTTTTGGGACCATTTGAGGTTGTGGAGAGAATCAGATCGATGGTGTATCGATTGTCTCTTTGATAGAGGCAAATTGTTATGCATGAAATTTTACATGTGTAAAAACATTGTTGGTATCACATTGACCCTTATCATGTGATTGATGTGGTTAATTTTGAGCATGATATTGATGTATCCTTTTAGTAGAATCTGATATGTGTGTTGGATCATAGTGAAAAGGTTTTGTGGAGAAAGACCATACTAATAGTTTTTGTGTTTTAGAAAAATGGAAATGTTCAGAAAGAAATATGAGATATATATAGAATAAGATATTAGGGATTAGTGGTAGAACCTTTTTTACTCAGAATCATAGATTTGTTTGGCAGTACCACTTGGGAAAGAGTTTTTATAAGGTTGGGAGATTGTAAGATCCTGACCTTTTATGAAGATGTCAAAGTATTTTTATAGGTACTATTTTCACTTATTTTGAGTAATTTTTTTTGGGTCTTTCCTTGGGTATTTTTGTGTTTAAATTTGAGAAATTTGGAAGGAAGTTTGGTAGTGCACAGTTGTCGCACAGTTCTACCAAACCATAAACCCTACCCCAGCAAACTGTAAAACCTCGGATAGAGAGTGTTTTCATGTTTGGCACATGGTTTTTCAATTTGTGTGTCATTCTAGGAGTAACCATGCACTCCCAGATGTCATTCATGGATTAGGTGTGTTGTTTGAAAAATCATACTCACCTAGGAAACTGTGTGCGAGTTATTAATTAAATTAAAAATTAGATTTTAAAATCTGAAACCCCCAAGACATCACTCCAATTTGGCCCAACCTAGCCCTATCCTATTCCTCTCATTTTTTGGAGTTCCTAGATAGATTCCTAGGGCTCTTGACCTCCTTTATTTGTGATTCGAGGCTCATTTTTCAGATCTATACCTCTTATGGTATGCGTTTTATACATAATTGGAATCATATTTTCTCCCGTACTTCTCCAAACTTTTTAATGGACATTTTCCCAATTTTTTTGGATCTAGAGCTAGTTTTCTTGGATCTAGATATACACTTGTGGGATCTAGATATTCACTTGGTATAACTATATGTTTTTTATCTAAAATTTAGGTTTCAGATCTAGATTTCATTCTTCATTGTCATTCTCATCAAATTGGGGATTTCCCATGGCCAACATTCGTTAATGATCTTGAGATAGATGGTATATTATTAAATTCCCAAAGTATTGATTTCATTTATATGTAAGTACTTTTATAATTTCAAATGAATTTTTAGCAATTAAATTTACTAGATTGATTTAATTAACTTTTTGAATTAATTAATTAATTGAATGTGAATTGAATTATTTAATTGATGTATTAAATAATGTAATAAAAAAATTGTGAAGTGATATAGATTAATTATTAAATTGATTAATTGATTATTATTAATCTAGAATTTTGATTAATTATTTGTTGAATTAATTATTGGAATATTGGTATTGTCGAATTGGATTAATTTATTGTTGAATTAATGAATAGAAATTGTTTAGTTATGGAATTGATTGATTTGAAACAATTAATTGATGAATTAATTATTGGACATTGTTATGATGATGGAATTGATTCAATTGGATTAATTAATTTTGGAATTAATTAATGAAATATTGTGATAAGTGGATTGATTTTCATTAACCATGATTGATGCAATATAGTATAAATTTTTATACTTTTTGTATTGTGATATATGTGTTTTATTAAGAAATAGGGAGTGGGACTCGGACTAAAACTCCAAATACCCACGTTCTCTTAGCCAAGACGTTATAGGACCAAAGGCATGAATGAATATATTAGTGTATGGGAACGCGATTGATACTCCAAATATCCTTGGGGTGTTGAATATAGATTAATACTTCAAATACCTATGGGTTCTAAACATGGTGTTCTACATACATGAGATTGGTATTGGTCTATATTTACAATTGGATATGGTAATTAATTGAGATGAAATAGATAATGAAATATAATGTGTTATAATGAACTATGAATTCAGTATGAGATGTGGTTCAGATTCCGGCATGGGCTGAAGTAGGTACTGAGGTTCGAGTTTCCTAGGGAGCCAATGGGTTTATGTGGTTGAATAGAGAGTAAATGAATAAATGTAATGTTTTTACATTATTTTATATATTTATTCCTTATACAACTACATACAATGTTATTGTATTGATGTTAATTGAGATGTCGTTGGTGGTGGAATAATGAGTCATACACACACCCTTCTCAGACTACCTGATCAGGGCAATAATAGATTTCATGATTACAGGACATGTTAAAAGAAAAGACCCTAGGTAAGATGGATGAGTTGGTATGGAATATGGATGAAGGAAACATACATGATTTCATACCCACATGGGAGCTTCCGGTATCTATTTATTTTATGGTTTTCATGCTGACACTTGACAGGTACTTTATCATGGCATATCTACTATTCAGTTTTGATAATTTACTTCATGTTTGGTCATATTGTGATATTGGGTTTCATTATGGTTATATCATTTTCTTTGGATTATTTATTTTCTCTAGTGTATTAATCTAAAAAAGTGGTTATAGTCACCCCATGATAAATATTAGACCATTGCTTCTAGTCAGATTCATCTATCATATGGGCAGGCACACTTGAGGTCACAAAACCAACCAGCTTAGGGAACTGGTGTGTGGTACCCAGGTAGGGATGTTACATCACAAAATATTCAATGTGATGATTACTATATTAAACTCTATATCACATTTCATATAGTTCTACTTAGGTATAATCAACATTAAAAAAATATTCGATATCACATTATCATTTTACATGAGGAAAAAACTAAATACCTTCTTTCAAACAACATTATAGATCACAAATACTTCTCCATGGGTGGGTTGTGTGAGTACATGTATATTTATTGTCTTATTTATTAACTTCTTGAAGTTCTCTTTTGGGAGAACATTAGTAAATTCATGTATAATGGAAATGCCTTCAATTGCGATCCTTTCCATTATCTCAGTTGTTTATTCTATATATGCTTACTCATAAGGAGATAATTTCCTTGAGTATAATTTTAATAATATATGCATCCTTCCCCTTACACTTATATAGATTCCAATTATGATTCGAGATAGGGAAATTTATTTTAATTTTCTACCTATCAATATGTGATCTATATAAGGATGAAAATATATTCATAGTATAGAATAAATTTCTACTAAATAGAGTATTACATGGTTTTATAAAAGATTCATCCCACAAATATTGACTAAGGGTGGATTTATTACCATGAGATATAATAATTTCCCCATATATTATTTTTACAGTAATATCAGCCTCTATTTTTCTGATATTGTTTTAATATCTATTCCAAACATCAATTACATGAAGTAAATCATAAAACCTAAATCAAATATTATATTACATATTCATGAATGAATAAGAAGTGTACATTTCACCATTTTTTTGTCAAGATCCACCACAAAAGTATTTATAGCATAATATTCTTCCTACTCCTTTAGCATTGGAGGTAATTGTTGTTAGTTTTGATCAAAAACCCTTAGCTTAGGGAAATTAATTGTATAATTATTTTTCTCCTTGTATTTGAAACATTGATTAATTAACTCAATGTTGATCATAACCATTTTTTCTTCAAACACATTAATGGAATTTTTATCTCCTTCCCAAATTCATTTTCTTCCTGGTCATATTTTCCAAACATATAACATATCATAGTTCCCTTAATGAAGTTCTATGATGCTTCTCCCAACACTTATAGATTGTTGGATATTTTATTTTCTTATTTCCGTGAGGTTTATCTGGTGATCCTATGGATTTAGACTCAATTCTATGCTTCTTATCGTCATTCCCATTGGACCAATGAGAATTGAAAATTTTAATTTAATTATTAGTATTGTATCAAATAATTTCCTCATAATTGTTAAAGTATCAAATTTCATGGATTTTCATAGACTCGTATTCATCCAAAAAAATTAGAAATCTATATTACATTCCACATCAATGAAAAATCCACAGGTATATCAAATATTTCTTGTGATGTTTACTTCATAATCCCTAATAGATTCATCCATTTTTTCATGAGTTTAAAGAATTAACTCTCCAATTTTAGATGGAGAGTGAAGGACAGAT
>CAUJRU010000940.1:0-15000 GCA_963277665.1 Viscum album
CCATCAACCCACACAACTGACCGTGACGCCTCAAGGGAAGCAACCCCAGAGGCATCACAATGCAGCACATGAAGGCAGGGAAAGCCCGCTATGCATGACACAAGGGAAGGATTTATATACCCAACCCCCTAGAGCCAAGGAGACCAACGTTCCCTTCCCAAAAAAGGGAGACCGCAGTATCTTGACAACCATCCACCACTCCCACACAATCGCGTAAGCACAACCATCAACCCACACAACTGACTGTGACGCCTCGAGGGAAGCAACCCGAGAGACATCACAATGCAGCACATGAAGGCAGGGAAAGCCCGCTATGCATGACACAAGGGAAGGATTGATATACCCAACCCCCTAGAGCCAACGAGACCAACGTTCCCTTCCCAAAAAAGGGAGACCGCAGTATCTTGACAACCATCCACCACTCCCACACAATCGCATAAGCGCAACCATCAACCCACACAACTGATCATGCAGGACCTGACCTTTGAGACAAGCATATGACTAGTGGAAGGATCAGCCATGTAGCATCACCAACAACATCTGCATTGTTTGAGGTATGACTGAGCTCACCACTCAGACCCCAACACAAGCCCAAACCGTCGTCTCGAACATTCAATTCCGTTCGATTAGTTTGTCCTTTGTACATGCACAACCTGATTTTTGAGACAAGCATATGACTAATGGAAGGATCAGACAGGTTGCACCACCAACAACATCTGCAATGTTTGAGGTATGACTGAGCAGACCACTCAGACCCCAACACAATCCCAAACCGTCTTCCCAAATCGACAGGAACCCAATTAATGAGTCTTCACCTCTGCATGATGCTCAAAACCGCAATTGTGCGAGAGAATTCAACCCAAGCATATAAACAGGGCCCGTATATCAGCACTAACAAAATTCCACTACCAACAGGGAGAACTCCGATGGGACAAGTGAGGATCTTCTAGGTGGAGCTCACCCACCTGGGGATTCTTCGCTTGATGTATAACCGAGGAGAAAGTCAGCCGTGTCACTGATTTAATGAGACCCTTCACAGTATCACCATCTTTCGATTAGTTTGTCCCTGTACATGCACTAACTGATCTTTGAGACAAGCATATGACTAGTGGAAGGATCAACCATGTAGCATTACCAACAACATCTGCATTGTTTGTGGTATAACTGAGCAGACCACTCAGACCCCAACACAAGCCCAAACCATCATCCCGAACATTCAATTCCGTTCGATTAGTTTATCCTTTGTAAATGCACAACCTGATCTTTGAGACAAGCATATGACTAATGGTAGGATCAGCCAGGTAGCATCACCAACCACATCTGCAATGTTTGAGGTATGACTGAGCAGACCACTCAAACCCCAACACAAGCCCAAATCATCTTCCCAAATCGACAGGATTCACCTTAATGAGTCATCACCTCTGCATGACGCTCGTGTATCTTGCAGAAACAATAGATACACATTCTTCGCTTGATGTAAAACCGAGGAGAACGTCAGACTTGTCCCTGATTTACTGAGACCCTTCACAGTATCACCATCTTCGATTAGTTTGTCCCTGTACATGCACAGACTGAACTTTGAGACAAGCATATGACTAGTGTTCTCAACGGATATCCAACCAAGCCAAACCGTGTTCCATCATTCACATGGAAACATGCACAAGGACCAAATGAAAGCGAGGAGAAATTAAACCCCCACTTACGGATGAGGGTGCCAACGAGACCAACGTTCCCTTCCCAAAAAAGGGAGACCGCAGTATCTTGACAACCATCCACCACTCCCACACAATCGCGTAAGCACAACCATCAACCCACACAGCTGATCGTGACGCCTCGAGGGATGCAACCCGAGAGGCATCACAATGCAGCACATGAAGGCAGGGAAAGCCCGCTATGCATGACACAAGGGAAGGATTGATATACCCAACCCCCTAGAGCCAACGAGACCAACGTTCCCTTCCCAAAAAAGGGAGACCGCGGTATCTTGACAACCATCCACCACTCCCACACAATCGCATAAGCGCAACCATCAACCCACACAACTGATCATGCAGGACCTGATCTTTGAGACAAGCATATGACTAGTGGAAGGATCAGACATGTAGAATCACCAACAACATCTGCATTGTTTGAGGTATGACTGAGCTCACCACTCAGACCCCAACACAAGCCCAAACCGTCGTCCCGAACATTCAATTCCGTTCGATTAGTTTGTCCATTGTACATGCACAACCTGATCTTTGAGACAAGCATATGACTAATGGAAGGATCAACAAGGTTGCATCACCAACCACATCTGCAATGTTTGAGGTATGACCCCACCTCAACGTCCTTCCCTTCAAGGCACGCCGCATGCACCAAGACGGGACTCGAGGCCCCTTCAAATCGTCTCACTCGGATGCCATTATCTGGAAACGACTGTCAGCCCGCAAGATCACACATGCGACAAACCCCATCTCGTTGTCATCGTTTTTAGGGCGCACTACCTCGGGAAAGACAAGCCCCAAGCACGGGACGAATCATCGAGAATTCATGGCATTGCGTCCATGCCATTTTCCATGTCACTGGGCACGTCATCGGGTGGCTCTAGGCA
This sequence comes from Viscum album, assembly GCA_963277665.1. Classification (NCBI taxonomy): domain Eukaryota; kingdom Viridiplantae; phylum Streptophyta; class Magnoliopsida; order Santalales; family Viscaceae; genus Viscum; species Viscum album. The sequence goes on from CAUJRU010000940.1 coordinate 2,594, forward strand.
CGCAGGACAAGACCCACGCCCAGGGGGGGTCGCCGACCACTCCCCCCCCTAAAGAGACATTTATGCATTTCCAGCTATTCCACCAGGAAACATCAACAGTGACGAGGAGACATACTGATGGGTTTAGACCACCCTAAGGGCACCGCAGTGCATGAAAGACAACACGGGTTGCCCTAAAAGAGCTATGAAACCATAGGAAGGGCCACCGACGTGACCCCTTAGGCACATGAAGGCCGCCGACACGTCATGGCATCCGTCCCGCGTCTCGTCCATCACCGCAGAGAAGACACGCCCCATGTCCAGAGCGGGTCCTCACGCATGAAAGGAATTATCTTGAGGCGGTCATTGTCATTACATACCGTACCCAACAACATATGACAAACCCCACCACGTCGTCCTTCCTTGCAAGGCACACCGCATCCTCCAAGGCAAGCCCCGATGCCCCTTCAAATCGTCCCACTCGGGTGGCGTTGTCTCCACGTGATTGTCAGTACGTCGGACCTGACACGCGACGCACCCCGGCTCATTGTCATCACTTTTATGGCGCATTACCTCAGACAAGACAAGCCCCAAGCACCGTATGAATCCTCAAGCTTTCATGGATTTGTCTGGAGGCCATTTTTCCATGTCCGTGGGCATGTCACTAGGTGGCTCTGGGCACGCAGGACAAGACCCACGCCCAGGGGGGGTCGCCGACCACTCCCCCCCTAAAGAGACATTTATGCATTTTCAGCTGTCCCACCAGGAAACATCAGCACTGACGAGGAGACATACTAACGGGTTTAGACAACCCTGTGGGCACCACAGCGCATGAAAGACAACACGTGTTGCCCTAAAAGATATATGAAACCATAGGAACAGCCACCGATGTGACCCCTTAGGCACATGAAGGCCGCCGACACGTAGTAGCATTCATCCCGGGTAGCGTCCAACACCGCCGAGAAGACAGGCCCCATGTCCAGAGAGGGTCCTCACGCATGAAATGAATTCTCTTTAGGTGGTCATTGTCATTACATACGGGACACGACAACAGATGACAAACCCCACCGCAACGTCCTTCCTTTCAAGGCACGCCACACGCACCAAGACGGGCCTCGAGGCCCCTTCAAATCGTCTCACTCGGATGCCATTGTCTGGACACGACTGTCAGTCCGCAGGATCACACATGCGACAAACCCCATCTCATTGTCATCGTTTTTAGGGCGCACTACCTCGGGCAAGACAAGCCCCAAGCACGGGACGAATCATCAGAAATTCATGGCACTGCGTCGATGCCATTTTCCATGTCACTCGGCATGTCAGTGGGTGGCTCTAGGCACGCAGGACAAGACCCACGCCCAGGGGGGGTCGCCGACCACTCCCCCCCTAAAGAGACATTTATGCATTTCCAGCTATACCACCAGGAAACATCAACAGTGACGAGGAGACATACTGATGGGTTTAGACCACCCTAAGGGCACCGCAGTGCATGAAAGACAACACGGGTTGCCCTAAAAGAGCTATGAAACCATAGGAAGGGCCACCGACGTGACCCCTTAGGCACATGAAGGCCGCCGACACGTCATGGCATCCGTCCCGCGTCTCGTCCATCACCGCAGAGAAGACGCGCCCCATGTCCAGAGCGAGTCCTCACGCCTCAAAGGAATTATCTTTAGGTGGTCATTGTCAATACATACCGTACCCAACAACATATGACAAACCCCACCACATCGTCCTTCCTTGCAAGGCACACCGCATCCACCAAGGCAAGCCCCGAGGCCCCTTCAAATCGTCTCACTCGGATGCCGTTGTCTCCACGTGATCGTCAGTACGTCGGACCTCACACACGCGACAAACCCCATCTCATTGTCATCGTTTTTATGGCGCACTACCTCGGGCAAGACAAGCCCGAAGCACGGGACGAATCATCAGGAATTCTTGGCATTGCGTCGATGCCATTTTCCACGTCACTCGGCGTGGGTCTGACACGCGACGCACCCCAGCTCATTGTCATCACTTTTATGGCGCATTACCTCAGAAAAGACAAGCCCCAAGCACCGTACGAATCATCAGGCTTTCATGGATTCGTCTGGAGGCCGTTTTTCCATGTCTGTGGGCATGTCACTGGGTGGCTCTGGGCACACAGGACAAGACCCACGCCCAGGGGGGGTCGCCGACCACTCCCCCCCTAAAGAGACATTTATGCATTTCCAGCTGTCCCACCAGGAAACATCAGCACTGACGAGGAGACATACTGAGGGGTTCAGACAACCCTGTGGGCACCACAGCGCATGAAAGACAACACGTGTTGCCCTAAAAGAGATATGAAACCATAGGAATAGCCACCAATGTGACCCCTTAGGCACATCAAGGCCGCCATCACGTACTAGCATCCATCCCGGGTAGCGTCCAACACCGCCGAGAAGACAGGCCCCATGTCCAGAGAGGGTCCTCACGCATGAAATGAATTCTCTTTAGGTGGTCATTATCATTACATACGGGACACGAAAACACATGAATAACCACACCTCAACGTCCTTCCTTTCAAGGCACACCGCAGGCACCAAGACGGGCCTCGAGGCCCCTTCAAATCGTCTCACTCGGATGCCTTTGTCTGGAAACGACTGTCAGCCCGCAAGATCACACATGCGACAAAACCCATCTCATTGTCATCGTTTTTAGGGCGCACTACCTCGGGAAAGACAAGCCCCAAGCACGGGACGAATCATCGAGAATTCATGGCATTGCGTCCATGCCATTTTCCATGTCACTGGGCACGTCATCGGGTGGCTCTAGGCACGCAGGACAAGACCCACGCCCAGGGGGGGTCGCCGACCACTCCCCCCCCTAAAGAGACATTTATGCATTTCCAGCTATTCCACCAGGAAACATCAACAGTGACGAGGAGACATACTGATGGGTTTAGACCACCCTAAGGGCACCGCAGTGCATGAAAGACAACACGGGTTGCCCTAAAAGAGCTATGAAACCATAGGAAGGGCCACCGACGTGACCCCTTAGGCACATGAAGGCCGCCGACACGTCATGGCATCCGTCCCGCGTCTCGTCCATCACCGCAGAGAAGACACGCCCCATGTCCAGAGCGGGTCCTCACGCATGAAAGGAATTATCTTGAGGCGGTCATTGTCATTACATACCGTACCCAACAACATATGACAAACTCCACCACGTCGTCCTTCCTTGCAAGGCACACCGCATCCTCCAAGGCAAGCCCCGATGCCCCTTCAAATCGTCCCACTCGGGTGGCGTTGTCTCCACGTGATTGTCAGTACGTCGGACCTGACACGCGACGCACCCCGGCTCATTGTCATCACTTTTATGGCGCATTACCTCAGACAAGACAAGCCCCAAGCACCGTATGAATCCTCAAGCTTTCATGGATTTGTCTGGAGGCCATTTTTCCATGTCCGTGGGCATGTCACTAGGTGGCTCTGGGCACGCAGGACAAGACCCACGCCCAGGGGGGGTCGCCGACCACTCCCCCCCTAAAGAGACATTTATGCATTTTCAGCTGTCCCACCAGGAAACATCAGCACTGACGAGGAGACATACTAACGGGTTTAGACAACCCTGTGGGCACCACAGCGCATGAAAGACAACACGTGTTGCCCTAAAAGATATATGAAACCCTAGGAACAGCCACCGATGTGACCCCTTAGGCACATGAAGGCCGCCGACACGTAGTAGCATTCATCCCGGGTAGCGTCCAACACCGCCGAGAAGACAGGCCCCATGTCCAGAGAGGGTCCTCACGCATGAAATGAATTCTCTTTAGGTGGTCATTGTCATTACATACGGGACACGACAACAGATGACAAACCCCACCGCAACGTCCTTCCTTTCAAGGCACGCCACACGCACCAAGACGGGCCTCGAGGCCCCTTCAAATCGTCTCACTCGGATGCCATTGTCTGGACACGACTGTCAGTCCGCAGGATCACACATGCGACAAACCCCATCTCATTGTCATCGTTTTTAGGGCGCACTACCTCGGGCAAGACAAGCCCCAAGCACGGGACGAATCATCAGAAATTCATGGCACTGCGTCGATGCCATTTTCCATGTCACTCGGCATGTCAGTGGGTGGCTCTAGGCACGCAGGACAAGACCCACGCCCAGGGGGGGTCGCCGACCACTCCCCCCCTAAAGAGACATTTATGCATTTCCAGCTATACCACCAGGAAACATCAACAGTGACGAGGAGACATACTGATGGGTTTAGACCACCCTAAGGGCACCGCAGTGCATGAAAGACAACACGGGTTGCCCTAAAAGAGCTATGAAACCATAGGAAGGGCCACCGACGTGACCCCTTAGGCACATGAAGGCCGCCGACACGTCATGGCATCCGTCCCGCGTCTCGTCCATCACCGCAGAGAAGACGCGCCCCATGTCCAGAGCGAGTCCTCACGCCTCAAAGGAATTATCTTTAGGTGGTCATTGTCAATACATACCGTACCCAACAACATATGACAAACCCCACCACATCGTCCTTCCTTGCAAGGCACACCGCATCCACCAAGGCAAGCCCCGAGGCCCCTTCAAATCGTCTCACTCGGATGCCGTTGTCTCCACGTGATCGTCAGTACGTCGGACCTCACACACGCGACAAACCCCATCTCATTGTCATCGTTTTTATGGCGCACTACCTCGGGCAAGACAAGCCCGAAGCACGGGACGAATCATCAGGAATTCTTGGCATTGCGTCGATGCCATTTTCCACGTCACTCGGCGTGGGTCTGACACGCGACGCACCCCAGCTCATTGTCATCACTTTTATGGCGCATTACCTCAGACAAGACAAGCCCCAAGCACCGTACGAATCATCAGGCTTTCATGGATTCGTCTGGAGGCCGTTTTTCCATGTCCGTGGGCATGTCACTGGGTGGCTCTGGGCACACAGGACAAGACCCACGCCCAGGGGGGGTCGCCGACCACTCCCCCCCTAAAGAGACATTTATGCATTTCCAGCTGTCCCACCAGGAAACATCAGCACTGACGAGGAGACATACTGATGGGTTCAGACAACCCTGTGGGCACCACAGCGCATGAAAGACAACACGTGTTGCCCTAAAAGAGATATGAAACCATAGGAATAGCCACCAATGTGACCCCTTAGGCACATCAAGGCCGCCATCACGTACTAGCATCCATCCCGGGTAGCGTCCAACACCGCCGAGAAGACAGGCCCCATGTCCAGAGAGGGTCCTCACGCATGAAATGAATTCTCTTTAGGTGGTCATTATCATTACATACGGGACACGAAAACACATGAATAACCACACCTCAACGTCCTTCCTTTCAAGGCACACCGCAGGCACCAAGACGGGCCTCGAGGCCCCTTCAAATCGTCTCACTCGGATGCCTTTGTCTGGAAACGACTGTCAGCCCGCAAGATCACACATGCGACAAAACCCATCTCATTGTCATCGTTTTTAGGGCGCACTACCTCGGGAAAGACAAGCCCCAAGCACGGGACGAATCATCAAGAATTCATGGCATTGCGTCGATGCCATTTTCCATGTCCCTGGGCATGTCATTGGGTGGCTCTAGGCACGCAGGACAAGACCCACGCCCAGGGGGGGTCGCCGACCACTCCCCCCCTAAAGAGACATTTATGCATTTCCAGCTATTCCACCAGGAAACATCAAAAGTGACGAGGAGACATACTGAGGGGTTTAGACCACCCTAAGGGCACCGCAGTGCATGAAAGACAACACGGGTTGCCCTAAAAGAGCTATGAAACCATAGGAAGGGCCACCGACGTGACCCCTTAGGCACATGAAGGCCGCCGACACGTCATGACATCCGTCCCGCGTCTCGTCCATCACCGCAGAGAAGACACGCCCCATGTCCAGAGCGGGTCCTCACGCATGAAATGAATTATCTTTAGGCGGTCATTGTCATTACATACCGTACCCAACAACATATGACAAACCCCACCACGTCGTCCTTCCTTGCAAGGCACACCGCATCCTCCAAGGCAAGCCCCGATGCCCCTTCAAATCGTCCCACTCGGGTGGCGTTGTCTCCACGTGATTGTCAGTACGTCGGACCTGACACGCGACGCACCCCGGCTCATTGTCATCACTTTTATGGCGCATTACCTCATACAAGACAAGCCCCAAGCACCGTATGAATCCTCAAGCTTTCATGGATTTGTCTGGAGGCCATTTTTCCATGTCCGTGGGCATGTCACTAGGTGGCTCTGGGCACGCAGGACAAGACCCACGCCCAGGGGGGGTCGCCGACCACTCCCCCCCTAAAGAGACATTTATGCCTTTCCAGCTGTCCCACCAGGAAACATCAGCACTGACGAGGAGACATACTGGAGGGTTTAGACAACCCTGTGGGCACCACAGCGCATGAAAGTCAACACGTGTTGCCCTAAAAGATATATGAAACCGTAGGAACAGCCACCGATGTGACCCCTTAGGCACATGAAGGCCGCCGACACGTAGTAGCATTCATCCCGGGTAGCGTCCAACACCGCCGAGAAGACAGGCCCCATGTCCAGAGAGGGTCCTCACGCATGAAATGAATTCTCTTTAGGTGGTCATTGTCATTACATACGGGACACGACAACAGATGACAAACCCCACCGCAACGTCCTTCCTTTCAAGGCACGCCACACGCACCAAGACGGGCCTCGAGGCCCCTTCAAATCGTCTCACTCGGATGCCATTGTCTGGACAAGACTGTCAGTCCGCAGGATCACACATGCGACAAACCCCATCTCATTGTCATCGTTTTTAGGGCGCACTACCTCGGGCAAGACAAGCCCCAAGCACGAGACGAATCATCAGGAATTCATGGCACTGCGTCGATGCCATTTTCCATGTCACTCGGCATGTCATTGGGTGGCTCTAGGCACGCAGGACAAGACCCACGCCCAGGGGGGGTCGCCGACCACTCCCCCCCTAAAGAGACATTTATGCATTTCCAGCTATACCACCAGGAAACATCAACAGTGACGAGGAGACATACTGATGGGTTTAGACCACCCTAAGGGCACCGCAGTGCATGAAAGACAACACGGGTTGCCCTAAAAGAGCTATGAAACCATAGGAAGGGCCACCGACGTGACCCCTTAGGCACATGAAGGCCGCCGACACGTCATGGCATCCGCCCCGCGTCTCGTCCATCACCGCAGAGAAGACACGCCCCATGTCCAGAGCTGGTCCTCACGCCTCAAAGGAATTATCTTTAGGCGGTCATTGTCAATACATACCGTACCCAACAACATATGACAAACCCCACCACGTCGTCCTTCCTTGCAAGGCACACCGCATCCACCAAGGCAAGCCCCGAGGCCCCTTCAAATCGTCCCACTCGGATGGCGTTGTCTCCACGTGATTGTCAGTACGTCGGACCTGACACGCGACGCACCCCGGCTCATTGTCATCACTTTTATGACGCATTACCTCAGACAAGACAAGCCCCAAGCACCGTACGAATAATCAAGCTTTCATGGATTTGTCTGGAGGTCGTTTTTCCATGTTCGTGGGCATGTCACTGGGTGGCTCTGGGCACGCAGGACAAGACCCACGCCCAGGGGGGGTCGCCGACCACTCCCCCCCTAAAGAGACATTTATGCATTTCCAGCTGTCCCACCAGGAAACATCAGCACTGACGAGGACACATACTGATGGGTTCAGACAACCCAATGGGCACCACAACGCATGAAGGACAGCACGTGTTGCCCTAAAAGAGCTACGAATCCATACGAACAGCCACCAAAGTGACCCCTTAGGCACATGAAGGCCGCCGACACGTCATGGCATCCGTCCCGGGTATCATCCAACACCGCCGAGAAGACAGGACCCATGTCCAGAGCGGGTCCCCGCGCATGAAATGAATTATCTTTAGGCGGTCATTGTCTTTACATTCCGAACACAACAACATGTGACAAACCCCACCTCGACGTCCTTCCTTTCAAGAAACGCCGCATGCACCAAGACGGGCCCCGAGACCCCTTCAAATCGTCTCACTCGGATGCCATTGTCTGAACGCGACTGTCAGTCCGCAGGATCTCGAAGGCCACAAACACCATCCCATTGTCATCGTTTTTATGGCGCACTACCTCGGGCAAGACAAGCCCCAAGCACGGGACGAATCATCAGGCATTCATGGCATTAAGTCGATGTCATTTTGCATGTCAATGGGCATCACATTGGGTGGCTCTAGGCACGCAGGACAAGACCCACGCCCGGGGGGGTCGCCGACCACTCCCCCCCTAAAGAGACATTTATGCATTTCCAGCTATTCCACCAGGAAACATCAACACCGACGAGGAGACATACTGATGGGTTTAGACCACCCTGAGGGCAGGGCAGCGCATGAAAGGCAACACGTGTTTCCCTAAAAGAGCTATGAAACCATAGGAAGGGCCACCGACGTGGCCCCTTAGGCACATGAAGGCCGCCGACACGTCATGGCATCCGTCCCACGTATCGTCCATCACCACAGCGAAGACACGCCCCATGTCCAGAGCGGGTCCCCACGCATGAAAGGAATTCTCTTTAGGCGGTCATTGTCATTACATACCGGACCCAACAACATATGACAAACCCCACCTCATTGTCCTTCCATTCAAGGCACACCGCATCGACCAAGGCAAGCCCTGAGGCCCCTTCAAATCCTCTCACCCGGATGGCGTTGTCTCCACCTGATTGTCAGTACGGAGGACCTGACACGCGACGAAACCCGGCTCATTGTCATCACTTTTATGGCGCACTACCTCGAACAAGACAAGCCCCAAGCACCGGACGAATCATCAAGCTGTCTTTGCTTTGTCCGGAGGCTGTTTTTCCATGTCCGTGGGCATGTCACTGGGTGGCTCTGGGCACGCAGGACAAGACCCACGCCCAGGGGGGGTCGCCGACCACTCCCCCCCTAAAGAGACATTTATGCATTTCCAGCTGTCCCACCAGGAAACATCAGCACTGACGAGGAGACATACTGATGGGTTTAGACAACCCTGTGGGCACCACAGCGCATGAAAGACAACACGTGTTGCCCTAAAAGAGATATGAAACCATAGGAACAGCCACTGATGTGACCCCTTAGGCACATCAAGGCCGCCGACACGTAGTAGCATTCGTCGCGGGTAGCATCCAACGCCGCCGAGAAGACAGGCCCCATGTCCAGAGCGGGTCCTCGCGCATGAAATGAATTCTCTTTAGGTGGTCATTGTCATTACATACGGGACACGACAACATATGAAAAACCCCACCTCGACGTCCTTCCTTTCAAGGCACGCCGCATGCACCAAGACGGGCCCTGAGGCCCCTTCAAATCGTCTCACTCGGATGCCATTGTCTGGACGCGACTGTCAGTCCGCAGGATCGCACATGCGACAAACCCCGTCTCATTGCCATCGTTTTTAGGGCGCACTACCTCGGGCAAGACAAGCCCCAAGCACGGGACGAATCATCAGGAATTCATGGCATTGCGTCGATGCCATTTTCCATGTCACTGGGCATGTCTGTGGGTGGCTCTCGGCACGCAGGACAAGACCCACGCCCAGGGGGGGTCGCCGACCACTCCCCCCCTAAAGAGACATTTATGCATTTCCAGCTATTCCACCAGGAAACATCAACACTGACGAGGAGACATACTGAGTGGTTTAGACCACCCAGAGGGAACCGCAGCGCATGAAAGGCAACACGTGTTGCCCTAAAAGGGCTATGAAACCATAGGAAGGGACACCGACGTGGCCCCTAAGGCACATGAAGGCCGCCGACACGTCATGGCATCCGTCCCGCGTATCGTCCAACACCGCCGAGGAGACAGGACCCATGTCCAGAGCGGGTCCTCACGCATGAAATGAATTCTCTTTAGGTGGTCATTGTCTTTACATACCGGACACAACAACATATGACAAACCCCACCTCAACGTCCTTCCTTTCAAGGCACGCCGCACGCACCAAGACGGGCCCCGAGGCCCCTTCAAATCGCCTCACTAGGATTCCATTGTCTGGACGCGATTGTCAGTCCGTAGGATCTCACAGGCGACAAACCCCACCCATCTCATTGTCATCGGTTTTATGGCGCACCACCTCGGGCAAGACAAGACCCTAGCACGGGAAGAATCATCAGGAATTCAGGGCATTGCGTCGATGCCATTTTCCATGTCACTGGGCATGTCATTGGGTGGCTCTAGGCACGCAGGACAAGACCCACGCCCAGGGGGGTCGCCGACCACTCCCCCCCTAAAGAGACATTTATGCATTTCCAGCTATCCCACCAGGAAACATCAACACTGACGAGGAGACATACTGATGGGTTTAGACCACCCTGAGGGCACCGCAGCGCATGAAAGACAACACGTGTTGCCCTAAAAGAGCTATGAAACCATAGGAAGGGCCACCGACGTGACCCCTTATGCACATGAAGGCCACCGACAAGTCATGGCATCCATCCCGCGTATCGTCGATCACCGCCGAGAAGACACGCCCCATGTCCAGAGCGGGTCCTCACTCATGAAAAGAATTCTCTTTAGGTGGTAATTGTAATTACATACAGGACCCAACAACATATGAAAAACCCCACCTCGACGTCCTTCCTTTCAAGGCACGTCGCATCCACCAAGACATGCCCCGAGGCCACTTCAAATCGTCTCACTCGGATGGCTTTGTCTCCACGCGATTGTCAGTTCGTCGGACCTGACACGCGACGAACCCCGTCTCATTGTCATCGCTTTTATGGGGCACTACCGCGGGCAAGACAAGCCCCAAGCACAGGAGGAATCATCTAGAGGCCATTTTTCCATGTCTGTGGGCATGTCACTGGGTGGCTCTGGGCACGCAGGACAAGACCCACGCCCAGGGGGGGTCGCCGACCACTCCCCCCCTAAAGAGACATTTCTGCATTTCCAGCTCTCCCACCAGGAAACATCAGCACTGACGAGGAGACATACTGAGTGGTTTAGACCACCCAGAGGGAACCGCAGCGCATGAAAGACAACACGTGTTGCCCTAAAAGAGCTATGAAACCATAGGAACGGCAACCGACGTGACCCCTTAGGCACGTGAAGGCCGCCGACACGTCATGGCATCCTTCCCGCGTATCGTCGACCACCGCCGAGAAGACAGACCCCATGTCCAGAGCGGGTCCTCACGCATGAAATGAATTCTCTTTAGGTGGTCGGTGTCGTTACATACCGAACCCAACAACATATGACAAACCCCAGCTCGGCGTCCTTCCTTTCAAGGCACCCCGCATCCACCAAGACAAGCCTCGAGGCCCCTTCAAATCGTCTCACTCGGATGGCATTGTCTCCACGCGATTGTCGGTACGTAGGACCTCACACGCGACGAACCCCGGCTCATTGTCAAAGCTTTTAAGGCGCACTACCCCGGAGAAGACAAGCCCCAAGCACCGGACGAATCATCACGCATTGATGGCATTGTCTAGAGGCCATTTTTCCATGTCCGTGGGCATGTCACTGGGTGGCTCGAGGCACGCAGGACAAGACCCACGCCCAGGGGGGGTCGCCGACCACTCCCCCCCTAAAGAGACATTTATGCATTTACAGCTATCCCACCAGGAAACATCAGCACTGACGAGGAGACATACTGAGTGGTTTAGACCACCCAGAGGGCACCCCAGCTCATGAAAGACAACGCGAGTTGCCCTAAAAGAGCTATGAAACCATAGGAACGGCCACCGACGTGACCCCTTAGGCACATGAAGGCCGCCGGCACGTCATGGCATCCGTCCCGCGTGTCGTCGACCACCGCCGAGAAGACAACCCCATGTCCAGAGCGGGTCCTCACGCATGAAACGAATTCTATTTAGGTGGTCATGGACGTTACATACCGGACCCAACAAGATATGGCAAACCCCAGCTCGGCGTCCTTCCTTTCAAGGCACCCCGCATCCACCAATGCAAGCCCCGATGCCCCTTCAAATCGTCTCACTCGGATGGAATTGTCTCCACGCGATTGTCAGTACGTAGGACCTGACACGCGACGAACCCCGACTCATTTTCAAAGCTTTGATGGCGCACTACCCCGGACAAGACAAGCCCCAAGCACCGGACGAATCATCAAGCATTCATGGGATTGTCTAGAGGCCATTTTTCCATGTCCGTGGGCATGTCATTGGGTGGCTCTGGGCACGCAGGACAAGACCCACGCCCAGGGGGGGTCGCCGACCACTCCCCCCCTAAAGAGACATTTATGCATTTCCAGCTATCCCACCAGGAAACATCATCAGTGACGAGGAGACATACTGAGGGGTTTAGACATCCCAGAGGTCAGTGCAGCGCATGAAAGACAACACGTGTTGCCCTAAAAGAGCTATGAAACCATAGGAACGACCACCGACGTGACCCCTTAGGCACTTGAAGGCCGCCGACACGTCATGGCATCCGTCCCGCGTATCGTCGATCACCGCCGAGA
>CAUJRU010000940.1:20000-40000 GCA_963277665.1 Viscum album
AGGAATTACAGCGTCCCACCGCCATACCTCCCACATCCCACCTTCCGAAGGAACTCAACCGCCATGAGGCAGATTTTAAGCAGACGAACCCACAACGCTCCAGGGACGTTGAGGAAAAGGAGTCATGACAGGAACGGAGGCCCTATGTCCCGCCGCACCCCCCACATCCCACCATTCAAAAGAACTCAACCACCGTTGCGAAACTTTTAACCAAGAACCAGGACACCAACCATGCTCATCTATCATCATCCCATCCAAGTTATATCTGTCTAGTATCGCATCGTATTTTTAGCAAGCCCTTGGAAGACGGAACCGCAATTGTGCGAGAGAATTCAACCCAAGCATATAGACGGGGCCCCTACATCAGCACCAAAAAAATTCCACTACCAACAGGGAGAACTCCAAAGGGACAAGTGAGGGTCTTCTAGGTGGAGCTCACCCACCTGGGGATTCTTCGCTTGAGATATAACCGAGGAGAAAGTCACCCCTGGCACTGATTTAATGAGACCCGTCACAGTATCACCATCTTTCGATTAGTTTGTCCTTTACATGCGGGACCTGATCTTTGAGACAGGCATATGACTAGTGGAAGGATCAGCCATGTAGCATCACCAACAACATCTGCATTGTTTGGGGTATGACTGAGCTGACCACTCAGACCCCAACACAAGCCCAAACCGTCGTCCCGAACATTCAATTCTGTTCGATTAGTTTGTCCTTTGTACATGCACAACCTGATCTTTGAGACAAGCATATGACTAATGGAAGGATCAGCCAGGTAGCATCACCAACCACATCTGCAATGTTTGAGGTATGACTGAGCAGACCACTCAGACCCCAACACAAGCCCCAACCATCTTCCCAAATCGACAGGATTCCCCTTAATGAGTCATCACCTCCGCATGACGCTCGTGTATCTTGCAGAAACAGTAGATACACATTCCCAAGCCACCCTTATGAACATCATCACCCAAGGCATGACTGAGGAGGAAGGCACCCCAACTTGTCCAATAATGAACCATGGAAATCGTTACCCTGTTGGTGTGAGTTTCTTAGGACACAAATAACTCGCACGTGGCCCCGACAATGCGTTGAGCAAAGCACTCCCACCAATCATTGCCCAAGGCAGCTTGCTATGGTTCGCATGGAATATCGCTGAATGAGAAATTTAGGAGCACGCTCTCGCATCCTGGTGATACCGACAGTTTCGCGCTTGAACCACTACCAAAATTCCACAACGCTCCAGAGAAGGTGAGGAAAAGGCGGTACAGCAAGGGACGACAAAGGAACCCAATCCCAACATGCCTCCCACATCCCAACATCTGCAAGAACTCAACCACACTCAGTGGATTTTAAGCAAAGCCCGACCCGCAACGCTCCATGAAAGGTGAGGAAAAAGGTGGGTACGACAGGACGGGGAAACAACCCAATCCCGCCCATACCCCCCACATCCCACCAGTGAGGGAAAAGGTAGGAACGTCAGGGGATGAGGAGGGAAACCCCCATCCCGCCGTGCCTCCCACATCTCACATTCCGTAGGAACTCAACCGCCATGAGGCAGCTTTTAAGCAGACGAACCAGCAACGCTCAAGAGACGTCGAGGAAAAGGAGTCATGGTAGGTACGGGGGTCCTATGTCCCGCCGCGCCGCCCACATCCCACCATCCACAGGATCCCACAAACCGTGAGGCGGTATTTAAGCACCCAGCCCGCAATGCTCCACAGACGGGGAGGAAAAGGCAGGCACGTCAGGGGACGGGGCAAAAACCCAATCCCGCCGCGCCCCCCACATCCCACCATCCGCAGCAACTCAACCACCCTGAGGCAGCTTTTAAGCAAGCAAAGCCGCACTGCTCTAGAGAAGGCGAGGGAAGGGCAGGAGCGTCGAGGGACGACAAAGGAACACCAACCCACCATGCCTCCCACATCCCACCATCCAAGGAACTCCGCCACCAACAGGTGGCCTTTTAAGCAAGCCCGAACCGCAACGCTCCATGAAAGGTGAGGAAAAAGGCGGGCACGGCATGAGACTGGGCAAAAACCCATTCTTTCCAATGCCCCCCACATCCCACCGGTGAGGAAAAGGAATTACAGCGTCCCACCGCCATGCTTCCCACATCCCACCTTCCGAAGGAACTCAACCGCCGTGAGGCAGATTTTAAGCAGACGAACCCACAACGCTCCAGGGACGTTGAGGAAAAGGAGTCATGACAGGAACAGAGGCCCTATGTCCCGCCGCACCCCCCACATCCCACCATTCAAAAGAACTCAACCACCGTTGCGAAACTTTTAACCAAGAACCAGGACACCAACCAAGTTCATCTATCATCATCCCATCCAAGTTATATCTGTCTAGTATCGCATCGTCTTTTTAGCAAGCCCTTGGAACCCGAAACCAAAATTGTGCGAGAGAATTCAACCCAAGCATATAGACGGGGCCCGTACATCAGCACCAACAAAATTCCACTACCAACAGGGAGAACTCCAAAGGGACAAGTGAGGGTCTTCAAGGTGGAGCTCACCCACCTGGGGATTCTTCGCTTGAGGTATAACCGAGGAGAAAGTCAGCCCTGGCACTGATTTAATGAGACCCGTCACAGTATCACCATCTTTCGATTAGTTTGTCCTTTACATGCGGGACCTGATCTTTGAGACAGGCATATGACTAGTGGAAGGATCAACCATGTAGCATCACCAACCACATCTGCAATGTTTGAGGTATGACTGAGCAGACCACTCAGACCCCAACACAAGCCCAAACCGTCGTCCCGAGCATTCAATTCCATTCGATTAGTTTGTCCTTCGTACATGCACAGCCTGATCTTTGAGACAATCATATGACTAATGGAAAGATCAACCGGGTACCATCACCAACCACATCTGCAATGTTTGAGGTATGACTGAGCAGACCACTCAGACCCCAACACAAGCCCGAACCATCTCTTCCCAAATCGACATGTTTCCCCTTAATTAGTCATCACCTCTGCATGACGCTCGTGTATCTTGCAAAAACAGTAGATACACACTCTCAAGCCACCCTTATGAACATCATCACCCAAGGCATGACTGAGGAGGAAGGCACCCCAACTTGTCCAATAATGAACCATGGAAATCGTTACCCTGTTGGTGTGAGTTTCTTAGGACCCAAATAACTCGCACGTGGCCCCGACAATGCGTTGAGCAAAGCACTCCCACCAATCATTGCCCAAGGCAGCTTGCTATGGTTCGCATGGAATATCACTGAATGAGAAATTTAGGAGCACGCTCTCGCATCCTGGTGATACCGACAGTTTCGCGCTTGAACCACTACCAAAATTCCACAACGCTCCAGAGAAGGTGAGGAAAAGGCGGTACAGCAAGGGACGACAAAGGAACCCAATCCCACCATGCCTCCCACATCCCAACATCTGCAAGAACTCAACCACAATCAGTGGATTTTAAGCAAAGCCCGACCCGCAACGCTCCATGAAAGGTGAGGAAAAAGGTGGGTACGACAGGACGGGGAAACAACCCAATCCCACCCATACCCCCCACATCCCACCAGTGAGGAAAAAGGTAGGAACGTCAGGGGATGAGGAGGGAAACCCCCATCCCGCCGTGCCTCCCACATCTCACATTCCGTAGGAACTCAACCGCCATGAGGCAGCTTTTAAGCAGACGAACCAGCAACGCTCAAGAGACGTCGAGGAAAAGGAGTCATGGTAGGTACGGGGGTCCTATGTCCCGCCGCGCCGCCCACATCCCACCATCCACAGGATCCCACAAACCGTGAGGCGGTATTTAAGCACCCAGCCCGCAATGCTCCACAGACGGGGAGGAAAAGGCAGGCACGTCAGGGGACGGGGCAAAAACCCAATCCCGCCGCGCCCCCCACATCCCACCATCCGCAGCAACTCAACCGCCCTGAGGCAGCTTTTAAGCAAGCAGAGCCGCACTGCTCTAGAGAAGGCGAGGGAAGGGCAGGAGCGTCGAGGGACGACAAAGGAACACCAACCCACCATGCCTCCCACATCCCACCATCCAAGGAACTCCGCCACCAACAGGTGGCCTTTTAAGCAAGCCCGAACCGCAACGCTCCATGAAAGGTGAGGAAAAAGGCGGGCACGGCATGAGACTGGGCAAAAACCCATTCTTTCCAATGCCCCCCACATCCCACCGGTGAGGAAAAGGAATTACAGCGTCCCACCGCCATGCCTCCCACATCCCACCTTCCGAAGGAACTCAACCGCCATGAGGCAGATTTTAAGCAGACGAACCCACAACGCTCCAGGGACGTTGAGGAAAAGGAGTCATGACAGGAACGGAGGCCCTATGTCCCGCCGCACCCCCCACATCCCACCATTCAAAAGAACTCAACCACCGTTGCGAAACTTTTAACCAAGAACCAGGACACCAACCATGCTCATCTATCATCATCCCATCCAAGTTATATCTGTCTAGTATCGCATCGTCTTTTTAGCAAGCCCTTGGAACCCGAAACCAAAATTGTGCGAGAGAATTCAACCCAAGCATATAGACGGGGCCCTTACATCAGCACCAACAAAATTCCACTACCAACAGGGAGAACTCCAAAGGGACAAGTGAGGTTCTTCTAGGTGGAGCTCACCCACCTGGGGATTCTTCGCTTGATGTATAACCGAGGAGAAAGTCAGCCGTGTCACTGATTTAATGAGACCCTTCACAGTATCACCATCTTTCGATTAGTTTGTCCTTGTACATGCAGGACCTGATCTTTGAGACACGCATATGACTAGTGGAAGGATCACCCATGTAGCGTCACTAACCACATCTGCAATGTTTGAGGTATGACTGAGCAGACCACTCAGACCCCAACACAAGCCTAAACCGTCGTCCCGAGCATTCAATTCCATTCGATTAGTTTGTCCTTTGTACATGCACAACCTGATCTTTGATACAAGCATATGACTAATGGAAGGATCAGCCAGGTAGCATCACCAACCACATCTGCAATGTTTGAGGTATGACTGAGCAAACCACTCAGACCCCAACACAAGCCCAAACCATCTTCCCAAATCGACATGTTTCCCCTTAATTAGTCATCACCTCTGCATGACGCTCGTGTATCTTGCAAAAACAATAGATACACATTCTTCGCTTGATGTATAACCGAGGAGAACGTCAAACTTGTCACTGATTTAATGAGACCCTTCACAGTATCACCATCTTTCGGTTAGTTTGTCCCTGTACATGCACAGACTGATCTTTGAGACAAGCATATGACTAGTGTTCTCATCGGATATCCAACCAAGCCAAACCGTGTTCCATCATTCACATGGAAACATGTACAAGGACCAAATGAAAGCGAGGAGAAATTAAACCCCCACTTACGGATGAGGGTGCCAACGAGACCAACGTTCCCTTCCCAAAAAAGGGAGACCGCAGTATCTTGACAACCATCCACCACTCCCACACAATCGCGTAAGCACAACCATCAACCCACACAACTGACCGTCACACCTCGAGGGAAGCAACCCGAGAGGCATCACAATGCAGCACATGAAGGCAGGGAAAGCCCGCTATGCATGACACAAGGGAAGGATTGATATACCCAACCCCCTAGCGCCAACGAGACCAACGTTCCATTCCCAAAAAAGGGAGACCGCAGTATCTTGACAACCATCCACCACTTCCACACAATCGCATAAGGGCAACCATCAACCCACACAACTGATCATGCACAACCTGATCTTTGAGACAAGCATATGACTAGTAGAAGGATCAGCCATGTAGCATCACCAACATCATCTGCATTGTTTGAGGTATGACTGAGCTCACCACTCAGACCCCAACACAAGCCCAAACCATCATCCCGAACATTCAATTCCGTTCCATTAGTTTGTCCTTTGTACATGCACAACCTGATCTTTGGGACAAGCATATGACTAATGGAAGGATCAGCCAGGTTGCATCACCAACCACATCTGCAATGTTTGAGGTATGACTGAGCAGACCACTCAGACCCCAACACAAGCCCAAACCGTCTTTCCAAATCGACAGGAACCCAATTAATGAGTCATCACCTCTGCATGATGCTCAATACCGCAATTGTGCGAGAGAATTCAACCCAAGCATATAAACAGGGCCCGTATATCATAACTGACAAAATTCCACTACCAACAGGGAGAACTCCGAAGGGACAAGTGAGGGTCTTCTAGGTGGAGCTCACCCACCTGGGGATTCTTCTCTTGATGTATAACTGAGGAGAAAGTCAGCCCTGGCACTAATTTAATGAGACCCATCACAGTATCACCATCTTTCGATTAGTTTGTCTTTGTACATGCGGGACCTGATCTTTGAGTCAAGCATATGACTAGTTGAAGGATCAGCCATGTAGCATCACCAACAACATCTGCATTGTTTGAGGTATGACTGAGCTAACCACTCAGACCCCAACACAAGCCCAAACCGTCGTCCCGAACATTCAATTCCATTCGATTAGTTTTTCCTTTGTACATGCACCACCTGATCTTTGGGACAAGCATATGACTAATGGAAGGATCAGCCAGGTAGCATCACCAACCACATCTGCAATGTTTGAGGTATGACTGAGCAAACCACTCAGACCCCAACACAAGCCCAAACCATCTTCCCAAATCGACAGGATTCCCCTTAATGAGTCATCACCTCTGCGTGACGACGCTCGTGTATCTTGTCGAAACAATAGATACACATTCTTCGCTTGATGTATAACCGAGGAGAACGTCAAACTTGTCACTGATTTAATGAGACCCTTCACAATATCACCATCTTTCGGTTAGTTTGTCCCTGTACATGCACAGACTGATCTTTGAGACAAGCATTTGACTAGTGTTCTCAACGGATATCCAACCAAGCCAAACCGTGTTCCATCATTCACATGGAAACATGCACAAGGACCAAATGAAAGCGAGGAGAAATTAATCCCCCACTTACGGATGAGGGTGCCAACGAGACCAACGTTCCCTTCCCAAAAAAGGGAGACCGCAGTATCTTGACAACCATCCACCACTCCCACACAATCGCGTAAGCACAACCATCAACCCACACAACTGACCGTGACGCCTCAAGGGAAGCAACCCGAGAGGCATCACAATGCAGCACATGAAGGCAGGGAAAGCCCGCTATGCATGACACAAGGGAAGGATTTATATACCCAACCCCCTAGAGCCAAGGAGACCAACGTTCCCTTCCCAAAAAAGGGAGACCGCAGTATCTTGACAACCATCCACCACTCCCACACAATCGCGTAAGCACAACCATCAACCCACACAACTGACTGTGACGCCTCGAGGGAAGCAACCCGAGAGACATCACAATGCAGCACATGAAGGCAGGGAAAGCCCGCTATGCATGACACAAGGGAAGGATTTATATACCCAACCCCCTAGAGCCAAGGAGACCAACGTTCCCTTCCCAAAAAAGGGAGACCGCAGTATCTTGACAACCATCCACCACTCCCACACAATCGCGTAAGCACAACCATCAACCCACACAACTGACCGTGACGCCTCAAGGGAAGCAACCCCAGAGGCATCACAATGCAGCACATGAAGGCAGGGAAAGCCCGCTATGCATGACACAAGGGAAGGATTTATATACCCAACCCCCTAGAGCCAAGGAGACCAACGTTCCCTTCCCAAAAAAGGGAGACCGCAGTATCTTGACAACCATCCACCACTCCCACACAATCGCGTAAGCACAACCATCAACCCACACAACTGACTGTGACGCCTCGAGGGAAGCAACCCGAGAGACATCACAATGCAGCACATGAAGGCAGGGAAAGCCCGCTATGCATGACACAAGGGAAGGATTGATATACCCAACCCCCTAGAGCCAACGAGACCAACGTTCCCTTCCCAAAAAAGGGAGACCGCAGTATCTTGACAACCATCCACCACTCCCACACAATCGCATAAGCGCAACCATCAACCCACACAACTGATCATGCAGGACCTGACCTTTGAGACAAGCATATGACTAGTGGAAGGATCAGCCATGTAGCATCACCAACAACATCTGCATTGTTTGAGGTATGACTGAGCTCACCACTCAGACCCCAACACAAGCCCAAACCGTCGTCTCGAACATTCAATGCCGTTCGATTAGTTTGTCCTTTGTACATGCACAACCTGATTTTTGAGACAAGCATATGACTAATGGAAGGATCAGACAGGTTGCACCACCAACAACATCTGCAATGTTTGAGGTATGACTGAGCAGACCACTCAGACCCCAACACAATCCCAAACCGTCTTCCCAAATCGACAGGAACCCAATTAATGAGTCTTCACCTCTGCATGATGCTCAAAACCGCAATTGTGCGAGAGAATTCAACCCAAGCATATAAACAGGGCCCGTATATCAGCACTAACAAAATTCCACTACCAACAGGGAGAACTCCGATGGGACAAGTGAGGATCTTCTAGGTGGAGCTCACCCACCTGGGGATTCTTCGCTTGATGTATAACCGAGGAGAAAGTCAGCCGTGTCACTGATTTAATGAGACCCTTCACAGTATCACCATCTTTCGATTAGTTTGTCCCTGTACATGCACTAACTGATCTTTGAGACAAGCATATGACTAGTGGAAGGATCAACCATGTAGCATTACCAACAACATCTGCATTGTTTGTGGTATAACTGAGCAGACCACTCAGACCCCAACACAAGCCCAAACCATCATCCCGAACATTCAATTCCGTTCGATTAGTTTATCCTTTGTAAATGCACAACCTGATCTTTGAGACAAGCATATGACTAATGGTAGGATCAGCCAGGTAGCATCACCAACCACATCTGCAATGTTTGAGGTATGACTGAGCAGACCACTCAAACCCCAACACAAGCCCAAATCATCTTCCCAAATCGACAGGATTCACCTTAATGAGTCATCACCTCTGCATGACGCTCGTGTATCTTGCAGAAACAATAGATACACATTCTTCGCTTGATGTAAAACCGAGGAGAACGTCAGACTTGTCCCTGATTTACTGAGACCCTTCACAGTATCACCATCTTCGATTAGTTTGTCCCTGTACATGCACAGACTGAACTTTGAGACAAGCATATGACTAGTGTTCTCAACGGATATCCAACCAAGCCAAACCGTGTTCCATCATTCACATGGAAACATGCACAAGGACCAAATGAAAGCGAGGAGAAATTAAACCCCCACTTACGGATGAGGGTGCCAACGAGACCAACGTTCCCTTCCCAAAAAAGGGAGACCGCAGTATCTTGACAACCATCCACCACTCCCACACAATCGCGTAAGCACAACCATCAACCCACACAGCTGATCGTGACGCCTCGAGGGATGCAACCCGAGAGGCATCACAATGCAGCACATGAAGGCAGGGAAAGCCCGCTATGCATGACACAAGGGAAGGATTGATATACCCAACCCCCTAGAGCCAACGAGACCAACGTTCCCTTCCCAAAAAAGGGAGACCGCGGTATCTTGACAACCATCCACCACTCCCACACAATCGCATAAGCGCAACCATCAACCCACACAACTGATCATGCAGGACCTGATCTTTGAGACAAGCATATGACTAGTGGAAGGATCAGACATGTAGAATCACCAACAACATCTGCATTGTTTGAGGTATGACTGAGCTCACCACTCAGACCCCAACACAAGCCCAAACCGTCGTCCCGAACATTCAATTCCGTTCGATTAGTTTGTCCATTGTACATGCACAACCTGATCTTTGAGACAAGCATATGACTAATGGAAGGATCAACAAGGTTGCATCACCAACCACATCTGCAATGTTTGAGGTATGACCCCACCTCAACGTCCTTCCCTTCAAGGCACGCCGCATGCACCAAGACGGGACTCGAGGCCCCTTCAAATCGTCTCACTCGGATGCCATTGTCTGGAAACGACTGTCAGCCCGCAAGATCACACATGCGACAAACCCCATCTCGTTGTCATCGTTTTTAGGGCGCACTACCTCGGGAAAGACAAGCCCCAAGCACGGGACGAATCATCGAGAATTCATGGCATTGCGTCCATGCCATTTTCCATGTCACTGGGCACGTCATCGGGTGGCTCTAGGCACGCAGGACAAGACCCACGCCCAGGGGGGGTCGCCGACCACTCCCCCCCCTAAAGAGACATTTATGCATTTCCAGCTATTCCACCAGGAAACATCAACAGTGACGAGGAGACATACTGATGGGTTTAGACCACCCTAAGGGCACCGCAGTGCATGAAAGACAACACGGGTTGCCCTAAAAGAGCTATGAAACCATAGGAAGGGCCACCGACGTGACCCCTTAGGCACATGAAGGCCGCCGACACGTCATGGCATCCGTCCCGCGTCTCGTCCATCACCGCAGAGAAGACACGCCCCATGTCCAGAGCGGGTCCTCACGCATGAAAGGAATTATCTTGAGGCGGTCATTGTCATTACATACCGTACCCAACAACATATGACAAACCCCACCACGTCGTCCTTCCTTGCAAGGCACACCGCATCCTCCAAGGCAAGCCCCGATGCCCCTTCAAATCGTCCCACTCGGGTGGCGTTGTCTCCACGTGATTGTCAGTACGTCGGACCTGACACGCGACGCACCCCGGCTCATTGTCATCACTTTTATGGCGCATTACCTCAGACAAGACAAGCCCCAAGCACCGTATGAATCCTCAAGCTTTCATGGATTTGTCTGGAGGCCATTTTTCCATGTCCGTGGGCATGTCACTAGGTGGCTCTGGGCACGCAGGACAAGACCCACGCCCAGGGGGGGTCGCCGACCACTCCCCCCCTAAAGAGACATTTATGCATTTTCAGCTGTCCCACCAGGAAACATCAGCACTGACGAGGAGACATACTAACGGGTTTAGACAACCCTGTGGGCACCACAGCGCATGAAAGACAACACGTGTTGCCCTAAAAGATATATGAAACCATAGGAACAGCCACCGATGTGACCCCTTAGGCACATGAAGGCCGCCGACACGTAGTAGCATTCATCCCGGGTAGCGTCCAACACCGCCGAGAAGACAGGCCCCATGTCCAGAGAGGGTCCTCACGCATGAAATGAATTCTCTTTAGGTGGTCATTGTCATTACATACGGGACACGACAACAGATGACAAACCCCACCGCAACGTCCTTCCTTTCAAGGCACGCCACACGCACCAAGACGGGCCTCGAGGCCCCTTCAAATCGTCTCACTCGGATGCCATTGTCTGGACACGACTGTCAGTCCGCAGGATCACACATGCGACAAACCCCATCTCATTGTCATCGTTTTTAGGGCGCACTACCTCGGGCAAGACAAGCCCCAAGCACGGGACGAATCATCAGAAATTCATGGCACTGCGTCGATGCCATTTTCCATGTCACTCGGCATGTCAGTGGGTGGCTCTAGGCACGCAGGACAAGACCCACGCCCAGGGGGGGTCGCCGACCACTCCCCCCCTAAAGAGACATTTATGCATTTCCAGCTATACCACCAGGAAACATCAACAGTGACGAGGAGACATACTGATGGGTTTAGACCACCCTAAGGGCACCGCAGTGCATGAAAGACAACACGGGTTGCCCTAAAAGAGCTATGAAACCATAGGAAGGGCCACCGACGTGACCCCTTAGGCACATGAAGGCCGCCGACACGTCATGGCATCCGTCCCGCGTCTCGTCCATCACCGCAGAGAAGACGCGCCCCATGTCCAGAGCGAGTCCTCACGCCTCAAAGGAATTATCTTTAGGTGGTCATTGTCAATACATACCGTACCCAACAACATATGACAAACCCCACCACATCGTCCTTCCTTGCAAGGCACACCGCATCCACCAAGGCAAGCCCCGAGGCCCCTTCAAATCGTCTCACTCGGATGCCGTTGTCTCCACGTGATCGTCAGTACGTCGGACCTCACACACGCGACAAACCCCATCTCATTGTCATCGTTTTTATGGCGCACTACCTCGGGCAAGACAAGCCCGAAGCACGGGACGAATCATCAGGAATTCTTGGCATTGCGTCGATGCCATTTTCCACGTCACTCGGCGTGGGTCTGACACGCGACGCACCCCAGCTCATTGTCATCACTTTTATGGCGCATTACCTCAGAAAAGACAAGCCCCAAGCACCGTACGAATCATCAGGCTTTCATGGATTCGTCTGGAGGCCGTTTTTCCATGTCTGTGGGCATGTCACTGGGTGGCTCTGGGCACACAGGACAAGACCCACGCCCAGGGGGGGTCGCCGACCACTCCCCCCCTAAAGAGACATTTATGCATTTCCAGCTGTCCCACCAGGAAACATCAGCACTGACGAGGAGACATACTAACGGGTTTAGACAACCCTGTGGGCACCACAACGCATGAAAGACAACACGTGTTGCCCTAAAAGATATATGAAACCCTAGGAACAGCCACCGATGTGACCCCTTAGGCACATGAAGGCCGCCGACACGTAGTAGCATTCATCCCGGGTAGCGTCCAACACCGCCGAGAAGACAGGCCCCATGTCCAGAGAGGGTCCTCACGCATGAAATGAATTCTCTTTAGGTGGTCATTGTCATTACATACGGGACACGACAACAGATGACAAACCCCACCGCAACGTCCTTCCTTTCAAGGCACGCCACACGCACCAAGACGGGCCTCGAGGCCCCTTCAAATCGTCTCACTCGGATGCCATTGTCTGGACACGACTGTCAGTCCGCAGGATCACACATGCGACAAACCCCATCTCATTGTCATCGTTTTTAGGGCGCACTACCTCGGGCAAGACAAGCCCCAAGCACGGGACGAATCATCAGAAATTCATGGCACTGCGTCGATGCCATTTTCCATGTCACTCGGCATGTCAGTGGGTGGCTCTAGGCACGCAGGACAAGACCCACGCCCAGGGGGGTCGCCGACCACTCCCCCCCTAAAGAGACATTTATGCATTTCCAGCTATACCACCAGGAAACATCAACAGTGACGAGGAGACATACTGATGGGTTTAGACCACCCTAAGGGCACCGCAGTGCATGAAAGACAACACGGGTTGCCCTAAAAGAGCTATGAAACCATAGGAAGGGCCACCGACGTGACCCCTTAGGCACATGAAGGCCGCCGACACGTCATGGCATCCGTCCCGCGTCTCGTCCATCACCACAGAGAAGACGCGCCCCATGTCCAGAGCGAGTCCTCACGCCTCAAAGGAATTATCTTTAGGTGGTCATTGTCAATACATACCGTACCCAACAACATATGACAAACCCCACCACATCGTCCTTCCTTGCAAGGCACACCGCATCCACCAAGGCAAGCCCCGAGGCCCCTTCAAATCGTCTCACTCGGATGCCGTTGTCTCCACGTGATCGTCAGTACGTCGGACCTCACACACGCGACAAACCCCATCTCATTGTCATCGTTTTTATGGCGCACTACCTCGGGCAAGACAAGCCCGAAGCACGGGACGAATCATCAGGAATTCTTGGCATTGCGTCGATGCCATTTTCCACGTCACTCGGCGTGGGTCTGACACGCGACGCACCCCAGCTCATTGTCATCACTTTTATGGCGCATTACCTCAGACAAGACAAGCCCCAAGCACCGTACGAATCATCAGGCTTTCATGGATTCGTCTGGAGGCCGTTTTTCCATGTCCGTGGGCATGTCACTGGGTGGCTCTGGGCACACAGGACAAGACCCACGCCCAGGGGGGGTCGCCGACCACTCCCCCCCTAAAGAGACATTTATGCATTTCCAGCTGTCCCACCAGGAAACATCAGCACTGACGAGGAGACATACTGATGGGTTCAGACAACCCTGTGGGCACCACAGCGCATGAAAGACAACACGTGTTGCCCTAAAAGAGATATGAAACCATAGGAATAGCCACCAATGTGACCCCTTAGGCACATCAAGGCCGCCATCACGTACTAGCATCCATCCCGGGTAGCGTCCAACACCGCCGAGAAGACAGGCCCCATGTCCAGAGAGGGTCCTCACGCATGAAATGAATTCTCTTTAGGTGGTCATTATCATTACATACGGGACACGAAAACACATGAATAACCACACCTCAACGTCCTTCCTTTCAAGGCACACCGCAGGCACCAAGACGGGCCTCGAGGCCCCTTTAAATCGTCTCACTCGGATGCCTTTGTCTGGAAACGACTGTCAGCCCGCAAGATCACACATGCGACAAAACCCATCTCATTGTCATCGTTTTTAGGGCGCACTACCTCGGGAAAGACAAGCCCCAAGCACGGGACGAATCATCAAGAATTCATGGCATTGCGTCGATGCCATTTTCCATGTCCCTGGGCATGTCATTGGGTGGCTCTAGGCACGCAGGACAAGACCCACGCCCAGGGGGGGTCGCCGACCACTCCCCCCCTAAAGAGACATTTATGCATTTCCAGCTATTCCACCAGGAAACATCAAAAGTGACGAGGAGACATACTGAGGGGTTTAGACCACCCTAAGGGCACCGCAGTGCATGAAAGACAACACGGGTTGCCCTAAAAGAGCTATGAAACCATAGGAAGGGCCACCGACGTGACCCCTTAGGCACATGAAGGCCGCCGACACGTCATGACATCCGTCCCGCGTCTCGTCCATCACCGCAGAGAAGACACGCCCCATGTCCAGAGCGGGTCCTCACGCATGAAATGAATTATCTTTAGGCGGTCATTGTCATTACATACCGTACCCAACAACATATGACAAACCCCACCACGTCGTCCTTCCTTGCAAGGCACACCGCATCCTCCAAGGCAAGCCCCGATGCCCCTTCAAATCGTCCCACTCGGGTGGCGTTGTCTCCACGTGATTGTCAGTACGTCGGACCTGACACGCGACGCACCCCGGCTCATTGTCATCACTTTTATGGCGCATTACCTCATACAAGACAAGCCCCAAGCACCGTATGAATCCTCAAGCTTTCATGGATTTGTCTGGAGGCCATTTTTCCATGTCCGTGGGCATGTCACTAGGTGGCTCTGGGCACGCAGGACAAGACCCACGCCCAGGGGGGGTCGCCGACCACTCCCCCCCTAAAGAGACATTTATGCCTTTCCAGCTGTCCCACCAGGAAACATCAGCACTGACGAGGAGACATACTGGAGGGTTTAGACAACCCTGTGGGCACCACAGCGCATGAAAGTCAACACGTGTTGCCCTAAAAGATATATGAAACCGTAGGAACAGCCACCGATGTGACCCCTTAGGCACATGAAGGCCGCCGACACGTAGTAGCATTCATCCCGGGTAGCGTCCAACACCGCCGAGAAGACAGGCCCCATGTCCAGAGAGGGTCCTCACGCATGAAATGAATTCTCTTTAGGTGGTCATTGTCATTACATACGGGACACGACAACAGATGACAAACCCCACCGCAACGTCCTTCCTTTCAAGGCACGCCACACGCACCAAGACGGGCCTCGAGGCCCCTTCAAATCGTCTCACTCGGATGCCATTGTCTGGACAAGACTGTCAGTCCGCAGGATCACACATGCGACAAACCCCATCTCATTGTCATCGTTTTTAGGGCGCACTACCTCGGGCAAGACAAGCCCCAAGCACGAGACGAATCATCAGGAATTCATGGCACTGCGTCGATGCCATTTTCCATGTCACTCGGCATGTCATTGGGTGGCTCTAGGCACGCAGGACAAGACCCACGCCCAGGGGGGGTCGCCGACCACTCCCCCCCTAAAGAGACATTTATGCATTTCCAGCTATACCACCAGGAAACATCAACAGTGACGAGGAGACATACTGATGGGTTTAGACCACCCTAAGGGCACCGCAGTGCATGAAAGACAACACGGGTTGCCCTAAAAGAGCTATGAAACCATAGGAAGGGCCACCGACGTGACCCCTTAGGCACATGAAGGCCGCCGACACGTCATGGCATCCGCCCCGCGTCTCGTCCATCACCGCAGAGAAGACACGCCCCATGTCCAGAGCTGGTCCTCACGCCTCAAAGGAATTATCTTTAGGCGGTCATTGTCAATACATACCGTACCCAACAACATATGACAAACCCCACCACGTCGTCCTTCCTTGCAAGGCACACCGCATCCACCAAGGCAAGCCCCGAGGCCCCTTCAAATCGTCCCACTCGGATGGCGTTGTCTCCACGTGATTGTCAGTACGTCGGACCTGACACGCGACGCACCCCGGCTCATTGTCATCACTTTTATGACGCATTACCTCAGACAAGACAAGCCCCAAGCACCGTACGAATAATCAAGCTTTCATGGATTTGTCTGGAGGTCGTTTTTCCATGTTCGTGGGCATGTCACTGGGTGGCTCTGGGCACGCAGGACAAGACCCACGCCCAGGGGGGGTCGCCGACCACTCCCCCCCTAAAGAGACATTTATGCATTTCCAGCTGTCCCACCAGGAAACATCAGCACTGACGAGGACACATACTGATGGGTTCAGACAACCCAATGGGCACCACAACGCATGAAGGACAGCACGTGTTGCCCTAAAAGAGCTACGAATCCATACGAACAGCCACCAAAGTGACCCCTTAGGCACATGAAGGCCGCCGACACGTCATGGCATCCGTCCCGGGTATCATCCAACACCGCCGAGAAGACAGGACCCATGTCCAGAGCGGGTCCCCGCGCATGAAATGAATTATCTTTAGGCGGTCATTGTCTTTACATTCCGAACACAACAACATGTGACAAACCCCACCTCGACGTCCTTCCTTTCAAGAAACGCCGCATGCACCAAGACGGGCCCCGAGACCCCTTCAAATCGTCTCACTCGGATGCCATTGTCTGAACGCGACTGTCAGTCCGCAGGATCTCGAAGGCCACAAACACCATCCCATTGTCATCGTTTTTATGGCGCACTACCTCGGGCAAGACAAGCCCCAAGCACGGGACGAATCATCAGGCATTCATGGCATTAAGTCGATGTCATTTTGCATGTCAATGGGCATCACATTGGGTGGCTCTAGGCACGCAGGACAAGACCCACGCCCGGGGGGGTCGCCGACCACTCCCCCCCTAAAGAGACATTTATGCATTTCCAGCTATTCCACCAGGAAACATCAACACCGACGAGGAGACATACTGATGGGTTTAGACCACCCTGAGGGCAGGGCAGCGCATGAAAGGCAACACGTGTTTCCCTAAAAGAGCTATGAAACCATAGGAAGGGCCACCGACGTGGCCCCTTAGGCACATGAAGGCCGCCGACACGTCATGGCATCCGTCCCACGTA
Organism: Viscum album; assembly: GCA_963277665.1. Taxonomy (NCBI): domain Eukaryota; kingdom Viridiplantae; phylum Streptophyta; class Magnoliopsida; order Santalales; family Viscaceae; genus Viscum; species Viscum album. The sequence continues at coordinate 37,206 of CAUJRU010000940.1, forward strand.
TCGTCCATCACCACAGCGAAGACACGCCCCATGTCCAGAGCGGGTCCCCACGCATGAAAGGAATTCTCTTTAGGCGGTCATTGTCATTACATACCGGACCCAACAACATATGACAAACCCCACCTCATTGTCCTTCCATTCAAGGCACACCGCATCCACCAAGGCAAGCCCTGAGGCCCCTTCAAATCCTCTCACCCGGATGGCGTTGTCTCCACCTGATTGTCAGTACGGAGGACCTGACACGCGACGAAACCCGGCTCATTGTCATCACTTTTATGGCGCACTACCTCGAACAAGACAAGCCCCAAGCACCGGACGAATCATCAAGCTGTCTTTGCTTTGTCCGGAGGCTGTTTTTCCATGTCCGTGGGCATGTCACTGGGTGGCTCTGGGCACGCAGGACAAGACCCACGCCCAGGGGGGGTCGCCGACCACTCCCCCCCTAAAGAGACATTTATGCATTTCCAGCTGTCCCACCAGGAAACATCAGCACTGACGAGGAGACATACTGATGGGTTTAGACAACCCTGTGGGCACCACAGCGCATGAAAGACAACACGTGTTGCCCTAAAAGAGATATGAAACCATAGGAACAGCCACTGATGTGACCCCTTAGGCACATCAAGGCCGCCGACACGTAGTAGCATTCGTCGCGGGTAGCATCCAACGCCGCCGAGAAGACAGGCCCCATGTCCAGAGCGGGTCCTCGCGCATGAAATGAATTCTCTTTAGGTGGTCATTGTCATTACATACGGGACACGACAACATATGAAAAACCCCACCTCGACGTCCTTCCTTTCAAGGCACGCCGCATGCACCAAGACGGGCCCTGAGGCCCCTTCAAATCGTCTCACTCGGATGCCATTGTCTGGACGCGACTGTCAGTCCGCAGGATCGCACATGCGACAAACCCCGTCTCATTGCCATCGTTTTTAGGGCGCACTACCTCGGGCAAGACAAGCCCCAAGCACGGGACGAATCATCAGGAATTCATGGCATTGCGTCGATGCCATTTTCCATGTCACTGGGCATGTCTGTGGGTGGCTCTCGGCACGCAGGACAAGACCCACGCCCAGGGGGGGTCGCCGACCACTCCCCCCCTAAAGAGACATTTATGCATTTCCAGCTATTCCACCAGGAAACATCAACACTGACGAGGAGACATACTGAGTGGTTTAGACCACCCAGAGGGAACCGCAGCGCATGAAAGGCAACACGTGTTGCCCTAAAAGGGCTATGAAACCATAGGAAGGGACACCGACGTGGCCCCTTAGGCACATGAAGGCCGCCGACACGTCATGGCATCCGTCCCGCGTATCGTCCAACACCGCCGAGGAGACAGGACCCATGTCCAGAGCGGGTCCTCACGCATGAAATGAATTCTCTTTAGGTGGTCATTGTCTTTACATACCGGACACAACAACATATGACAAACCCCACCTCAACGTCCTTCCTTTCAAGGCACGCCGCACGCACCAAGACGGGCCCCGAGGCCCCTTCAAATCGCCTCACTAGGATTCCATTGTCTGGACGCGATTGTCAGTCCGTAGGATCTCACAGGCGACAAACCCCACCCATATCATTGTCATCGGTTTTATGGCGCACCACCTCGGGCAAGACAAGACCCTAGCACGGGAAGAATCATCAGGAATTCAGGGCATTGCGTCGATGCCATTTTCCATGTCACTGGGCATGTCATTGGGTGGCTCTAGGCACGCAGGACAAGACCCACGCCCAGGGGGGTCGCCGACCACTCCCCCCCTAAAGAGACATTTATGCATTTCCAGCTATCCCACCAGGAAACATCAACACTGACGAGGAGACATACTGATGGGTTTAGACCACCCTGAGGGCACCGCAGCGCATGAAAGACAACACGTGTTGCCCTAAAAGAGCTATGAAACCATAGGAAGGGCCACCGACGTGACCCCTTATGCACATGAAGGCCACCGACAAGTCATGGCATCCATCCCGCGTATCGTCGATCACCGCCGAGAAGACACGCCCCATGTCCAGAGCGGGTCCTCACTCATGAAAAGAATTCTCTTTAGGTGGTAATTGTAATTACATACAGGACCCAACAACATATGAAAAACCCCACCTCGACGTCCTTCCTTTCAAGGCACGTCGCATCCACCAAGACATGCCCCGAGGCCACTTCAAATCGTCTCACTCGGATGGCTTTGTCTCCACGCGATTGTCAGTTCGTCGGACCTGACACGCGACGAACCCCGTCTCATTGTCATCGCTTTTATGGGGCACTACCGCGGGCAAGACAAGCCCCAAGCACAGGAGGAATCATCTAGAGGCCATTTTTCCATGTCTGTGGGCATGTCACTGGGTGGCTCTGGGCACGCAGGACAAGACCCACGCCCAGGGGGGGTCGCCGACCACTCCCCCCCTAAAGAGACATTTCTGCATTTCCAGCTCTCCCACCAGGAAACATCAGCACTGACGAGGAGACATACTGAGTGGTTTAGACCACCCAGAGGGAACCGCAGCGCATGAAAGACAACACGTGTTGCCCTAAAAGAGCTATGAAACCATAGGAACGGCAACCGACGTGACCCCTTAGGCACGTGAAGGCCGCCGACACGTCATGGCATCCTTCCCGCGTATCGTCGACCACCGCCGAGAAGACAGACCCCATGTCCAGAGCGGGTCCTCACGCATGAAATGAATTCTCTTTAGGTGGTCGGTGTCGTTACATACCGAACCCAACAACATATGACAAACCCCAGCTCGGCGTCCTTCCTTTCAAGGCACCCCGCATCCACCAAGACAAGCCTCGAGGC
>CAUJRU010000940.1:50000-75000 GCA_963277665.1 Viscum album
AATGATGCTCAAGTACACCGCACCGAAAAAATAGATCAGACTTCCAACACTTCTTTTATTCCAGAGACAAGAATGAATCATCATCGACGAGGTCTCAGCATTCATTCCTTCCTTTACCCAGCACCGATGAGAATAGCCAAACCGATCACTTCCCACGAATCCACAGGATCCCGGTTAATGAGTCATCACCTCCGCATGACGCTCGTGTATCTTGCAGAAACAGTAGATACACATTCTCAAGCCGCCCTTATGAACATCATCACCCAAGGCATGACTGAGGAGGAAGGCACCCCAACTTGTCCAATAATGAACCATGGCAACCGTTTGCCTGGTGGTGTGAGTTTCTCAGGACCCAAATAACTCACAGGTGGCCCCGACAATGCGTTGGGCAAAGCACTCCCGCAAATCACTGCCCAAGGAAGCTTGCTACGGTTCGCATGGAATATCACTGAATGGGAAATTTAGGAGCACGGTCTCTCATCCTGGTGATACCGACAGTTTCGCGCTTGAACCACTACCAAAATCCCACAACGCTCCAGAGAAGGTGAGGAAAAGGCAGGTACAGCAAAGGACGACAAAGGAACCCAATCCCACCATGCCTCCCACATCCCAACATCTGCAAGAACTCAACCACACTCGGTGGCTTTTAAGCATAGCCCGACCCGCAACGCTCCATGAAAGGTGAGGAAAAAGGTGGGTACGACAGGACGGGGAAACAACCCAATCCCGCCCATACCCCCCACATCCCACCAGTGAGGAAAAAGGTAGGAACGTCAGGGGATGAGGAGGGAAACCCCCATCCCGCCGTGCCTCCCACATCTCACATTCCGTAGGAACTCAACCGCCATGAGGCAGCTTTTAAGCAGACGAACCAGCAACGCTCAAGAGACGTCGAGGAAAAGGAGTCATGGTAGGTACGGGGGTCCTATGTCCCGCCGCGCCGCCCACATCCCACCATCCACAGGATCCCACAAACCGTGAGGCGGTATTTAAGCACCCAGCCCGCAATGCTCCACAGACGGGGAGGAAAAGGCAGGCACGTCAGGGGACGGGGCAAAAACCCAATCCCGCCGCGCCTCCCACATCCCACCATCCGCAGCAACTCAACCACCCTGAGGCGGCTTTTAAGCAAGCCAAGCCGCACTGCTCTAGAGAAGGCGAGGGAAGGGCATAAGCGTCGAGGGACGACAAAGGAACACCAACCCACCATGCCTCCCACATCCCACCATCCAAGGAACTCCGCCACCGACAGGTGGCCTTTTAAGCAAGCCCGAACCGCAACGCTCCATGAAAGGTGAGGAAAAAGGCGGGCACGGCATGAGACTGGGCAAAAACCCATTCTTTCCAATGCCCCCCACATCCCACCGGTGAGGAAAAGGAATTACAGCGTCCCACCGCCATGCCTCCCACATCCCACCTTCCGAAGGAACTCAACCGCCATGAGGCAGATTTTAAGCAGACGAACCCACAACGCTCCAGGGACGTTGAGGAAAAGGAGTCATGACAGGAACGGAGGCCCTATGTCCCGCCGCACCCCCCACATCCCACCATTCAAAAGAACTCAACCACCGTTGAGAAACTTTTAACCAAGAACCAGGACACCAACCATGCTCATCTATCATCATCCCATCCAAGTTATATCTGTCTAGTATCGCATCGTATTTTTAGCAAGCCCTTGGAAGACGGAACCGCAATTGTGCGAGAGAATTCAACCCAAGCATATAGACGGGGCCCCTACATCAGCACCAAAAAAATTCCACTACCAACAGGGAGAACTCCAAAGGGACAAGTGAGGGTCATCTAGGTGGAGCTCACCCACCTGGGGATTCTTCGCTTGAGATATAACCGAGGAGAAAGTCACCCCTGGCACTGATTTAATGAGACCCGTCACAGTATCACCATCTTTCGATTAGTTTGTCCTTTACATGCGGGACCTGATCTTTGAGACAGGCATATGACTAGTGGAAGGATCAGCCATGTAGCATCACCAACAACATCTGCATTGTTTGGGGTATGACTGAGCTGACCACTCAGACCCCAACACAAGCCCAAACCGTCGTCCCGAACATTCAATTCTGTTCGATTAGTTTGTCCTTTGTACATGCACAACCTGATCTTTGAGACAAGCATATGACTAATGGAAGGATCAGCCAGGTAGCATCACCAACCACATCTGCAATGTTTGAGGTATGACTGAGCAGACCACTCAGACCCCAACACAAGCCCCAACCATCTTCCCAAATCGACAGGATTCCCCTTAATGAGTCATCACCTCCGCATGACGCTCGTGTATCTTGCAGAAACAGTAGATACACATTCTCAAGCCACCCTTATGAACATCATCACCCAAGGCATGGCTGAGGAGGAAGGCACCCCAACTTGTCCAATAATGAACCATGGAAATCGTCACCCTGTTGGTGAGAGTTTCTTAGGACCCAAATAACTCGCACGTGGCCCCGACAATGCGTTGAGCAAAGCACTCCCACCAATCATTGCCCAAGGCAGCTTGCTATGGTTCGCATGAAATATCGCTGAATGAGAAATTTAGGAGCACGCTCTCGCATCCTGGTGATACCGACAGTTTCGCGCTTGAACCACTACCAAAATTCCACAACGCTCCAGAGAAGGTGAGGAAAAGGCGGTACAGCAAGGGACGACAAAGGAACCCAATCCCAACATGCCTCCCACATCCCAACATCTGCAAGAACTCAACCACACTCAGTGGATTTTAAGCAAAGCCCGACCCGCAACGCTCCATGAAAGGTGAGGAAAAAGGTGGGTACGACAGGACGGGGAAACAACCCAATCCCGCCCATACCCCCCACATCCCACCAGTGAGGGAAAAGGTAGGAACGTCAGGGGATGAGGAGGGAAACCCCCATCCCGCCGTGCCTCCCACATCTCACATTCCGTAGGAACTCAACCGCCATGAGGCAGCTTTTAAGCAGACGAACCAGCAACGCTCAAGAGACGTCGAGGAAAAGGAGTCATGGTAGGTACGGGGGTCCTATGTCCCGCCGCGCCGCCCACATCCCACCATCCACAGGATCCCACAAACCGTGAGGCGGTATTTAAGCACCCAGCCCGCAATGCTCCACAGACGGGGAGGAAAAGGCAGGCACGTCAGGGGACGGGGCAAAAACCCAATCCCGCCGCGCCCCCCACATCCCACCATCCGCAGCAACTCAACCACCCTGAGGCAGCTTTTAAGCAAGCAAAGCCGCACTGCTCTAGAGAAGGCGAGGGAAGGGCAGGAGCATCGAGGGACGACAAAGGAACACCAACCCACCATGCCTCCCACATCCCACCATCCAAGGAACTCCGCCACCAACAGGTGGCCTTTTAAGCAAGCCCGAACCGCAACGCTCCATGAAAGGTGAGGAAAAAGGCGGGCACGGCATGAGACTGGGCAAAAACCCATTCTTTCCAATGCCCCCCACATCCCACCGGTGAGGAAAAGGAATTACAGCGTCCCACCGCCATGCTTCCCACATCCCACCTTCCGAAGGAACTCAACCGCCGTGAGGCAGATTTTAAGCAGACGAACCCACAACGCTCCAGGGACGTTGAGGAAAAGGAGTCATGACAGGAACAGAGGCCCTATGTCCCGCCGCACCCCCCACATCCCACCATTCAAAAGAACTCAACCACCGTTGCGAAACTTTTAACCAAGAACCAGGACACCAACCATGCTCATCTATCATCATCCCATCCAAGTTATATCTGTCTAGTATCGCATCGTCTTTTTAGCAAGCCCTTGGAACCCGAAACCAAAATTGTGCGAGAGAATTCAACCCAAGCATATAGACGGGGCCCGTACATCAGCACCAACAAAATTCCACTACCAACAGGGAGAACTCCAAAGGGACAAGTGAGGGTCTTCAAGGTGGAGCTCACCCACCTGGGGATTCTTCGCTTGAGGTATAACCGAGGAGAAAGTCAGCCCTGGCACTGATTTAATGAGACCCGTCACAGTATCACCATCTTTCGATTAGTTTGTCCTTTACATGCGGGACCTGATCTTTGAGACAGGCATATGACTAGTGGAAGGATCAACCATGTAGCATCACCAACCACATCTGCAATGTTTGAGGTATGACTGAGCAGACCACTCAGACCCCAACACAAGCCCAAACCGTCGTCCCGAGCATTCAATTCCATTCGATTAGTTTGTCCTTCGTACATGCACAGCCTGATCTTTGAGACAATCATATGACTAATGGAAAGATCAACCGGGTACCATCACCAACCACATCTGCAATGTTTGAGGTATGACTGAGCAGACCACTCAGACCCCAACACAAGCCCGAACCATCTCTTCCCAAATCGACATGTTTCCCCTTAATTAGTCATCACCTCTGCATGACGCTCGTGTATCTTGCAGAAACAGTAGATACACATTCTCAAGCCACCCTTATGAACATCATCACCCAAGGCATGACTGAGGAGGAAGGCACCCCAACTTGTCCAATAATGAACCATGGAAATCGTTACCCTGTTGGTGTGAGTTTCTTAGGACCCAAATAACTCGCACGTGGCCCCGACAATGCGTTGAGCAAAGCACTCCCACCAATCATTGCCCAAGGCAGCTTGCTATGGTTCGCATGGAATATCACTGAATGAGAAATTTAGGAGCACGCTCTCGCATCCTGGTGATACCGACAGTTTCGCGCTTGAACCACTACCAAAATTCCACAACGCTCCAGAGAAGGTGAGGAAAAGGCGGTACAGCAAGGGACGACAAAGGAACCCAATCCCACCATGCCTCCCACATCCCAACATCTGCAAGAACTCAACCACAATCAGTGGATTTTAAGCAAAGCCCGACCCGCAACGCTCCATGAAAGGTGAGGAAAAAGGTGGGTACGACAGGACGGGGAAACAACCCAATCCCACCCATACCCCCCACATCCCACCAGTGAGGAAAAAGGTAGGAACGTCAGGGGATGAGGAGGGAAACCCCCATCCCGCCGTGCCTCCCACATCTCACATTCCGTAGGAACTCAACCGCCATGAGGCAGCTTTTAAGCAGACGAACCAGCAACGCTCAAGAGACGTCGAGGAAAAGGAGTCATGGTAGGTACGGGGGTCCTATGTCCCGCCGCGCCGCCCACATCCCACCATCCACAGGATCCCACAAACCGTGAGGCGGTATTTAAGCACCCAGCCCGCAATGCTCCACAGACGGGGAGGAAAAGGCAGGCACGTCAGGGGACGGGGCAAAAACCCAATCCCGCCGCGCCCCCCACATCCCACCATCCGCAGCAACTCAACCGCCCTGAGGCAGCTTTTAAGCAAGCAGAGCCGCACTGCTCTAGAGAAGGCGAGGGAAGGGCAGGAGCGTCGAGGGACGACAAAGGAACACCAACCCACCATGCCTCCCACATCCCACCATCCAAGGAACTCCGCCACCAACAGGTGGCCTTTTAAGCAAGCCCGAACCGCAACGCTCCATGAAAGGTGAGGAAAAAGGCGGGCACGGCATGAGACTGGGCAAAAACCCATTCTTTCCAATGCCCCCCACATCCCACCGGTGAGGAAAAGGAATTACAGCGTCCCACCGCCATGCCTCCCACATCCCACCTTCCGAAGGAACTCAACCGCCATGAGGCAGATTTTAAGCAGACGAACCCACAACGCTCCAGGGACGTTGAGGAAAAGGAGTCATGACAGGAACGGAGGCCCTATGTCCCGCCGCACCCCCCACATCCCACCATTCAAAAGAACTCAACCACCGTTGCGAAACTTTTAACCAAGAACCAGGACACCAACCATGCTCATCTATCATCATCCCATCCAAGTTATATCTGTCTAGTATCGCATCGTCTTTTTAGCAAGCCCTTGGAACCCGAAACCAAAATTGTGCGAGAGAATTCAACCCAAGCATATAGACGGGGCCCTTACATCAGCACCAACAAAATTCCACTACCAACAGGGAGAACTCCAAAGGGACAAGTGAGGTTCTTCTAGGTGGAGCTCACCCACCTGGGGATTCTTCGCTTGATGTATAACCGAGGAGAAAGTCAGCCGTGTCACTGATTTAATGAGACCCTTCACAGTATCACCATCTTTCGATTAGTTTGTCCTTGTACATGCAGGACCTGATCTTTGAGACACGCATATGACTAGTGGAAGGATCACCCATGTAGCGTCACTAACCACATCTGCAATGTTTGAGGTATGACTGAGCAGACCACTCAGACCCCAACACAAGCCTAAACCGTCGTCCCGAGCATTCAATTCCATTCGATTAGTTTGTCCTTTGTACATGCACAACCTGATCTTTGATACAAGCATATGACTAATGGAAGGATCAGCCAGGTAGCATCACCAACCACATCTGCAATGTTTGAGGTATGACTGAGCAAACCACTCAGACCCCAACACAAGCCCAAACCATCTTCCCAAATCGACATGTTTCCCCTTAATTAGTCATCACCTCTGCATGACGCTCGTGTATCTTGCAAAAACAATAGATACACATTCTTCGCTTGATGTATAACCGAGGAGAACGTCAAACTTGTCACTGATTTAATGAGACCCTTCACAGTATCACCATCTTTCGGTTAGTTTGTCCCTGTACATGCACAGACTGATCTTTGAGACAAGCATATGACTAGTGTTCTCATCGGATATCCAACCAAGCCAAACCGTGTTCCATCATTCACATGGAAACATGTACAAGGACCAAATGAAAGCGAGGAGAAATTAAACCCCCACTTACGGATGAGGGTGCCAACGAGACCAACGTTCCCTTCCCAAAAAAGGGAGACCGCAGTATCTTGACAACCATCCACCACTCCCACACAATCGCGTAAGCACAACCATCAACCCACACAACTGACCGTCACGCCTCGAGGGAAGCAACCCGAGAGGCATCACAATGCAGCACATGAAGGCAGGGAAAGCCCGCTATGCATGACACAAGGGAAGGATTGATATACCCAACCCCCTAGCGCCAACGAGACCAACGTTCCATTCCCAAAAAAGGGAGACCGCAGTATCTTGACAACCATCCACCACTTCCACACAATCGCATAAGGGCAACCATCAACCCACACAACTGATCATGCACAACCTGATCTTTGAGACAAGCATATGACTAGTAGAAGGATCAGCCATGTAGCATCACCAACATCATCTGCATTGTTTGAGGTATGACTGAGCTCACCACTCAGACCCCAACACAAGCCCAAACCATCATCCCGAACATTCAATTCCGTTCCATTAGTTTGTCCTTTGTACATGCACAACCTGATCTTTGGGACAAGCATATGACTAATGGAAGGATCAGCCAGGTTGCATCACCAACCACATCTGCAATGTTTGAGGTATGACTGAGCAGACCACTCAGACCCCAACACAAGCCCAAACCGTCTTTCCAAATCGACAGGAACCCAATTAATGAGTCATCACCTCTGCATGATGCTCAATACCGCAATTGTGCGAGAGAATTCAACCCAAGCATATAAACAGGGCCCGTATATCATAACTGACAAAATTCCACTACCAACAGGGAGAACTCCAAAGGGACAAGTGAGGGTCTTCTAGGTGGAGCTCACCCACCTGGGGATTCTTCTCTTGATGTATAACTGAGGAGAAAGTCAGCCCTGGCACTAATTTAATGAGACCCATCACAGTATCACCATCTTTCGATTAGTTTGTCTTTGTACATGCGGGACCTGATCTTTGAGTCAAGCATATGACTAGTTGAAGGATCAGCCATGTAGCATCACCAACAACATCTGCATTGTTTGAGGTATGACTGAGCTAACCACTCAGACCCCAACACAAGCCCAAACCGTCGTCCCGAACATTCAATTCCATTCGATTAGTTTTTCCTTTGTACATGCACCACCTGATCTTTGGGACAAGCATATGACTAATGGAAGGATCAGCCAGGTAGCATCACCAACCACATCTGCAATGTTTGAGGTATGACTGAGCAAACCACTCAGACCCCAACACAAGCCCAAACCATCTTCCCAAATCGACAGGATTCCCCTTAATGAGTCATCACCTCTGCGTGACGACGCTCGTGTATCTTGTCGAAACAATAGATACACATTCTTCGCTTGATGTATAACCGAGGAGAACGTCAAACTTGTCACTGATTTAATGAGACCCTTCACAATATCACCATCTTTCGGTTAGTTTGTCCCTGTACATGCACAGACTGATCTTTGAGACAAGCATTTGACTAGTGTTCTCAACGGATATCCAACCAAGCCAAACCGTGTTCCATCATTCACATGGAAACATGCACAAGGACCAAATGAAAGCGAGGAGAAATTAATCCCCCACTTACGGATGAGGGTGCCAACGAGACCAACGTTCCCTTCCCAAAAAAGGGAGACCGCAGTATCTTGACAACCATCCACCACTCCCACACAATCGCGTAAGCACAACCATCAACCCACACAACTGACCGTGACGCCTCAAGGGAAGCAACCCGAGAGGCATCACAATGCAGCACATGAAGGCAGGGAAAGCCCGCTATGCATGACACAAGGGAAGGATTTATATACCCAACCCCCTAGAGCCAAGGAGACCAACGTTCCCTTCCCAAAAAAGGGAGACCGCAGTATCTTGACAACCATCCACCACTCCCACACAATCGCGTAAGCACAACCATCAACCCACACAACTGACTGTGACGCCTCGAGGGAAGCAACCCGAGAGACATCACAATGCAGCACATGAAGGCAGGGAAAGCCCGCTATGCATGACACAAGGGAAGGATTTATATACCCAACCCCCTAGAGCCAAGGAGACCAACGTTCCCTTCCCAAAAAAGGGAGACCGCAGTATCTTGACAACCATCCACCACTCCCACACAATCGCGTAAGCACAACCATCAACCCACACAACTGACCGTGACGCCTCAAGGGAAGCAACCCCAGAGGCATCACAATGCAGCACATGAAGGCAGGGAAAGCCCGCTATGCATGACACAAGGGAAGGATTTATATACCCAACCCCCTAGAGCCAAGGAGACCAACGTTCCCTTCCCAAAAAAGGGAGACCGCAGTATCTTGACAACCATCCACCACTCCCACACAATCGCGTAAGCACAACCATCAACCCACACAACTGACTGTGACGCCTCGAGGGAAGCAACCCGAGAGACATCACAATGCAGCACATGAAGGCAGGGAAAGCCCGCTATGCATGACACAAGGGAAGGATTGATATACCCAACCCCCTAGAGCCAACGAGACCAACGTTCCCTTCCCAAAAAAGGGAGACCGCAGTATCTTGACAACCATCCACCACTCCCACACAATCGCATAAGCGCAACCATCAACCCACACAACTGATCATGCAGGACCTGACCTTTGAGACAAGCATATGACTAGTGGAAGGATCAGCCATGTAGCATCACCAACAACATCTGCATTGTTTGAGGTATGACTGAGCTCACCACTCAGACCCCAACACAAGCCCAAACCGTCGTCTCGAACATTCAATTCCGTTCGATTAGTTTGTCCTTTGTACATGCACAACCTGATTTTTGAGACAAGCATATGACTAATGGAAGGATCAGACAGGTTGCACCACCAACAACATCTGCAATGTTTGAGGTATGACTGAGCAGACCACTCAGACCCCAACACAATCCCAAACCGTCTTCCCAAATCGACAGGAACCCAATTAATGAGTCTTCACCTCTGCATGATGCTCAAAACCGCAATTGTGCGAGAGAATTCAACCCAAGCATATAAACAGGGCCCGTATATCAGCACTAACAAAATTCCACTACCAACAGGGAGAACTCCGATGGGACAAGTGAGGATCTTCTAGGTGGAGCTCACCCACCTGGGGATTCTTCGCTTGATGTATAACCGAGGAGAAAGTCAGCCGTGTCACTGATTTAATGAGACCCTTCACAGTATCACCATCTTTCGATTAGTTTGTCCCTGTACATGCACTAACTGATCTTTGAGACAAGCATATGACTAGTGGAAGGATCAACCATGTAGCATTACCAACAACATCTGCATTGTTTGTGGTATAACTGAGCAGACCACTCAGACCCCAACACAAGCCCAAACCATCATCCCGAACATTCAATTCCGTTCGATTAGTTTATCCTTTGTAAATGCACAACCTGATCTTTGAGACAAGCATATGACTAATGGTAGGATCAGCCAGGTAGCATCACCAACCACATCTGCAATGTTTGAGGTATGACTGAGCAGACCACTCAAACCCCAACACAAGCCCAAATCATCTTCCCAAATCGACAGGATTCACCTTAATGAGTCATCACCTCTGCATGACGCTCGTGTATCTTGCAGAAACAATAGATACACATTCTTCGCTTGATGTAAAACCGAGGAGAACGTCAGACTTGTCCCTGATTTACTGAGACCCTTCACAGTATCACCATCTTCGATTAGTTTGTCCCTGTACATGCACAGACTGAACTTTGAGACAAGCATATGACTAGTGTTCTCAACGGATATCCAACCAAGCCAAACCGTGTTCCATCATTCACATGGAAACATGCACAAGGACCAAATGAAAGCGAGGAGAAATTAAACCCCCACTTACGGATGAGGGTGCCAACGAGACCAACGTTCCCTTCCCAAAAAAGGGAGACCGCAGTATCTTGACAACCATCCACCACTCCCACACAATCGCGTAAGCACAACCATCAACCCACACAGCTGATCGTGACGCCTCGAGGGATGCAACCCGAGAGGCATCACAATGCAGCACATGAAGGCAGGGAAAGCCCGCTATGCATGACACAAGGGAAGGATTGATATACCCAACCCCCTAGAGCCAACGAGACCAACGTTCCCTTCCCAAAAAAGGGAGACCGCGGTATCTTGACAACCATCCACCACTCCCACACAATCGCATAAGCGCAACCATCAACCCACACAACTGATCATGCAGGACCTGATCTTTGAGACAAGCATATGACTAGTGGAAGGATCAGACATGTAGAATCACCAACAACATCTGCATTGTTTGAGGTATGACTGAGCTCACCACTCAGACCCCAACACAAGCCCAAACCGTCGTCCCGAACATTCAATTCCGTTCGATTAGTTTGTCCATTGTACATGCACAACCTGATCTTTGAGACAAGCATATGACTAATGGAAGGATCAACAAGGTTGCATCACCAACCACATCTGCAATGTTTGAGGTATGACCCCACCTCAACGTCCTTCCCTTCAAGGCACGCCGCATGCACCAAGACGGGACTCGAGGCCCCTTCAAATCGTCTCACTCGGATGCCATTATCTGGAAACGACTGTCAGCCCGCAAGATCACACATGCGACAAACCCCATCTCGTTGTCATCGTTTTTAGGGCGCACTACCTCGGGAAAGACAAGCCCCAAGCACGGGACGAATCATCGAGAATTCATGGCATTGCGTCCATGCCATTTTCCATGTCACTGGGCACGTCATCGGGTGGCTCTAGGCACGCAGGACAAGACCCACGCCCAGGGGGGGTCGCCGACCACTCCCCCCCCTAAAGAGACATTTATGCATTTCCAGCTATTCCACCAGGAAACATCAACAGTGACGAGGAGACATACTGATGGGTTTAGACCACCCTAAGGGCACCGCAGTGCATGAAAGACAACACGGGTTGCCCTAAAAGAGCTATGAAACCATAGGAAGGGCCACCGACGTGACCCCTTAGGCACATGAAGGCCGCCGACACGTCATGGCATCCGTCCCGCGTCTCGTCCATCACCGCAGAGAAGACACGCCCCATGTCCAGAGCGGGTCCTCACGCATGAAAGGAATTATCTTGAGGCGGTCATTGTCATTACATACCGTACCCAACAACATATGACAAACCCCACCACGTCGTCCTTCCTTGCAAGGCACACCGCATCCTCCAAGGCAAGCCCCGATGCCCCTTCAAATCGTCCCACTCGGGTGGCGTTGTCTCCACGTGATTGTCAGTACATCGGACCTGACACGCGACGCACCCCGGCTCATTGTCATCACTTTTATGGCGCATTACCTCAGACAAGACAAGCCCCAAGCACCGTATGAATCCTCAAGCTTTCATGGATTTGTCTGGAGGCCATTTTTCCATGTCCGTGGGCATGTCACTAGGTGGCTCTGGGCACGCAGGACAAGACCCACGCCCAGGGGGGGTCGCCGACCACTCCCCCCCTAAAGAGACATTTATGCATTTTCAGCTGTCCCACCAGGAAACATCAGCACTGACGAGGAGACATACTAACGGGTTTAGACAACCCTGTGGGCACCACAGCGCATGAAAGACAACACGTGTTGCCCTAAAAGATATATGAAACCATAGGAACAGCCACCGATGTGACCCCTTAGGCACATGAAGGCCGCCGACACGTAGTAGCATTCATCCCGGGTAGCGTCCAACACCGCCGAGAAGACAGGCCCCATGTCCAGAGAGGGTCCTCACGCATGAAATGAATTCTCTTTAGGTGGTCATTGTCATTACATACGGGACACGACAACAGATGACAAACCCCACCGCAACGTCCTTCCTTTCAAGGCACGCCACACGCACCAAGACGGGCCTCGAGGCCCCTTCAAATCGTCTCACTCGGATGCCATTGTCTGGACACGACTGTCAGTCCGCAGGATCACACATGCGACAAACCCCATCTCATTGTCATCGTTTTTAGGGCGCACTACCTCGGGCAAGACAAGCCCCAAGCACGGGACGAATCATCAGAAATTCATGGCACTGCGTCGATGCCATTTTCCATGTCACTCGGCATGTCAGTGGGTGGCTCTAGGCACGCAGGACAAGACCCACGCCCAGGGGGGGTCGCCGACCACTCCCCCCCTAAAGAGACATTTATGCATTTCCAGCTATACCACCAGGAAACATCAACAGTGACGAGGAGACATACTGATGGGTTTAGACCACCCTAAGGGCACCGCAGTGCATGAAAGACAACACGGGTTGCCCTAAAAGAGCTATGAAACCATAGGAAGGGCCACCGACGTGACCCCTTAGGCACATGAAGGCCGCCGACACGTCATGGCATCCGTCCCGCGTCTCGTCCATCACCGCAGAGAAGACGCGCCCCATGTCCAGAGCGAGTCCTCACGCCTCAAAGGAATTATCTTTAGGTGGTCATTGTCAATACATACCGTACCCAACAACATATGACAAACCCCACCACATCGTCCTTCCTTGCAAGGCACACCGCATCCACCAAGGCAAGCCCCGAGGCCCCTTCAAATCGTCTCACTCGGATGCCGTTGTCTCCACGTGATCGTCAGTACGTCGGACCTCACACACGCGACAAACCCCATCTCATTGTCATCGTTTTTATGGCGCACTACCTCGGGCAAGACAAGCCCGAAGCACGGGACGAATCATCAGGAATTCTTGGCATTGCGTCGATGCCATTTTCCACGTCACTCGGCGTGGGTCTGACACGCGACGCACCCCAGCTCATTGTCATCACTTTTATGGCGCATTACCTCAGAAAAGACAAGCCCCAAGCACCGTACGAATCATCAGGCTTTCATGGATTCGTCTGGAGGCCGTTTTTCCATGTCTGTGGGCATGTCACTGGGTGGCTCTGGGCACACAGGACAAGACCCACGCCCAGGGGGGGTCGCCGACCACTCCCCCCCTAAAGAGACATTTATGCATTTCCAGCTGTCCCACCAGGAAACATCAGCACTGACGAGGAGACATACTGAGGGGTTCAGACAACCCTGTGGGCACCACAGCGCATGAAAGACAACACGTGTTGCCCTAAAAGAGATATGAAACCATAGGAATAGCCACCAATGTGACCCCTTAGGCACATCAAGGCCGCCATCACGTACTAGCATCCATCCCGGGTAGCGTCCAACACCGCCGAGAAGACAGGCCCCATGTCCAGAGAGGGTCCTCACGCATGAAATGAATTCTCTTTAGGTGGTCATTATCATTACATACGGGACACGAAAACACATGAATAACCACACCTCAACGTCCTTCCTTTCAAGGCACACCGCAGGCACCAAGACGGGCCTCGAGGCCCCTTCAAATCGTCTCACTCGGATGCCTTTGTCTGGAAACGACTGTCAGCCCGCAAGATCACACATGCGACAAAACCCATCTCATTGTCATCGTTTTTAGGGCGCACTACCTCGGGAAAGACAAGCCCCAAGCACGGGACGAATCATCGAGAATTCATGGCATTGCGTCCATGCCATTTTCCATGTCACTGGGCACGTCATCGGGTGGCTCTAGGCACGCAGGACAAGACCCACGCCCAGGGGGGGTCGCCGACCACTCCCCCCCCTAAAGAGACATTTATGCATTTCCAGCTATTCCACCAGGAAACATCAACAGTGACGAGGAGACATACTGATGGGTTTAGACCACCCTAAGGGCACCGCAGTGCATGAAAGACAACACGGGTTGCCCTAAAAGAGCTATGAAACCATAGGAAGGGCCACCGACGTGACCCCTTAGGCACATGAAGGCCGCCGACACGTCATGGCATCCGTCCCGCGTCTCGTCCATCACCGCAGAGAAGACACGCCCCATGTCCAGAGCGGGTCCTCACGCATGAAAGGAATTATCTTGAGGCGGTCATTGTCATTACATACCGTACCCAACAACATATGACAAACCCCACCACGTCGTCCTTCCTTGCAAGGCACACCGCATCCTCCAAGGCAAGCCCCGATGCCCCTTCAAATCGTCCCACTCGGGTGGCGTTGTCTCCACGTGATTGTCAGTACGTCGGACCTGACACGCGACGCACCCCGGCTCATTGTCATCACTTTTATGGCGCATTACCTCAGACAAGACAAGCCCCAAGCACCGTATGAATCCTCAAGCTTTCATGGATTTGTCTGGAGGCCATTTTTCCATGTCCGTGGGCATGTCACTAGGTGGCTCTGGGCACGCAGGACAAGACCCACGCCCAGGGGGGGTCGCCGACCACTCCCCCCCTAAAGAGACATTTATGCATTTTCAGCTGTCCCACCAGGAAACATCAGCACTGACGAGGAGACATACTAACGGGTTTAGACAACCCTGTGGGCACCACAGCGCATGAAAGACAACACGTGTTGCCCTAAAAGATATATGAAACCCTAGGAACAGCCACCGATGTGACCCCTTAGGCACATGAAGGCCGCCGACACGTAGTAGCATTCATCCCGGGTAGCGTCCAACACCGCCGAGAAGACAGGCCCCATGTCCAGAGAGGGTCCTCACGCATGAAATGAATTCTCTTTAGGTGGTCATTGTCATTACATACGGGACACGACAACAGATGACAAACCCCACCGCAACGTCCTTCCTTTCAAGGCACGCCACACGCACCAAGACGGGCCTCGAGGCCCCTTCAAATCGTCTCACTCGGATGCCATTGTCTGGACACGACTGTCAGTCCGCAGGATCACACATGCGACAAACCCCATCTCATTGTCATCGTTTTTAGGGCGCACTACCTCGGGCAAGACAAGCCCCAAGCACGGGACGAATCATCAGAAATTCATGGCACTGCGTCGATGCCATTTTCCATGTCACTCGGCATGTCAGTGGGTGGCTCTAGGCACGCAGGACAAGACCCACGCCCAGGGGGGGTCGCCGACCACTCCCCCCCTAAAGAGACATTTATGCATTTCCAGCTATACCACCAGGAAACATCAACAGTGACGAGGAGACATACTGATGGGTTTAGACCACCCTAAGGGCACCGCAGTGCATGAAAGACAACACGGGTTGCCCTAAAAGAGCTATGAAACCATAGGAAGGGCCACCGACGTGACCCCTTAGGCACATGAAGGCCGCCGACACGTCATGGCATCCGTCCCGCGTCTCGTCCATCACCGCAGAGAAGACGCGCCCCATGTCCAGAGCGAGTCCTCACGCCTCAAAGGAATTATCTTTAGGTGGTCATTGTCAATACATACCGTACCCAACAACATATGACAAACCCCACCACATCGTCCTTCCTTGCAAGGCACACCGCATCCACCAAGGCAAGCCCCGAGGCCCCTTCAAATCGTCTCACTCGGATGCCGTTGTCTCCACGTGATCGTCAGTACGTCGGACCTCACACACGCGACAAACCCCATCTCATTGTCATCGTTTTTATGGCGCACTACCTCGGGCAAGACAAGCCCGAAGCACGGGACGAATCATCAGGAATTCTTGGCATTGCGTCGATGCCATTTTCCACGTCACTCGGCGTGGGTCTGACACGCGACGCACCCCAGCTCATTGTCATCACTTTTATGGCGCATTACCTCAGACAAGACAAGCCCCAAGCACCGTACGAATCATCAGGCTTTCATGGATTCGTCTGGAGGCCGTTTTTCCATGTCCGTGGGCATGTCACTGGGTGGCTCTGGGCACACAGGACAAGACCCACGCCCAGGGGGGGTCGCCGACCACTCCCCCCCTAAAGAGACATTTATGCATTTCCAGCTGTCCCACCAGGAAACATCAGCACTGACGAGGAGACATACTGATGGGTTCAGACAACCCTGTGGGCACCACAGCGCATGAAAGACAACACGTGTTGCCCTAAAAGAGATATGAAACCATAGGAATAGCCACCAATGTGACCCCTTAGGCACATCAAGGCCGCCATCACGTACTAGCATCCATCCCGGGTAGCGTCCAACACCGCCGAGAAGACAGGCCCCATGTCCAGAGAGGGTCCTCACGCATGAAATGAATTCTCTTTAGGTGGTCATTATCATTACATACGGGACACGAAAACACATGAATAACCACACCTCAACGTCCTTCCTTTCAAGGCACACCGCAGGCACCAAGACGGGCCTCGAGGCCCCTTCAAATCGTCTCACTCGGATGCCTTTGTCTGGAAACGACTGTCAGCCCGCAAGATCACACATGCGACAAAACCCATCTCATTGTCATCGTTTTTAGGGCGCACTACCTCGGGAAAGACAAGCCCCAAGCACGGGACGAATCATCAAGAATTCATGGCATTGCGTCGATGCCATTTTCCATGTCCCTGGGCATGTCATTGGGTGGCTCTAGGCACGCAGGACAAGACCCACGCCCAGGGGGGGTCGCCGACCACTCCCCCCCTAAAGAGACATTTATGCATTTCCAGCTATTCCACCAGGAAACATCAAAAGTGACGAGGAGACATACTGAGGGGTTTAGACCACCCTAAGGGCACCGCAGTGCATGAAAGACAACACGGGTTGCCCTAAAAGAGCTATGAAACCATAGGAAGGGCCACCGACGTGACCCCTTAGGCACATGAAGGCCGCCGACACGTCATGACATCCGTCCCGCGTCTCGTCCATCACCGCAGAGAAGACACGCCCCATGTCCAGAGCGGGTCCTCACGCATGAAATGAATTATCTTTAGGCGGTCATTGTCATTACATACCGTACCCAACAACATATGACAAACCCCACCACGTCGTCCTTCCTTGCAAGGCACACCGCATCCTCCAAGGCAAGCCCCGATGCCCCTTCAAATCGTCCCACTCGGGTGGCGTTGTCTCCACGTGATTGTCAGTACGTCGGACCTGACACGCGACGCACCCCGGCTCATTGTCATCACTTTTATGGCGCATTACCTCATACAAGACAAGCCCCAAGCACCGTATGAATCCTCAAGCTTTCATGGATTTGTCTGGAGGCCATTTTTCCATGTCCGTGGGCATGTCACTAGGTGGCTCTGGGCACGCAGGACAAGACCCACGCCCAGGGGGGGTCGCCGACCACTCCCCCCCTAAAGAGACATTTATGCCTTTCCAGCTGTCCCACCAGGAAACATCAGCACTGACGAGGAGACATACTGGAGGGTTTAGACAACCCTGTGGGCACCACAGCGCATGAAAGTCAACACGTGTTGCCCTAAAAGATATATGAAACCGTAGGAACAGCCACCGATGTGACCCCTTAGGCACATGAAGGCCGCCGACACGTAGTAGCATTCATCCCGGGTAGCGTCCAACACCGCCGAGAAGACAGGCCCCATGTCCAGAGAGGGTCCTCACGCATGAAATGAATTCTCTTTAGGTGGTCATTGTCATTACATACGGGACACGACAACAGATGACAAACCCCACCGCAACGTCCTTCCTTTCAAGGCACGCCACACGCACCAAGACGGGCCTCGAGGCCCCTTCAAATCGTCTCACTCGGATGCCATTGTCTGGACAAGACTGTCAGTCCGCAGGATCACACATGCGACAAACCCCATCTCATTGTCATCGTTTTTAGGGCGCACTACCTCGGGCAAGACAAGCCCCAAGCACGAGACGAATCATCAGGAATTCATGGCACTGCGTCGATGCCATTTTCCATGTCACTCGGCATGTCATTGGGTGGCTCTAGGCACGCAGGACAAGACCCACGCCCAGGGGGGGTCGCCGACCACTCCCCCCCTAAAGAGACATTTATGCATTTCCAGCTATACCACCAGGAAACATCAACAGTGACGAGGAGACATACTGATGGGTTTAGACCACCCTAAGGGCACCGCAGTGCATGAAAGACAACACGGGTTGCCCTAAAAGAGCTATGAAACCATAGGAAGGGCCACCGACGTGACCCCTTAGGCACATGAAGGCCGCCGACACGTCATGGCATCCGCCCCGCGTCTCGTCCATCACCGCAGAGAAGACACGCCCCATGTCCAGAGCTGGTCCTCACGCCTCAAAGGAATTATCTTTAGGCGGTCATTGTCAATACATACCGTACCCAACAACATATGACAAACCCCACCACGTCGTCCTTCCTTGCAAGGCACACCGCATCCACCAAGGCAAGCCCCGAGGCCCCTTCAAATCGTCCCACTCGGATGGCGTTGTCTCCACGTGATTGTCAGTACGTCGGACCTGACACGCGACGCACCCCGGCTCATTGTCATCACTTTTATGACGCATTACCTCAGACAAGACAAGCCCCAAGCACCGTACGAATAATCAAGCTTTCATGGATTTGTCTGGAGGTCGTTTTTCCATGTTCGTGGGCATGTCACTGGGTGGCTCTGGGCACGCAGGACAAGACCCACGCCCAGGGGGGGTCGCCGACCACTCCCCCCCTAAAGAGACATTTATGCATTTCCAGCTGTCCCACCAGGAAACATCAGCACTGACGAGGACACATACTGATGGGTTCAGACAACCCAATGGGCACCACAACGCATGAAGGACAGCACGTGTTGCCCTAAAAGAGCTACGAATCCATACGAACAGCCACCAAAGTGACCCCTTAGGCACATGAAGGCCGCCGACACGTCATGGCATCCGTCCCGGGTATCATCCAACACCGCCGAGAAGACAGGACCCATGTCCAGAGCGGGTCCCCGCGCATGAAATGAATTATCTTTAGGCGGTCATTGTCTTTACATTCCGAACACAACAACATGTGACAAACCCCACCTCGACGTCCTTCCTTTCAAGAAACGCCGCATGCACCAAGACGGGCCCCGAGACCCCTTCAAATCGTCTCACTCGGATGCCATTGTCTGAACGCGACTGTCAGTCCGCAGGATCTCGAAGGCCACAAACACCATCCCATTGTCATCGTTTTTATGGCGCACTACCTCGGGCAAGACAAGCCCCAAGCACGGGACGAATCATCAGGCATTCATGGCATTAAGTCGATGTCATTTTGCATGTCAATGGGCATCACATTGGGTGGCTCTAGGCACGCAGGACAAGACCCACGCCCGGGGGGGTCGCCGACCACTCCCCCCCTAAAGAGACATTTATGCATTTCCAGCTATTCCACCTGGAAACATCAACACCGACGAGGAGACATACTGATGGGTTTAGACCACCCTGAGGGCAGGGCAGCGCATGAAAGGCAACACGTGTTGCCCTAAAAGAGCTATGAAACCATAGGAAGGGCCACCGACGTGGCCCCTTAGGCACATGAAGGCCGCCGACACGTCATGGCATCCGTCCCACGTATCGTCCATCACCACAGCGAAGACACGCCCCATGTCCAGAGCGGGTCCCCACGCATGAAAGGAATTCTCTTTAGGCGGTCATTGTCATTACATACCGGACCCAACAACATATGACAAACCCCACCTCATTGTCCTTCCATTCAAGGCACACCGCATCCACCAAGGCAAGCCCTGAGGCCCCTTCAAATCCTCTCACCCGGATGGCGTTGTCTCCACCTGATTGTCAGTACGGAGGACCTGACACGCGACGAAACCCGGCTCATTGTCATCACTTTTATGGCGCACTACCTCGAACAAGACAAGCCCCAAGCACCGGACGAATCATCAAGCTGTCTTTGCTTTGTCCGGAGGCTGTTTTTCCATGTCCGTGGGCATGTCACTGGGTGGCTCTGGGCACGCAGGACAAGACCCACGCCCAGGGGGGGTCGCCGACCACTCCCCCCCTAAAGAGACATTTATGCATTTCCAGCTGTCCCACCAGGAAACATCAGCACTGACGAGGAGACATACTGATGGGTTTAGACAACCCTGTGGGCACCACAGCGCATGAAAGACAACACGTGTTGCCCTAAAAGAGATATGAAACCATAGGAACAGCCACTGATGTGACCCCTTAGGCACATCAAGGCCGCCGACACGTAGTAGCATTCGTCGCGGGTAGCATCCAACGCCGCCGAGAAGACAGGCCCCATGTCCAGAGCGGGTCCTCGCGCATGAAATGAATTCTCTTTAGGTGGTCATTGTCATTACATACGGGACACGACAACATATGAAAAACCCCACCTCGACGTCCTTCCTTTCAAGGCACGCCGCATGCACCAAGACGGGCCCTGAGGCCCCTTCAAATCGTCTCACTCGGATGCCATTGTCTGGACGCGACTGTCAGTCCGCAGGATCGCACATGCGACAAACCCCGTCTCATTGCCATCGTTTTTAGGGCGCACTACCTCGGGCAAGACAAGCCCCAAGCACGGGACGAATCATCAGGAATTCATGGCATTGCGTCGATGCCATTTTCCATGTCACTGGGCATGTCTGTGGGTGGCTCTCGGCACGCAGGACAAGACCCACGCCCAGGGGGGGTCGCCGACCACTCCCCCCCTAAAGAGACATTTATGCATTTCCAGCTATTCCACCAGGAAACATCAACACTGACGAGGAGACATACTGAGTGGTTTAGACCACCCAGAGGGAACCGCAGCGCATGAAAGGCAACACGTGTTGCCCTAAAAGGGCTATGAAACCATAGGAAGGGACACCGACGTGGCCCCTTAGGCACATGAAGGCCGCCGACACGTCATGGCATCCGTCCCGCGTATCGTCCAACACCGCCGAGGAGACAGGACCCATGTCCAGAGCGGGTCCTCACGCATGAAATGAATTCTCTTTAGGTGGTCATTGTCTTTACATATCGGACACAACAACATATGACAAACCCCACCTCAACGTCCTTCCTTTCAAGGCACGCCGCACGCACCAAGACGGGCCCCGAGGCCCCTTCAAATCGCCTCACTAGGATTCCATTGTCTGGACGCGATTGTCAGTCCGTAGGATCTCACAGGCGACAAACCCCACCCATATCATTGTCATCGGTTTTATGGCGCACCACCTCGGGCAAGACAAGACCCTAGCACGGGAAGAATCATCAGGAATTCAGGGCATTGCGTCGATGCCATTTTCCATGTCACTGGGCATGTCATTGGGTGGCTCTAGGCACGCAGGACAAGACCCACGCCCAGGGGGGTCGCCGACCACTCCCCCCCTAAAGAGACATTTATGCATTTCCAGCTATCCCACCAGGAAACATCAACACTGACGAGGAGACATACTGATGGGTTTAGACCACCCTGAGGGCACCGCAGCGCATGAAAGACAACACGTGTTGCCCTAAAAGAGCTATGAAACCATAGGAAGGGCCACCGACGTGACCCCTTATGCACATGAAGGCCACCGACAAGTCATGGCATCCATCCCGCGTATCGTCGATCACCGCCGAGAAGACACGCCCCATGTCCAGAGCGGGTCCTCACTCATGAAAAGAATTCTCTTTAGGTGGTAATTGTAATTACATACAGGACCCAACAACATATGAAAAACCCCACCTCGACGTCCTTCCTTTCAAGGCACGTCGCATCCACCAAGACATGCCCCGAGGCCACTTCAAATCGTCTCACTCGGATGGCTTTGTCTCCACGCGATTGTCAGTTCGTCGGACCTGACACGCGACGAACCCCGTCTCATTGTCATCGCTTTTATGGGGCACTACCGTGGGCAAGACAAGCCCCAAGCACAGGAGGAATCATCTAGAGGCCATTTTTCCATGTCTGTGGGCATGTCACTGGGTGGCTCTGGGCACGCAGGACAAGACCCACGCCCAGGGGGGGTCGCCGACCACTCCCCCCCTAAAGAGACATTTCTGCATTTCCAGCTCTCCCACCAGGAAACATCAGCACTGACGAGGAGACATACTGAGTGGTTTAGACCACCCAGAGGGAACCGCAGCGCATGAAAGACAACACGTGTTGCCCTAAAAGAGCTATGAAACCATAGGAACGGCAACCGACGTGACCCCTTAGGCACGTGAAGGCCGCCGACACGTCATGGCATCCTTCCCGCGTATCGTCGACCACCGCCGAGAAGACAGACCCCATGTCCAGAGCGGGTCCTCACGCATGAAATGAATTCTCTTTAGGTGGTCGGTGTCGTTACATACCGAACCCAACAACATATGACAAACCCCAGCTCGGCGTCCTTCCTTTCAAGGCACCCCGCATCCACCAAGACAAGCCTCGAGGCCCCTTCAAATCGTCTCACTCGGATGGCATTGTCTCCACGCGATTGTCGGTACGTAGGACCTCACACGCGACGAACCCCGGCTCATTGTCAAAGCTTTTAAGGCGCACTACCCCGGAGAAGACAAGCCCCAAGCACCGGACGAATCATCACGCATTGATGGCATTGTCTAGAGGCCATTTTTCCATGTCCGTGGGCATGTCACTGGGTGGCTCGAGGCACGCAGGACAAGACCCACGCCCAGGGGGGGTCGCCGACCACTCCCCCCCTAAAGAGACATTTATGCATTTACAGCTATCCCACCAGGAAACATCAGCACTGACGAGGAGACATACTGAGTGGTTTAGACCACCCAGAGGGCACCCCAGCTCATGAAAGACAACGCGAGTTGCCCTAAAAGAGCTATGAAACCATAGGAACGGCCACCGACGTGACCCCTTAGGCACATGAAGGCCGCCGGCACGTCATGGCATCCGTCCCGCGTGTCGTCGACCACCGCCGAGAAGACAACCCCATGTCCAGAGCGGGTCCTCACGCATGAAACGAATTCTATTTAGGTGGTCATGGACGTTACATACCGGACCCAACAAGATATGGCAAACCCCAGCTCGGCGTCCTTCCTTTCAAGGCACCCCGCATCCACCAATGCAAGCCCCGATGCCCCTTCAAATCGTCTCACTCGGATGGAATTGTCTCCACGCGATTGTCAGTACGTAGGACCTGACACGCGACGAACCCCGACTCATTTTCAAAGCTTTGATGGCGCACTACCCCGGACAAGACAAGCCCCAAGCACCGGACGAATCATCAAGCATTCATGGGATTGTCTAGAGGCCATTTTTCCATGTCCGTGGGCATGTCATTGGGTGGCTCTGGGCACGCAGGACAAGACCCACGCCCAGGGGGGGTCGCCGACCACTCCCCCCCTAAAGAGACATTTATGCATTTCCAGCTATCCCACCAGGAAACATCATCAGTGACGAGGAGACATACTGAGGGGTTTAGACATCCCAGAGGTCAGTGCAGCGCATGAAAGACAACACGTGTTGCCCTAAAAGAGCTATGAAACCATAGGAACGACCACCGACGTGACCCCTTAGGCACTTGAAGGCCGCCGACACGTCATGGCATCCGTCCCGCGTATCGTCGATCACCGCCGAGAAGACATGCCCCATGTCCACAGCGGGTCCTCACGCATGAAATGAATTCTCATCAGGTGGTGATTGTCGTTACATATAGGACCCAACAACATTTCACCAACCACCACCTCCATGTCTTTACTTTTAAGGCACACCGCATCCACCAAGACAAGCCCCGAGGCCCCTTCAAATCGCCTCACCCGGATGGCATTGTCTCCACGCGATTGTCAGTACGTAGGACCTGACACGTGACGAACCCCGGCTCATTGTCATCGCTTTCATGGCGCAATACCCCGGACAAGACAAGCCCCAAGCACCGGACGAATCACCAAGCATTCATGGCATTGTCTAGAGGCCATTTTTTCATGTCCGTGGGCATGTCATTGGGTGGATCTGGGCGCGCAGGACAAGACCCACGCCCAGGGGGGGGGGGGTCGCCGACCACTCCCCCCCCCCCTGAAGAGACATTTATGCATTTCCAGCTATC
Source organism: Viscum album (assembly GCA_963277665.1). Lineage (NCBI taxonomy): Eukaryota > Viridiplantae > Streptophyta > Magnoliopsida > Santalales > Viscaceae > Viscum > Viscum album. The sequence goes on from CAUJRU010000940.1 coordinate 74,319, forward strand.
CCACCAGGAAACATCAACAGTGACGAGGAGACATACTGAGGGGTTTAGACGTCCCAGAGGGCAGCGCAGCGCATGAAAGACCACACGTGTGGCACTGAAAAACCTATGAAAACGTAGGAATGACCACCGACGTGACCCCTTAAGCGCAGGAAGGCCACCCACACGTCGTGGCATCCGTCCGACGTATCGTCCATCACCGGGGACATGACAAAACCCATGTCCCAAGTCCGTCCTCACGCAAGAATTGAATTTTATTTTGGTGATTGTCCTTACATACAGGAAACGACAACATATGACAAACCCCAGCTCAATGCCTTTCCATAGGCTGATTGCAAACCCCAAGCCCGCGCCGAATCATCCCACTTGGATGGCATTCTCAATCTCAGCCATTGGGGTCTCACTCGCTACAAACCCCAGCTCAAAGTCTTTCCTTTCAAAGTGCACCGCTTCCCACAAGCGAAGCCCCGAGTCCACTTCAAATAGTCTCGCTCGGAGGGAACTGTTTAGACGCGATTGTCAGTCCGCAGGACCTGGCAGGGGACAAACCACGACTCATTGTCATCGCTTTTCTCGCGCACTACCCCGAACAAGACAATCCCCAAGCACCGAACGAATCATCAAGCTTTCATGGAATTGTCCAGAGGCCATTTCTCTCTCCACGTCCTTGGGCATGTCATTCGGC
>CAUJRU010000940.1:82500-105000 GCA_963277665.1 Viscum album
CAAACCTTTGGGAAACACGCAACCGAGGGACTATCAAGGGCCACACATCACCACCATGCACTAACATGCCATGGGGTCACAACATTCGATCTTCGCTCATCATTCATAAGAATTTCCTGCCCGAAACCTGATCATTTAGGATCGGACTACCCAACATTTTATAGGATCTCCCTGTAAAGAGTCTTCACCTCCCAATGATGCTCAAGTACACCGCACCGAAAAAATAGATCAGACTTCCAACACTTCTTTTATTCCAGAGACAAGAATGAATCATCATCGACGAGGTCTCAGCATTCATTCCTTCCTTTACCCAGCACCGATGAGAATAGCCAAACCGATCACTTCCCACGAATCCACAGGATCCCGGTTAATGAGTCATCACCTCCGCATGACGCTCGTGTATCTTGCAGAAACAGTAGATACACATTCTCAAGCCGCCCTTATGAACATCATCACCCAAGGCATGACTGAGGAGGAAGGCACCCCAACTTGTCCAATAATGAACCATGGCAACCGTTTGCCTGGTGGTGTGAGTTTCTCAGGACCCAAATAACTCACAGGTGGCCCCGACAATGCGTTGGGCAAAGCACTCCCGCAAATCACTGCCCAAGGAAGCTTGCTACGGTTCGCATGGAATATCACTGAATGGGAAATTTAGGAGCACGGTCTCTCATCCTGGTGATACCGACAGTTTCGCGCTTGAACCACTACCAAAATCCCACAACGCTCCAGAGAAGGTGAGGAAAAGGCAGGTACAGCAAAGGACGACAAAGGAACCCAATCCCACCATGCCTCCCACATCCCAACATCTGCAAGAACTCAACCACACTCGGTGGCTTTTAAGCATAGCCCGACCCGCAACGCTCCATGAAAGGTGAGGAAAAAGGTGGGTACGACAGGACGGGGAAACAACCCAATCCCGCCCATACCCCCCACATCCCACCAGTGAGGAAAAAGGTAGGAACGTCAGGGGATGAGGAGGGAAACCCCCATCCCGCCGTGCCTCCCACATCTCACATTCCGTAGGAACTCAACCGCCATGAGGCAGCTTTTAAGCAGACGAACCAGCAACGCTCAAGAGACGTCGAGGAAAAGGAGTCATGGTAGGTACGGGGGTCCTATGTCCCGCCGCGCCGCCCACATCCCACCATCCACAGGATCCCACAAACCGTGAGGCGGTATTTAAGCACCCAGCCCGCAATGCTCCACAGACGGGGAGGAAAAGGCAGGCACGTCAGGGGACGGGGCAAAAACCCAATCCCGCCGCGCCTCCCACATCCCACCATCCGCAGCAACTCAACCACCCTGAGGCGGCTTTTAAGCAAGCCAAGCCGCACTGCTCTAGAGAAGGCGAGGGAAGGGCATAAGCGTCGAGGGACGACAAAGGAACACCAACCCACCATGCCTCCCACATCCCACCATCCAAGGAACTCCGCCACCGACAGGTGGCCTTTTAAGCAAGCCCGAACCGCAACGCTCCATGAAAGGTGAGGAAAAAGGCGGGCACGGCATGAGACTGGGCAAAAACCCATTCTTTCCAATGCCCCCCACATCCCACCGGTGAGGAAAAGGAATTACAGCGTCCCACCGCCATGCCTCCCACATCCCACCTTCCGAAGGAACTCAACCGCCATGAGGCAGATTTTAAGCAGACGAACCCACAACGCTCCAGGGACGTTGAGGAAAAGGAGTCATGACAGGAACGGAGGCCCTATGTCCCGCCGCACCCCCCACATCCCACCATTCAAAAGAACTCAACCACCGTTGAGAAACTTTTAACCAAGAACCAGGACACCAACCATGCTCATCTATCATCATCCCATCCAAGTTATATCTGTCTAGTATCGCATCGTATTTTTAGCAAGCCCTTGGAAGACGGAACCGCAATTGTGCGAGAGAATTCAACCCAAGCATATAGACGGGGCCCCTACATCAGCACCAAAAAAATTCCACTACCAACAGGGAGAACTCCAAAGGGACAAGTGAGGGTCATCTAGGTGGAGCTCACCCACCTGGGGATTCTTCGCTTGAGATATAACCGAGGAGAAAGTCACCCCTGGCACTGATTTAATGAGACCCGTCACAGTATCACCATCTTTCGATTAGTTTGTCCTTTACATGCGGGACCTGATCTTTGAGACAGGCATATGACTAGTGGAAGGATCAGCCATGTAGCATCACCAACAACATCTGCATTGTTTGGGGTATGACTGAGCTGACCACTCAGACCCCAACACAAGCCCAAACCGTCGTCCCGAACATTCAATTCTGTTCGATTAGTTTGTCCTTTGTACATGCACAACCTGATCTTTGAGACAAGCATATGACTAATGGAAGGATCAGCCAGGTAGCATCACCAACCACATCTGCAATGTTTGAGGTATGACTGAGCAGACCACTCAGACCCCAACACAAGCCCCAACCATCTTCCCAAATCGACAGGATTCCCCTTAATGAGTCATCACCTCCGCATGACGCTCGTGTATCTTGCAGAAACAGTAGATACACATTCTCAAGCCACCCTTATGAACATCATCACCCAAGGCATGGCTGAGGAGGAAGGCACCCCAACTTGTCCAATAATGAACCATGGAAATCGTCACCCTGTTGGTGAGAGTTTCTTAGGACCCAAATAACTCGCACGTGGCCCCGACAATGCGTTGAGCAAAGCACTCCCACCAATCATTGCCCAAGGCAGCTTGCTATGGTTCGCATGAAATATCGCTGAATGAGAAATTTAGGAGCACGCTCTCGCATCCTGGTGATACCGACAGTTTCGCGCTTGAACCACTACCAAAATTCCACAACGCTCCAGAGAAGGTGAGGAAAAGGCGGTACAGCAAGGGACGACAAAGGAACCCAATCCCAACATGCCTCCCACATCCCAACATCTGCAAGAACTCAACCACACTCAGTGGATTTTAAGCAAAGCCCGACCCGCAACGCTCCATGAAAGGTGAGGAAAAAGGTGGGTACGACAGGACGGGGAAACAACCCAATCCCGCCCATACCCCCCACATCCCACCAGTGAGGGAAAAGGTAGGAACGTCAGGGGATGAGGAGGGAAACCCCCATCCCGCCGTGCCTCCCACATCTCACATTCCGTAGGAACTCAACCGCCATGAGGCAGCTTTTAAGCAGACGAACCAGCAACGCTCAAGAGACGTCGAGGAAAAGGAGTCATGGTAGGTACGGGGGTCCTATGTCCCGCCGCGCCGCCCACATCCCACCATCCACAGGATCCCACAAACCGTGAGGCGGTATTTAAGCACCCAGCCCGCAATGCTCCACAGACGGGGAGGAAAAGGCAGGCACGTCAGGGGACGGGGCAAAAACCCAATCCCGCCGCGCCCCCCACATCCCACCATCCGCAGCAACTCAACCGCCCTGAGGCAGCTTTTAAGCAAGCAGAGCCGCACTGCTCTAGAGAAGGCGAGGGAAGGGCAGGAGCGTCGAGGGACGACAAAGGAACACCAACCCACCATGCCTCCCACATCCCACCATCCAAGGAACTCCGCCACCAACAGGTGGCCTTTTAAGCAAGCCCGAACCGCAACGCTCCATGAAAGGTGAGGAAAAAGGCGGGCACGGCATGAGACTGGGCAAAAACCCATTCTTTCCAATGCCCCCCACATCCCACCGGTGAGGAAAAGGAATTACAGCGTCCCACCGCCATGCCTCCCACATCCCACCTTCCGAAGGAACTCAACCGCCATGAGGCAGATTTTAAGCAGACGAACCCACAACGCTCCAGGGACGTTGAGGAAAAGGAGTCATGACAGGAACGGAGGCCCTATGTCCCGCCGCACCCCCCACATCCCACCATTCAAAAGAACTCAACCACCGTTGCGAAACTTTTAACCAAGAACCAGGACACCAACCATGCTCATCTATCATCATCCCATCCAAGTTATATCTGTCTAGTATCGCATCGTCTTTTTAGCAAGCCCTTGGAACCCGAAACCAAAATTGTGCGAGAGAATTCAACCCAAGCATATAGACGGGGCCCTTACATCAGCACCAACAAAATTCCACTACCAACAGGGAGAACTCCAAAGGGACAAGTGAGGTTCTTCTAGGTGGAGCTCACCCACCTGGGGATTCTTCGCTTGATGTATAACCGAGGAGAAAGTCAGCCGTGTCACTGATTTAATGAGACCCTTCACAGTATCACCATCTTTCGATTAGTTTGTCCTTGTACATGCAGGACCTGATCTTTGAGACACGCATATGACTAGTGGAAGGATCACCCATGTAGCGTCACTAACCACATCTGCAATGTTTGAGGTATGACTGAGCAGACCACTCAGACCCCAACACAAGCCTAAACCGTCGTCCCGAGCATTCAATTCCATTCGATTAGTTTGTCCTTTGTACATGCACAACCTGATCTTTGATACAAGCATATGACTAATGGAAGGATCAGCCAGGTAGCATCACCAACCACATCTGCAATGTTTGAGGTATGACTGAGCAAACCACTCAGACCCCAACACAAGCCCAAACCATCTTCCCAAATCGACATGTTTCCCCTTAATTAGTCATCACCTCTGCATGACGCTCGTGTATCTTGCAAAAACAATAGATACACATTCTTCGCTTGATGTATAACCGAGGAGAACGTCAAACTTGTCACTGATTTAATGAGACCCTTCACAGTATCACCATCTTTCGGTTAGTTTGTCCCTGTACATGCACAGACTGATCTTTGAGACAAGCATATGACTAGTGTTCTCATCGGATATCCAACCAAGCCAAACCGTGTTCCATCATTCACATGGAAACATGTACAAGGACCAAATGAAAGCGAGGAGAAATTAAACCCCCACTTACGGATGAGGGTGCCAACGAGACCAACGTTCCCTTCCCAAAAAAGGGAGACCGCAGTATCTTGACAACCATCCACCACTCCCACACAATCGCGTAAGCACAACCATCAACCCACACAACTGACCGTCACGCCTCGAGGGAAGCAACCCGAGAGGCATCACAATGCAGCACATGAAGGCAGGGAAAGCCCGCTATGCATGACACAAGGGAAGGATTGATATACCCAACCCCCTAGCGCCAACGAGACCAACGTTCCATTCCCAAAAAAGGGAGACCGCAGTATCTTGACAACCATCCACCACTTCCACACAATCGCATAAGGGCAACCATCAACCCACACAACTGATCATGCACAACCTGATCTTTGAGACAAGCATATGACTAGTAGAAGGATCAGCCATGTAGCATCACCAACATCATCTGCATTGTTTGAGGTATGACTGAGCTCACCACTCAGACCCCAACACAAGCCCAAACCATCATCCCGAACATTCAATTCCGTTCCATTAGTTTGTCCTTTGTACATGCACAACCTGATCTTTGGGACAAGCATATGACTAATGGAAGGATCAGCCAGGTTGCATCACCAACCACATCTGCAATGTTTGAGGTATGACTGAGCAGACCACTCAGACCCCAACACAAGCCCAAACCGTCTTTCCAAATCGACAGGAACCCAATTAATGAGTCATCACCTCTGCATGATGCTCAATACCGCAATTGTGCGAGAGAATTCAACCCAAGCATATAAACAGGGCCCGTATATCATAACTGACAAAATTCCACTACCAACAGGGAGAACTCCGAAGGGACAAGTGAGGGTCTTCTAGGTGGAGCTCACCCACCTGGGGATTCTTCTCTTGATGTATAACTGAGGAGAAAGTCAGCCCTGGCACTAATTTAATGAGACCCATCACAGTATCACCATCTTTCGATTAGTTTGTCTTTGTACATGCGGGACCTGATCTTTGAGTCAAGCATATGACTAGTTGAAGGATCAGCCATGTAGCATCACCAACAACATCTGCATTGTTTGAGGTATGACTGAGCTAACCACTCAGACCCCAACACAAGCCCAAACCGTCGTCCCGAACATTCAATTCCATTCGATTAGTTTTTCCTTTGTACATGCACCACCTGATCTTTGGGACAAGCATATGACTAATGGAAGGATCAGCCAGGTAGCATCACCAACCACATCTGCAATGTTTGAGGTATGACTGAGCAAACCACTCAGACCCCAACACAAGCCCAAACCATCTTCCCAAATCGACAGGATTCCCCTTAATGAGTCATCACCTCTGCGTGACGACGCTCGTGTATCTTGTCGAAACAATAGATACACATTCTTCGCTTGATGTATAACCGAGGAGAACGTCAAACTTGTCACTGATTTAATGAGACCCTTCACAATATCACCATCTTTCGGTTAGTTTGTCCCTGTACATGCACAGACTGATCTTTGAGACAAGCATTTGACTAGTGTTCTCAACGGATATCCAACCAAGCCAAACCGTGTTCCATCATTCACATGGAAACATGCACAAGGACCAAATGAAAGCGAGGAGAAATTAATCCCCCACTTACGGATGAGGGTGCCAACGAGACCAACGTTCCCTTCCCAAAAAAGGGAGACCGCAGTATCTTGACAACCATCCACCACTCCCACACAATCGCGTAAGCACAACCATCAACCCACACAACTGACCGTGACGCCTCAAGGGAAGCAACCCGAGAGGCATCACAATGCAGCACATGAAGGCAGGGAAAGCCCGCTATGCATGACACAAGGGAAGGATTTATATACCCAACCCCCTAGAGCCAAGGAGACCAACGTTCCCTTCCCAAAAAAGGGAGACCGCAGTATCTTGACAACCATCCACCACTCCCACACAATCGCGTAAGCACAACCATCAACCCACACAACTGACTGTGACGCCTCGAGGGAAGCAACCCGAGAGACATCACAATGCAGCACATGAAGGCAGGGAAAGCCCGCTATGCATGACACAAGGGAAGGATTTATATACCCAACCCCCTAGAGCCAAGGAGACCAACGTTCCCTTCCCAAAAAAGGGAGACCGCAGTATCTTGACAACCATCCACCACTCCCACACAATCGCGTAAGCACAACCATCAACCCACACAACTGACCGTGACGCCTCAAGGGAAGCAACCCCAGAGGCATCACAATGCAGCACATGAAGGCAGGGAAAGCCCGCTATGCATGACACAAGGGAAGGATTTATATACCCAACCCCCTAGAGCCAAGGAGACCAACGTTCCCTTCCCAAAAAAGGGAGACCGCAGTATCTTGACAACCATCCACCACTCCCACACAATCGCGTAAGCACAACCATCAACCCACACAACTGACTGTGACGCCTCGAGGGAAGCAACCCGAGAGACATCACAATGCAGCACATGAAGGCAGGGAAAGCCCGCTATGCATGACACAAGGGAAGGATTGATATACCCAACCCCCTAGAGCCAACGAGACCAACGTTCCCTTCCCAAAAAAGGGAGACCGCAGTATCTTGACAACCATCCACCACTCCCACACAATCGCATAAGCGCAACCATCAACCCACACAACTGATCATGCAGGACCTGACCTTTGAGACAAGCATATGACTAGTGGAAGGATCAGCCATGTAGCATCACCAACAACATCTGCATTGTTTGAGGTATGACTGAGCTCACCACTCAGACCCCAACACAAGCCCAAACCGTCGTCTCGAACATTCAATTCCGTTCGATTAGTTTGTCCTTTGTACATGCACAACCTGATTTTTGAGACAAGCATATGACTAATGGAAGGATCAGACAGGTTGCACCACCAACAACATCTGCAATGTTTGAGGTATGACTGAGCAGACCACTCAGACCCCAACACAATCCCAAACCGTCTTCCCAAATCGACAGGAACCCAATTAATGAGTCTTCACCTCTGCATGATGCTCAAAACCGCAATTGTGCGAGAGAATTCAACCCAAGCATATAAACAGGGCCCGTATATCAGCACTAACAAAATTCCACTACCAACAGGGAGAACTCCGATGGGACAAGTGAGGATCTTCTAGGTGGAGCTCACCCACCTGGGGATTCTTCGCTTGATGTATAACCGAGGAGAAAGTCAGCCGTGTCACTGATTTAATGAGACCCTTCACAGTATCACCATCTTTCGATTAGTTTGTCCCTGTACATGCACTAACTGATCTTTGAGACAAGCATATGACTAGTGGAAGGATCAACCATGTAGCATTACCAACAACATCTGCATTGTTTGTGGTATAACTGAGCAGACCACTCAGACCCCAACACAAGCCCAAACCATCATCCCGAACATTCAATTCCGTTCGATTAGTTTATCCTTTGTAAATGCACAACCTGATCTTTGAGACAAGCATATGACTAATGGTAGGATCAGCCAGGTAGCATCACCAACCACATCTGCAATGTTTGAGGTATGACTGAGCAGACCACTCAAACCCCAACACAAGCCCAAATCATCTTCCCAAATCGACAGGATTCACCTTAATGAGTCATCACCTCTGCATGACGCTCGTGTATCTTGCAGAAACAATAGATACACATTCTTCGCTTGATGTAAAACCGAGGAGAACGTCAGACTTGTCCCTGATTTACTGAGACCCTTCACAGTATCACCATCTTCGATTAGTTTGTCCCTGTACATGCACAGACTGAACTTTGAGACAAGCATATGACTAGTGTTCTCAACGGATATCCAACCAAGCCAAACCGTGTTCCATCATTCACATGGAAACATGCACAAGGACCAAATGAAAGCGAGGAGAAATTAAACCCCCACTTACGGATGAGGGTGCCAACGAGACCAACGTTCCCTTCCCAAAAAAGGGAGACCGCAGTATCTTGACAACCATCCACCACTCCCACACAATCGCGTAAGCACAACCATCAACCCACACAGCTGATCGTGACGCCTCGAGGGATGCAACCCGAGAGGCATCACAATGCAGCACATGAAGGCAGGGAAAGCCCGCTATGCATGACACAAGGGAAGGATTGATATACCCAACCCCCTAGAGCCAACGAGACCAACGTTCCCTTCCCAAAAAAGGGAGACCGCGGTATCTTGACAACCATCCACCACTCCCACACAATCGCATAAGCGCAACCATCAACCCACACAACTGATCATGCAGGACCTGATCTTTGAGACAAGCATATGACTAGTGGAAGGATCAGACATGTAGAATCACCAACAACATCTGCATTGTTTGAGGTATGACTGAGCTCACCACTCAGACCCCAACACAAGCCCAAACCGTCGTCCCGAACATTCAATTCCGTTCGATTAGTTTGTCCATTGTACATGCACAACCTGATCTTTGAGACAAGCATATGACTAATGGAAGGATCAACAAGGTTGCATCACCAACCACATCTGCAATGTTTGAGGTATGACCCCACCTCAACGTCCTTCCCTTCAAGGCACGCCGCATGCACCAAGACGGGACTCGAGGCCCCTTCAAATCGTCTCACTCGGATGCCATTGTCTGGAAACGACTGTCAGCCCGCAAGATCACACATGCGACAAACCCCATCTCGTTGTCATCGTTTTTAGGGCGCACTACCTCGGGAAAGACAAGCCCCAAGCACGGGACGAATCATCGAGAATTCATGGCATTGCGTCCATGCCATTTTCCATGTCACTGGGCACGTCATCGGGTGGCTCTAGGCACGCAGGACAAGACCCACGCCCAGGGGGGGTCGCCGACCACTCCCCCCCCTAAAGAGACATTTATGCATTTCCAGCTATTCCACCAGGAAACATCAACAGTGACGAGGAGACATACTGATGGGTTTAGACCACCCTAAGGGCACCGCAGTGCATGAAAGACAACACGGGTTGCCCTAAAAGAGCTATGAAACCATAGGAAGGGCCACCGACGTGACCCCTTAGGCACATGAAGGCCGCCGACACGTCATGGCATCCGTCCCGCGTCTCGTCCATCACCGCAGAGAAGACACGCCCCATGTCCAGAGCGGGTCCTCACGCATGAAAGGAATTATCTTGAGGCGGTCATTGTCATTACATACCGTACCCAACAACATATGACAAACCCCACCACGTCGTCCTTCCTTGCAAGGCACACCGCATCCTCCAAGGCAAGCCCCGATGCCCCTTCAAATCGTCCCACTCGGGTGGCGTTGTCTCCACGTGATTGTCAGTACGTCGGACCTGACACGCGACGCACCCCGGCTCATTGTCATCACTTTTATGGCGCATTACCTCAGACAAGACAAGCCCCAAGCACCGTATGAATCCTCAAGCTTTCATGGATTTGTCTGGAGGCCATTTTTCCATGTCCGTGGGCATGTCACTAGGTGGCTCTGGGCACGCAGGACAAGACCCACGCCCAGGGGGGGTCGCCGACCACTCCCCCCCTAAAGAGACATTTATGCATTTTCAGCTGTCCCACCAGGAAACATCAGCACTGACGAGGAGACATACTAACGGGTTTAGACAACCCTGTGGGCACCACAGCGCATGAAAGACAACACGTGTTGCCCTAAAAGATATATGAAACCATAGGAACAGCCACCGATGTGACCCCTTAGGCACATGAAGGCCGCCGACACGTAGTAGCATTCATCCCGGGTAGCGTCCAACACCGCCGAGAAGACAGGCCCCATGTCCAGAGAGGGTCCTCACGCATGAAATGAATTCTCTTTAGGTGGTCATTGTCATTACATACGGGACACGACAACAGATGACAAACCCCACCGCAACGTCCTTCCTTTCAAGGCACGCCACACGCACCAAGACGGGCCTCGAGGCCCCTTCAAATCGTCTCACTCGGATGCCATTGTCTGGACACGACTGTCAGTCCGCAGGATCACACATGCGACAAACCCCATCTCATTGTCATCGTTTTTAGGGCGCACTACCTCGGGCAAGACAAGCCCCAAGCACGGGACGAATCATCAGAAATTCATGGCACTGCGTCGATGCCATTTTCCATGTCACTCGGCATGTCAGTGGGTGGCTCTAGGCACGCAGGACAAGACCCACGCCCAGGGGGGGTCGCCGACCACTCCCCCCCTAAAGAGACATTTATGCATTTCCAGCTATACCACCAGGAAACATCAACAGTGACGAGGAGACATACTGATGGGTTTAGACCACCCTAAGGGCACCGCAGTGCATGAAAGACAACACGGGTTGCCCTAAAAGAGCTATGAAACCATAGGAAGGGCCACCGACGTGACCCCTTAGGCACATGAAGGCCGCCGACACGTCATGGCATCCGTCCCGCGTCTCGTCCATCACCGCAGAGAAGACGCGCCCCATGTCCAGAGCGAGTCCTCACGCCTCAAAGGAATTATCTTTAGGTGGTCATTGTCAATACATACCGTACCCAACAACATATGACAAACCCCACCACATCGTCCTTCCTTGCAAGGCACACCGCATCCACCAAGGCAAGCCCCGAGGCCCCTTCAAATCGTCTCACTCGGATGCCGTTGTCTCCACGTGATCGTCAGTACGTCGGACCTCACACACGCGACAAACCCCATCTCATTGTCATCGTTTTTATGGCGCACTACCTCGGGCAAGACAAGCCCGAAGCACGGGACGAATCATCAGGAATTCTTGGCATTGCGTCGATGCCATTTTCCACGTCACTCGGCGTGGGTCTGACACGCGACGCACCCCAGCTCATTGTCATCACTTTTATGGCGCATTACCTCAGAAAAGACAAGCCCCAAGCACCGTACGAATCATCAGGCTTTCATGGATTCGTCTGGAGGCCGTTTTTCCATGTCTGTGGGCATGTCACTGGGTGGCTCTGGGCACACAGGACAAGACCCACGCCCAGGGGGGGTCGCCGACCACTCCCCCCCTAAAGAGACATTTATGCATTTCCAGCTGTCCCACCAGGAAACATCAGCACTGACGAGGAGACATACTGATGGGTTCAGACAACCCTGTGGGCACCACAGCGCATGAAAGACAACACGTGTTGCCCTAAAAGAGATATGAAACCATAGGAATAGCCACCAATGTGACCCCTTAGGCACATCAAGGCCGCCATCACGTACTAGCATCCATCCCGGGTAGCGTCCAACACCGCCGAGAAGACAGGCCCCATGTCCAGAGAGGGTCCTCACGCATGAAATGAATTCTCTTTAGGTGGTCATTATCATTACATACGGGACACGAAAACACATGAATAACCACACCTCAACGTCCTTCCTTTCAAGGCACACCGCATGCACCAAGACGGGCCTCGAGGCCCCTTCAAATCGTCTCACTCGGATGCCTTTGTCTGGAAACGACTGTCAGCCCGCAAGATCACACATGCGACAAAACCCATCTCATTGTCATCGTTTTTAGGGCGCACTACCTCGGGAAAGACAAGCCCCAAGCACGGGACGAATCATCGAGAATTCATGGCATTGCGTCCATGCCATTTTCCATGTCACTGGGCACGTCATCGGGTGGCTCTAGGCACGCAGGACAAGACCCACGCCCAGGGGGGGTCGCCGACCACTCCCCCCCCTAAAGTGACATTTATGCATTTCCAGCTATTCCACCAGGAAACATCAACAGTGACGAGGAGACATACTGATGGGTTTAGACCACCCTAAGGGCACCGCAGTGCATGAAAGACAACACGGGTTGCCCTAAAAGAGCTATGAAACCATAGGAAGGGCCACCGACGTGACCCCTTAGGCACATGAAGGCCGCCGACACGTCATGGCATCCGTCCCGCGTCTCGTCCATCACCGCAGAGAAGACACGCCCCATGTCCAGAGCGGGTCCTCACGCATGAAAGGAATTATCTTGAGGCGGTCATTGTCATTACATACCGTACCCAACAACATATGACAAACCCCACCACGTCGTCCTTCCTTGCAAGGCACACCGCATCCTCCAAGGCAAGCCCCGATGCCCCTTCAAATCGTCCCACTCGGGTGGCGTTGTCTCCACGTGATTGTCAGTACGTCGGACCTGACACGCGACGCACCCCGGCTCATTGTCATCACTTTTATGGCGCATTACCTCAGACAAGACAAGCCCCAAGCACCGTATGAATCCTCAAGCTTTCATGGATTTGTCTGGAGGCCATTTTTCCATGTCCGTGGGCATGTCACTAGGTGGCTCTGGGCACGCAGGACAAGACCCACGCCCAGGGGGGGTCGCCGACCACTCCCCCCCTAAAGAGACATTTATGCATTTTCAGCTGTCCCACCAGGAAACATCAGCACTGACGAGGAGACATACTAACGGGTTTAGACAACCCTGTGGGCACCACAGCGCATGAAAGACAACACGTGTTGCCCTAAAAGATATATGAAACCCTAGGAACAGCCACCGATGTGACCCCTTAGGCACATGAAGGCCGCCGACACGTAGTAGCATTCATCCCGGGTAGCGTCCAACACCGCCGAGAAGACAGGCCCCATGTCCAGAGAGGGTCCTCACGCATGAAATGAATTCTCTTTAGGTGGTCATTGTCATTACATACGGGACACGACAACAGATGACAAACCCCACCGCAACGTCCTTCCTTTCAAGGCACGCCACACGCACCAAGACGGGCCTCGAGGCCCCTTCAAATCGTCTCACTCGGATGCCATTGTCTGGACACGACTGTCAGTCCGCAGGATCACACATGCGACAAACCCCATCTCATTGTCATCGTTTTTAGGGCGCACTACCTCGGGCAAGACAAGCCCCAAGCACGGGACGAATCATCAGAAATTCATGGCACTGCGTCGATGCCATTTTCCATGTCACTCGGCATGTCAGTGGGTGGCTCTAGGCACGCAGGACAAGACCCACGCCCAGGGGGGGTCGCCGACCACTCCCCCCCTAAAGAGACATTTATGCATTTCCAGCTATACCACCAGGAAACATCAACAGTGACGAGGAGACATACTGATGGGTTTAGACCACCCTAAGGGCACCGCAGTGCATGAAAGACAACACGGGTTGCCCTAAAAGAGCTATGAAACCATAGGAAGGGCCACCGACGTGACCCCTTAGGCACATGAAGGCCGCCGACACGTCATGGCATCCGTCCCGCGTCTCGTCCATCACCACAGAGAAGACGCGCCCCATGTCCAGAGCGAGTCCTCACGCCTCAAAGGAATTATCTTTAGGTGGTCATTGTCAATACATACCGTACCCAACAACATATGACAAACCCCACCACATCGTCCTTCCTTGCAAGGCACACCGCATCCACCAAGGCAAGCCCCGAGGCCCCTTCAAATCGTCTCACTCGGATGCCGTTGTCTCCACGTGATCGTCAGTACGTCGGACCTCACACACGCGACAAACCCCATCTCATTGTCATCGTTTTTATGGCGCACTACCTCGGGCAAGACAAGCCCGAAGCACGGGACGAATCATCAGGAATTCTTGGCATTGCGTCGATACCATTTTCCACGTCACTCGGCGTGGGTCTGACACGCGACGCACCCCAGCTCATTGTCATCACTTTTATGGCGCATTACCTCAGACAAGACAAGCCCCAAGCACCGTACGAATCATCAGGCTTTCATGGATTCGTCTGGAGGCCGTTTTTCCATGTCCGTGGGCATGTCACTGGGTGGCTCTGGGCACACAGGACAAGACCCACGCCCAGGGGGGGTCGCCGACCACTCCCCCCCTAAAGAGACATTTATGCATTTCCAGCTGTCCCACCAGGAAACATCAGCACTGACGAGGAGACATACTGATGGGTTCAGACAACCCTGTGGGCACCACAGCGCATGAAAGACAACACGTGTTGCCCTAAAAGAGATATGAAACCATAGGAATAGCCACCAATGTGACCCCTTAGGCACATCAAGGCCGCCATCACGTACTAGCATCCATCCCGGGTAGCGTCCAACACCGCCGAGAAGACAGGCCCCATGTCCAGAGAGGGTCCTCACGCATGAAATGAATTCTCTTTAGGTGGTCATTATCATTACATACGGGACACGAAAACACATGAATAACCACACCTCAACGTCCTTCCTTTCAAGGCACACCGCAGGCACCAAGACGGGCCTCGAGGCCCCTTCAAATCGTCTCACTCGGATGCCTTTGTCTGGAAACGACTGTCAGCCCGCAAGATCACACATGCGACAAAACCCATCTCATTGTCATCGTTTTTAGGGCGCACTACCTCGGGAAAGACAAGCCCCAAGCACGGGACGAATCATCAAGAATTCATGGCATTGCGTCGATGCCATTTTCCATGTCCCTGGGCATGTCATTGGGTGGCTCTAGGCACGCAGGACAAGACCCACGCCCAGGGGGGGTCGCCGACCACTCCCCCCCTAAAGAGACATTTATGCATTTCCAGCTATTCCACCAGGAAACATCAAAAGTGACGAGGAGACATACTGAGGGGTTTAGACCACCCTAAGGGCACCGCAGTGCATGAAAGACAACACGGGTTGCCCTAAAAGAGCTATGAAACCATAGGAAGGGCCACCGACGTGACCCCTTAGGCACATGAAGGCCGCCGACACGTCATGACATCCGTCCCGCGTCTCGTCCATCACCGCAGAGAAGACACGCCCCATGTCCAGAGCGGGTCCTCACGCATGAAATGAATTATCTTTAGGCGGTCATTGTCATTACATACCGTACCCAACAACATATGACAAACCCCACCACGTCGTCCTTCCTTGCAAGGCACACCGCATCCTCCAAGGCAAGCCCCGATGCCCCTTCAAATCGTCCCACTCGGGTGGCGTTGTCTCCACGTGATTGTCAGTACGTCGGACCTGACACGCGACGCACCCCGGCTCATTGTCATCACTTTTATGGCGCATTACCTCATACAAGACAAGCCCCAAGCACCGTATGAATCCTCAAGCTTTCATGGATTTGTCTGGAGGCCATTTTTCCATGTCCGTGGGCATGTCACTAGGTGGCTCTGGGCACGCAGGACAAGACCCACGCCCAGGGGGGGTCGCCGACCACTCCCCCCCTAAAGAGACATTTATGCCTTTCCAGCTGTCCCACCAGGAAACATCAGCACTGACGAGGAGACATACTGGAGGGTTTAGACAACCCTGTGGGCACCACAGCGCATGAAAGTCAACACGTGTTGCCCTAAAAGATATATGAAACCGTAGGAACAGCCACCGATGTGACCCCTTAGGCACATGAAGGCCGCCGACACGTAGTAGCATTCATCCCGGGTAGCGTCCAACACCGCCGAGAAGACAGGCCCCATGTCCAGAGAGGGTCCTCACGCATGAAATGAATTCTCTTTAGGTGGTCATTGTCATTACATACGGGACACGACAACAGATGACAAACCCCACCGCAACGTCCTTCCTTTCAAGGCACGCCACACGCACCAAGACGGGCCTCGAGGCCCCTTCAAATCGTCTCACTCGGATGCCATTGTCTGGACAAGACTGTCAGTCCGCAGGATCACACATGCGACAAACCCCATCTCATTGTCATCGTTTTTAGGGCGCACTACCTCGGGCAAGACAAGCCCCAAGCACGAGACGAATCATCAGGAATTCATGGCACTGCGTCGATGCCATTTTCCATGTCACTCGGCATGTCATTGGGTGGCTCTAGGCACGCAGGACAAGACCCACGCCCAGGGGGGGTCGCCGACCACTCCCCCCCTAAAGAGACATTTATGCATTTCCAGCTATACCACCAGGAAACATCAACAGTGACGAGGAGACATACTGATGGGTTTAGACCACCCTAAGGGCACCGCAGTGCATGAAAGACAACACGGGTTGCCCTAAAAGAGCTATGAAACCATAGGAAGGGCCACCGACGTGACCCCTTAGGCACATGAAGGCCGCCGACACGTCATGGCATCCGCCCCGCGTCTCGTCCATCACCGCAGAGAAGACACGCCCCATGTCCAGAGCTGGTCCTCACGCCTCAAAGGAATTATCTTTAGGCGGTCATTGTCAATACATACCGTACCCAACAACATATGACAAACCCCACCACGTCGTCCTTCCTTGCAAGGCACACCGCATCCACCAAGGCAAGCCCCGAGGCCCCTTCAAATCGTCCCACTCGGATGGCGTTGTCTCCACGTGATTGTCAGTACGTCGGACCTGACACGCGACGCACCCCGGCTCATTGTCATCACTTTTATGACGCATTACCTCAGACAAGACAAGCCCCAAGCACCGTACGAATAATCAAGCTTTCATGGATTTGTCTGGAGGTCGTTTTTCCATGTTCGTGGGCATGTCACTGGGTGGCTCTGGGCACGCAGGACAAGACCCACGCCCAGGGGGGGTCGCCGACCACTCCCCCCCTAAAGAGACATTTATGCATTTCCAGCTGTCCCACCAGGAAACATCAGCACTGACGAGGACACATACTGATGGGTTCAGACAACCCAATGGGCACCACAACGCATGAAGGACAGCACGTGTTGCCCTAAAAGAGCTACGAATCCATACGAACAGCCACCAAAGTGACCCCTTAGGCACATGAAGGCCGCCGACACGTCATGGCATCCGTCCCGGGTATCATCCAACACCGCCGAGAAGACAGGACCCATGTCCAGAGCGGGTCCCCGCGCATGAAATGAATTATCTTTAGGCGGTCATTGTCTTTACATTCCGAACACAACAACATGTGACAAACCCCACCTCGACGTCCTTCCTTTCAAGAAACGCCGCATGCACCAAGACGGGCCCCGAGACCCCTTCAAATCGTCTCACTCGGATGCCATTGTCTGAACGCGACTGTCAGTCCGCAGGATCTCGAAGGCCACAAACACCATCCCATTGTCATCGTTTTTATGGCGCACTACCTCGGGCAAGACAAGCCCCAAGCACGGGACGAATCATCAGGCATTCATGGCATTAAGTCGATGTCATTTTGCATGTCAATGGGCATCACATTGGGTGGCTCTAGGCACGCAGGACAAGACCCACGCCCGGGGGGGTCGCCGACCACTCCCCCCCTAAAGAGACATTTATGCATTTCCAGCTATTCCACCAGGAAACATCAACACCGACGAGGAGACATACTGATGGGTTTAGACCACCCTGAGGGCAGGGCAGCGCATGAAAGGCAACACGTGTTTCCCTAAAAGAGCTATGAAACCATAGGAAGGGCCACCGACGTGGCCCCTTAGGCACATGAAGGCCGCCGACACGTCATGGCATCCGTCCCACGTATCGTCCATCACCACAGCGAAGACACGCCCCATGTCCAGAGCGGGTCCCCACGCATGAAAGGAATTCTCTTTAGGCGGTCATTGTCATTACATACCGGACCCAACAACATATGACAAACCCCACCTCATTGTCCTTCCATTCAAGGCACACCGCATCCACCAAGGCAAGCCCTGAGGCCCCTTCAAATCCTCTCACCCGGATGGCGTTGTCTCCACCTGATTGTCAGTACGGAGGACCTGACACGCGACGAAACCCGGCTCATTGTCATCACTTTTATGGCGCACTACCTCGAACAAGACAAGCCCCAAGCACCGGACGAATCATCAAGCTGTCTTTGCTTTGTCCGGAGGCTGTTTTTCCATGTCCGTGGGCATGTCACTGGGTGGCTCTGGGCACGCAGGACAAGACCCACGCCCAGGGGGGGTCGCCGACCACTCCCCCCCTAAAGAGACATTTATGCATTTCCAGCTGTCCCACCAGGAAACATCAGCACTGACGAGGAGACATACTGATGGGTTTAGACAACCCTGTGGGCACCACAGCGCATGAAAGACAACACGTGTTGCCCTAAAAGAGATATGAAACCATAGGAACAGCCACTGATGTGACCCCTTAGGCACATCAAGGCCGCCGACACGTAGTAGCATTCGTCGCGGGTAGCATCCAACGCCGCCGAGAAGACAGGCCCCATGTCCAGAGCGGGTCCTCGCGCATGAAATG
The DNA here is from genome assembly GCA_963277665.1 of Viscum album. NCBI lineage: Eukaryota > Viridiplantae > Streptophyta > Magnoliopsida > Santalales > Viscaceae > Viscum > Viscum album. The sequence continues at coordinate 101,230 of CAUJRU010000940.1, forward strand.
AATTCTCTTTAGGTGGTCATTGTCATTACATACGGGACACGACAACATATGAAAAACCCCACCTCGACGTCCTTCCTTTCAAGGCACGCCGCATGCACCAAGACGGGCCCTGAGGCCCCTTCAAATCGTCTCACTCGGATGCCATTGTCTGGACGCGACTGTCAGTCCGCAGGATCGCACATGCGACAAACCCCGTCTCATTGCCATCGTTTTTAGGGCGCACTACCTCGGGCAAGACAAGCCCCAAGCACGGGACGAATCATCAGGAATTCATGGCATTGCGTCGATGCCATTTTCCATGTCACTGGGCATGTCTGTGGGTGGCTCTCGGCACGCAGGACAAGACCCACGCCCAGGGGGGGTCGCCGACCACTCCCCCCCTAAAGAGACATTTATGCATTTCCAGCTATTCCACCAGGAAACATCAACACTGACGAGGAGACATACTGAGTGGTTTAGACCACCCAGAGGGAACCGCAGCGCATGAAAGGCAACACGTGTTGCCCTAAAAGGGCTATGAAACCATAGGAAGGGACACCGACGTGGCCCCTAAGGCACATGAAGGCCGCCGACACGTCATGGCATCCGTCCCGCGTATCGTCCAACACCGCCGAGGAGACAGGACCCATGTCCAGAGCGGGTCCTCACGCATGAAATGAATTCTCTTTAGGTGGTCATTGTCTTTACATACCGGACACAACAACATATGACAAACCCCACCTCAACGTCCTTCCTTTCAAGGCACGCCGCACGCACCAAGACGGGCCCCGAGGCCCCTTCAAATCGCCTCACTAGGATTCCATTGTCTGGACGCGATTGTCAGTCCGTAGGATCTCACAGGCGACAAACCCCACCCATCTCATTGTCATCGGTTTTATGGCGCACCACCTCGGGCAAGACAAGACCCTAGCACGGGAAGAATCATCAGGAATTCAGGGCATTGCGTCGATGCCATTTTCCATGTCACTGGGCATGTCATTGGGTGGCTCTAGGCACGCAGGACAAGACCCACGCCCAGGGGGGTCGCCGACCACTCCCCCCCTAAAGAGACATTTATGCATTTCCAGCTATCCCACCAGGAAACATCAACACTGACGAGGAGACATACTGATGGGTTTAGACCACCCTGAGGGCACCGCAGCGCATGAAAGACAACACGTGTTGCCCTAAAAGAGCTATGAAACCATAGGAAGGGCCACCGACGTGACCCCTTATGCACATGAAGGCCACCGACAAGTCATGGCATCCATCCCGCGTATCGTCGATCACCGCCGAGAAGACACGCCCCATGTCCAGAGCGGGTCCTCACTCATGAAAAGAATTCTCTTTAGGTGGTAATTGTAATTACATACAGGACCCAACAACATATGAAAAACCCCACCTCGACGTCCTTCCTTTCAAGGCACGTCGCATCCACCAAGACATGCCCCGAGGCCACTTCAAATCGTCTCACTCGGATGGCTTTGTCTCCACGCGATTGTCAGTTCGTCGGACCTGACACGCGACGAACCCCGTCTCATTGTCATCGCTTTTATGGGGCACTACCGCGGGCAAGACAAGCCCCAAGCACAGGAGGAATCATCTAGAGGCCATTTTTCCATGTCTGTGGGCATGTCACTGGGTGGCTCTGGGCACGCAGGACAAGACCCACGCCCAGGGGGGGTCGCCGACCACTCCCCCCCTAAAGAGACATTTCTGCATTTCCAGCTCTCCCACCAGGAAACATCAGCACTGACGAGGAGACATACTGAGTGGTTTAGACCACCCAGAGGGAACCGCAGCGCATGAAAGACAACACGTGTTGCCCTAAAAGAGCTATGAAACCATAGGAACGGCAACCGACGTGACCCCTTAGGCACGTGAAGGCCGCCGACACGTCATGGCATCCTTCCCGCGTATCGTCGACCACCGCCGAGAAGACAGACCCCATGTCCAGAGCGGGTCCTCACGCATGAAATGAATTCTCTTTAGGTGGTCGGTGTCGTTACATACCGAACCCAACAACATATGACAAACCCCAGCTCGGCGTCCTTCCTTTCAAGGCACCCCGCATCCACCAAGACAAGCCTCGAGGCCCCTTCAAATCGTCTCACTCGGATGGCATTGTCTCCACGCGATTGTCGGTACGTAGGACCTCACACGCGACGAACCCCGGCTCATTGTCAAAGCTTTTAAGGCGCACTACCCCGGAGAAGACAAGCCCCAAGCACCGGACGAATCATCACGCATTGATGGCATTGTCTAGAGGCCATTTTTCCATGTCCGTGGGCATGTCACTGGGTGGCTCGAGGCACGCAGGACAAGACCCACGCCCAGGGGGGGTCGCCGACCACTCCCCCCCTAAAGAGACATTTATGCATTTACAGCTATCCCACCAGGAAACATCAGCACTGACGAGGAGACATACTGAGTGGTTTAGACCACCCAGAGGGCACCCCAGCTCATGAAAGACAACGCGAGTTGCCCTAAAAGAGCTATGAAACCATAGGAACGGCCACCGACGTGACCCCTTAGGCACATGAAGGCCGCCGGCACGTCATGGCATCCGTCCCGCGTGTCGTCGACCACCGCCGAGAAGACAACCCCATGTCCAGAGCGGGTCCTCACGCATGAAACGAATTCTATTTAGGTGGTCATGGACGTTACATACCGGACCCAACAAGATATGGCAAACCCCAGCTCGGCGTCCTTCCTTTCAAGGCACCCCGCATCCACCAATGCAAGCCCCGATGCCCCTTCAAATCGTCTCACTCGGATGGAATTGTCTCCACGCGATTGTCAGTACGTAGGACCTGACACGCGACGAACCCCGACTCATTTTCAAAGCTTTGATGGCGCACTACCCCGGACAAGACAAGCCCCAAGCACCGGACGAATCATCAAGCATTCATGGGATTGTCTAGAGGCCATTTTTCCATGTCCGTGGGCATGTCATTGGGTGGCTCTGGGCACGCAGGACAAGACCCACGCCCAGGGGGGGTCGCCGACCACTCCCCCCCTAAAGAGACATTTATGCATTTCCAGCTATCCCACCAGGAAACATCATCAGTGACGAGGAGACATACTGAGGGGTTTAGACATCCCAGAGGTCAGTGCAGCGCATGAAAGACAACACGTGTTGCCCTAAAAGAGCTATGAAACCATAGGAACGACCACCGACGTGACCCCTTAGGCACTTGAAGGCCGCCGACACGTCATGGCATCCGTCCCGCGTATCGTCGATCACCGCCGAGAAGACATGCCCCATGTCCACAGCGGGTCCTCACGCATGAAATGAATTCTCATCAGGTGGTGATTGTCGTTACATATAGGACCCAACAACATTTCACCAACCACCACCTCCATGTCTTTACTTTTAAGGCACACCGCATCCACCAAGACAAGCCCCGAGGCCCCTTCAAATCGCCTCACCCGGATGGCATTGTCTCCACGCGATTGTCAGTACGTAGGACCTGACACGTGACGAACCCCGGCTCATTGTCATCGCTTTCATGGCGCAATACCCCGGACAAGACAAGCCCCAAGCACCGGACGAATCACCAAGCATTCATGGCATTGTCTAGAGGCCATTTTTTCATGTCCGTGGGCATGTCATTGGGTGGATCTGGGCGCGCAGGACAAGACCCACGCCCAGGGGGGGGGGGTCGCCGACCACTCCCCCCCCCCCCTGAAGAGACATTTATGCATTTCCAGCTATCCCACCAGGAAACATCAACAGTGACGAGGAGACATACTGAGGGGTTTAGACGTCCCAGAGGGCAGCGCAGCGCA
>CAUJRU010000940.1:115000-137500 GCA_963277665.1 Viscum album
GCGAGAGAATTCAACCCAAGCATATAGACGGGGCCCCTACATCAGCACCAAAAAAATTCCACTACCAACAGGGAGAACTCCAAAGGGACAAGTGAGGGTCATCTAGGTGGAGCTCACCCACCTGGGGATTCTTCGCTTGAGATATAACCGAGGAGAAAGTCACCCCTGGCACTGATTTAATGAGACCCGTCACAGTATCACCATCTTTCGATTAGTTTGTCCTTTACATGCGGGACCTGATCTTTGAGACAGGCATATGACTAGTGGAAGGATCAGCCATGTAGCATCACCAACAACATCTGCATTGTTTGGGGTATGACTGAGCTGACCACTCAGACCCCAACACAAGCCCAAACCGTCGTCCCGAACATTCAATTCTGTTCGATTAGTTTGTCCTTTGTACATGCACAACCTGATCTTTGAGACAAGCATATGACTAATGGAAGGATCAGCCAGGTAGCATCACCAACCACATCTGCAATGTTTGAGGTATGACTGAGCAGACCACTCAGACCCCAACACAAGCCCCAACCATCTTCCCAAATCGACAGGATTCCCCTTAATGAGTCATCACCTCCGCATGACGCTCGTGTATCTTGCAGAAACAGTAGATACACATTCTCAAGCCACCCTTATGAACATCATCACCCAAGGCATGGCTGAGGAGGAAGGCACCCCAACTTGTCCAATAATGAACCATGGAAATCGTCACCCTGTTGGTGAGAGTTTCTTAGGACCCAAATAACTCGCACGTGGCCCCGACAATGCGTTGAGCAAAGCACTCCCACCAATCATTGCCCAAGGCAGCTTGCTATGGTTCGCATGAAATATCGCTGAATGAGAAATTTAGGAGCACGCTCTCGCATCCTGGTGATACCGACAGTTTCGCGCTTGAACCACTACCAAAATTCCACAACGCTCCAGAGAAGGTGAGGAAAAGGCGGTACAGCAAGGGACGACAAAGGAACCCAATCCCAACATGCCTCCCACATCCCAACATCTGCAAGAACTCAACCACACTCAGTGGATTTTAAGCAAAGCCCGACCCGCAACGCTCCATGAAAGGTGAGGAAAAAGGTGGGTACGACAGGACGGGGAAACAACCCAATCCCGCCCATACCCCCCACATCCCACCAGTGAGGGAAAAGGTAGGAACGTCAGGGGATGAGGAGGGAAACCCCCATCCCGCCGTGCCTCCCACATCTCACATTCCGTAGGAACTCAACCGCCATGAGGCAGCTTTTAAGCAGACGAACCAGCAACGCTCAAGAGACGTCGAGGAAAAGGAGTCATGGTAGGTACGGGGGTCCTATGTCCCGCCGCGCCGCCCACATCCCACCATCCACAGGATCCCACAAACCGTGAGGCGGTATTTAAGCACCCAGCCCGCAATGCTCCACAGACGGGGAGGAAAAGGCAGGCACGTCAGGGGACGGGGCAAAAACCCAATCCCGCCGCGCCCCCCACATCCCACCATCCGCAGCAACTCAACCACCCTGAGGCAGCTTTTAAGCAAGCAAAGCCGCACTGCTCTAGAGAAGGCGAGGGAAGGGCAGGAGCATCGAGGGACGACAAAGGAACACCAACCCACCATGCCTCCCACATCCCACCATCCAAGGAACTCCGCCACCAACAGGTGGCCTTTTAAGCAAGCCCGAACCGCAACGCTCCATGAAAGGTGAGGAAAAAGGCGGGCACGGCATGAGACTGGGCAAAAACCCATTCTTTCCAATGCCCCCCACATCCCACCGGTGAGGAAAAGGAATTACAGCGTCCCACCGCCATGCTTCCCACATCCCACCTTCCGAAGGAACTCAACCGCCGTGAGGCAGATTTTAAGCAGACGAACCCACAACGCTCCAGGGACGTTGAGGAAAAGGAGTCATGACAGGAACAGAGGCCCTATGTCCCGCCGCACCCCCCACATCCCACCATTCAAAAGAACTCAACCACCGTTGCGAAACTTTTAACCAAGAACCAGGACACCAACCATGCTCATCTATCATCATCCCATCCAAGTTATATCTGTCTAGTATCGCATCGTCTTTTTAGCAAGCCCTTGGAACCCGAAACCAAAATTGTGCGAGAGAATTCAACCCAAGCATATAGACGGGGCCCGTACATCAGCACCAACAAAATTCCACTACCAACAGGGAGAACTCCAAAGGGACAAGTGAGGGTCTTCAAGGTGGATCTCACCCACCTGGGGATTCTTCGCTTGAGGTATAACCGAGGAGAAAGTCAGCCCTGGCACTGATTTAATGAGACCCGTCACAGTATCACCATCTTTCGATTAGTTTGTCCTTTACATGCGGGACCTGATCTTTGAGACAGGCATATGACTAGTGGAAGGATCAACCATGTAGCATCACCAACCACATCTGCAATGTTTGAGGTATGACTGAGCAGACCACTCAGACCCCAACACAAGCCCAAACCGTCGTCCCGAGCATTCAATTCCATTCGATTAGTTTGTCCTTCGTACATGCACAGCCTGATCTTTGAGACAATCATATGACTAATGGAAAGATCAACCAGGTACCATCACCAACCACATCTGCAATGTTTGAGGTATGACTGAGCAGACCACTCAGACCCCAACACAAGCCCGAACCATCTCTTCCCAAATCGACATGTTTCCCCTTAATTAGTCATCACCTCTGCATGACGCTCGTGTATCTTGCAGAAACAGTAGATACACATTCTCAAGCCACCCTTATGAACATCATCACCCAAGGCATGACTGAGGAGGAAGGCACCCCAACTTGTCCAATAATGAACCATGGAAATCGTTACCCTGTTGGTGTGAGTTTCTTAGGACCCAAATAACTCGCACGTGGCCCCGACAATGCGTTGAGCAAAGCACTCCCACCAATCATTGCCCAAGGCAGCTTGCTATGGTTCGCATGGAATATCACTGAATGAGAAATTTAGGAGCACGCTCTCGCATCCTGGTGATACCGACAGTTTCGCGCTTGAACCACTACCAAAATTCCACAACGCTCCAGAGAAGGTGAGGAAAAGGCGGTACAGCAAGGGACGACAAAGGAACCCAATCCCACCATGCCTCCCACATCCCAACATCTGCAAGAACTCAACCACAATCAGTGGATTTTAAGCAAAGCCCGACCCGCAACGCTCCATGAAAGGTGAGGAAAAAGGTGGGTACGACAGGACGGGGAAACAACCCAATCCCACCCATACCCCCCACATCCCACCAGTGAGGAAAAAGGTAGGAACGTCAGGGGATGAGGAGGGAAACCCCCATCCCGCCGTGCCTCCCACATCTCACATTCCATAGGAACTCAACCGCCATGAGGCAGCTTTTAAGCAGACGAACCAGCAACGCTCAAGAGACGTCGAGGAAAAGGAGTCATGGTAGGTACGGGGGTCCTATGTCCCGCCGCGCCGCCCACATCCCACCATCCACAGGATCCCACAAACCGTGAGGCGGTATTTAAGCACCCAGCCCGCAATGCTCCACAGACGGGGAGGAAAAGGCAGGCACGTCAGGGGACGGGGCAAAAACCCAATCCCGCCGCGCCCCCCACATCCCACCATCCGCAGCAACTCAACCGCCCTGAGGCAGCTTTTAAGCAAGCAGAGCCGCACTGCTCTAGAGAAGGCGAGGGAAGGGCAGGAGCGTCGAGGGACGACAAAGGAACACCAACCCACCATGCCTCCCACATCCCACCATCCAAGGAACTCCGCCACCAACAGGTGGCCTTTTAAGCAAGCCCGAACCGCAACGCTCCATGAAAGGTGAGGAAAAAGGCGGGCACGGCATGAGACTGGGCAAAAACCCATTCTTTCCAATGCCCCCCACATCCCACCGGTGAGGAAAAGGAATTACAGCGTCCCACCGCCATGCCTCCCACATCCCACCTTCCGAAGGAACTCAACCGCCATGAGGCAGATTTTAAGCAGACGAACCCACAACGCTCCAGGGACGTTGAGGAAAAGGAGTCATGACAGGAACGGAGGCCCTATGTCCCGCCGCACCCCCCACATCCCACCATTCAAAAGAACTCAACCACCGTTGCGAAACTTTTAACCAAGAACCAGGACACCAACCATGCTCATCTATCATCATCCCATCCAAGTTATATCTGTCTAGTATCGCATCGTCTTTTTAGCAAGCCCTTGGAACCCGAAACCAAAATTGTGCGAGAGAATTCAACCCAAGCATATAGACGGGGCCCTTACATCAGCACCAACAAAATTCCACTACCAACAGGGAGAACTCCAAAGGGACAAGTGAGGTTCTTCTAGGTGGAGCTCACCCACCTGGGGATTCTTCGCTTGATGTATAACCGAGGAGAAAGTCAGCCGTGTCACTGATTTAATGAGACCCTTCACAGTATCACCATCTTTCGATTAGTTTGTCCTTGTACATGCAGGACCTGATCTTTGAGACACGCATATGACTAGTGGAAGGATCACCCATGTAGCGTCACTAACCACATCTGCAATGTTTGAGGTATGACTGAGCAGACCACTCAGACCCCAACACAAGCCTAAACCGTCGTCCCGAGCATTCAATTCCATTCGATTAGTTTGTCCTTTGTACATGCACAACCTGATCTTTGATACAAGCATATGACTAATGGAAGGATCAGCCAGGTAGCATCACCAACCACATCTGCAATGTTTGAGGTATGACTGAGCAAACCACTCAGACCCCAACACAAGCCCAAACCATCTTCCCAAATCGACATGTTTCCCCTTAATTAGTCATCACCTCTGCATGACGCTCGTGTATCTTGCAAAAACAATAGATACACATTCTTCGCTTGATGTATAACCGAGGAGAACGTCAAACTTGTCACTGATTTAATGAGACCCTTCACAGTATCACCATCTTTCGGTTAGTTTGTCCCTGTACATGCACAGACTGATCTTTGAGACAAGCATATGACTAGTGTTCTCATCGGATATCCAACCAAGCCAAACCGTGTTCCATCATTCACATGGAAACATGTACAAGGACCAAATGAAAGCGAGGAGAAATTAAACCCCCACTTACGGATGAGGGTGCCAACGAGACCAACGTTCCCTTCCCAAAAAAGGGAGACCGCAGTATCTTGACAACCATCCACCACTCCCACACAATCGCGTAAGCACAACCATCAACCCACACAACTGACCGTCACGCCTCGAGGGAAGCAACCCGAGAGGCATCACAATGCAGCACATGAAGGCAGGGAAAGCCCGCTATGCATGACACAAGGGAAGGATTGATATACCCAACCCCCTAGCGCCAACGAGACCAACGTTACATTCCCAAAAAAGGGAGACCGCAGTATCTTGACAACCATCCACCACTTCCACACAATCGCATAAGGGCAACCATCAACCCACACAACTGATCATGCACAACCTGATCTTTGAGACAAGCATATGACTAGTAGAAGGATCAGCCATGTAGCATCACCAACATCATCTGCATTGTTTGAGGTATGACTGAGCTCACCACTCAGACCCCAACACAAGCCCAAACCATCATCCCGAACATTCAATTCCGTTCCATTAGTTTGTCCTTTGTACATGCACAACCTGATCTTTGGGACAAGCATATGACTAATGGAAGGATCAGCCAGGTTGCATCACCAACCACATCTGCAATGTTTGAGGTATGACTGAGCAGACCACTCAGACCCCAACACAAGCCCAAACCGTCTTTCCAAATCGACAGGAACCCAATTAATGAGTCATCACCTCTGCATGATGCTCAATACCGCAATTGTGCGAGAGAATTCAACCCAAGCATATAAACAGGGCCCGTATATCATAACTGACAAAATTCCACTACCAACAGGGAGAACTCCGAAGGGACAAGTGAGGGTCTTCTAGGTGGAGCTCACCCACCTGGGGATTCTTCTCTTGATGTATAACTGAGGAGAAAGTCAGCCCTGGCACTAATTTAATGAGACCCATCACAGTATCACCATCTTTCGATTAGTTTGTCTTTGTACATGCGGGACCTGATCTTTGAGTCAAGCATATGACTAGTTGAAGGATCAGCCATGTAGCATCACCAACAACATCTGCATTGTTTGAGGTATGACTGAGCTAACCACTCAGACCCCAACACAAGCCCAAACCGTCGTCCCGAACATTCAATTCCATTCGATTAGTTTTTCCTTTGTACATGCACCACCTGATCTTTGGGACAAGCATATGACTAATGGAAGGATCAGCCAGGTAGCATCACCAACCACATCTGCAATGTTTGAGGTATGACTGAGCAAACCACTCAGACCCCAACACAAGCCCAAACCATCTTCCCAAATCGACAGGATTCCCCTTAATGAGTCATCACCTCTGCGTGACGACGCTCGTGTATCTTGTCGAAACAATAGATACACATTCTTCGCTTGATGTATAACCGAGGAGAACGTCAAACTTGTCACTGATTTAATGAGACCCTTCACAATATCACCATCTTTCGGTTAGTTTGTCCCTGTACATGCACAGACTGATCTTTGAGACAAGCATTTGACTAGTGTTCTCAACGGATATCCAACCAAGCCAAACCGTGTTCCATCATTCACATGGAAACATGCACAAGGACCAAATGAAAGCGAGGAGAAATTAATCCCCCACTTACGGATGAGGGTGCCAACGAGACCAACGTTCCCTTCCCAAAAAAGGGAGACCGCAGTATCTTGACAACCATCCACCACTCCCACACAATCGCGTAAGCACAACCATCAACCCACACAACTGACCGTGACGCCTCAAGGGAAGCAACCCGAGAGGCATCACAATGCAGCACATGAAGGCAGGGAAAGCCCGCTATGCATGACACAAGGGAAGGATTTATATACCCAACCCCCTAGAGCCAAGGAGACCAACGTTCCCTTCCCAAAAAAGGGAGACCGCAGTATCTTGACAACCATCCACCACTCCCACACAATCGCGTAAGCACAACCATCAACCCACACAACTGACTGTGACGCCTCGAGGGAAGCAACCCGAGAGACATCACAATGCAGCACATGAAGGCAGGGAAAGCCCGCTATGCATGACACAAGGGAAGGATTTATATACCCAACCCCCTAGAGCCAAGGAGACCAACGTTCCCTTCCCAAAAAAGGGAGACCGCAGTATCTTGACAACCATCCACCACTCCCACACAATCGCGTAAGCACAACCATCAACCCACACAACTGACCGTGACGCCTCAAGGGAAGCAACCCCAAAGGCATCACAATGCAGCACATGAAGGCAGGGAAAGCCCGCTATGCATGACACAAGGGAAGGATTTATATACCCAACCCCCTAGAGCCAAGGAGACCAACGTTCCCTTCCCAAAAAAGGGAGACCGCAGTATCTTGACAACCATCCACCACTCCCACACAATCGCGTAAGCACAACCATCAACCCACACAACTGACTGTGACGCCTCGAGGGAAGCAACCCGAGAGACATCACAATGCAGCACATGAAGGCAGGGAAAGCCCGCTATGCATGACACAAGGGAAGGATTGATATACCCAACCCCCTAGAGCCAACGAGACCAACGTTCCCTTCCCAAAAAAGGGAGACCGCAGTATCTTGACAACCATCCACCACTCCCACACAATCGCATAAGCGCAACCATCAACCCACACAACTGATCATGCAGGACCTGACCTTTGAGACAAGCATATGACTAGTGGAAGGATCAGCCATGTAGCATCACCAACAACATCTGCATTGTTTGAGGTATGACTGAGCTCACCACTCAGACCCCAACACAAGCCCAAACCGTCGTCTCGAACATTCAATTCCGTTCGATTAGTTTGTCCTTTGTACATGCACAACCTGATTTTTGAGACAAGCATATGACTAATGGAAGGATCAGACAGGTTGCACCACCAACAACATCTGCAATGTTTGAGGTATGACTGAGCAGACCACTCAGACCCCAACACAATCCCAAACCGTCTTCCCAAATCGACAGGAACCCAATTAATGAGTCTTCACCTCTGCATGATGCTCAAAACCGCAATTGTGCGAGAGAATTCAACCCAAGCATATAAACAGGGCCCGTATATCAGCACTAACAAAATTCCACTACCAACAGGGAGAACTCCGATGGGACAAGTGAGGATCTTCTAGGTGGAGCTCACCCACCTGGGGATTCTTCGCTTGATGTATAACCGAGGAGAAAGTCAGCCGTGTCACTGATTTAATGAGACCCTTCACAGTATCACCATCTTTCGATTAGTTTGTCCCTGTACATGCACTAACTGATCTTTGAGACAAGCATATGACTAGTGGAAGGATCAACCATGTAGCATTACCAACAACATCTGCATTGTTTGTGGTATAACTGAGCAGACCACTCAGACCCCAACACAAGCCCAAACCATCATCCCGAACATTCAATTCCGTTCGATTAGTTTATCCTTTGTAAATGCACAACCTGATCTTTGAGACAAGCATATGACTAATGGTAGGATCAGCCAGGTAGCATCACCAACCACATCTGCAATGTTTGAGGTATGACTGAGCAGACCACTCAAACCCCAACACAAGCCCAAATCATCTTCCCAAATCGACAGGATTCACCTTAATGAGTCATCACCTCTGCATGACGCTCGTGTATCTTGCAGAAACAATAGATACACATTCTTCGCTTGATGTAAAACCGAGGAGAACGTCAGACTTGTCCCTGATTTACTGAGACCCTTCACAGTATCACCATCTTCGATTAGTTTGTCCCTGTACATGCACAGACTGAACTTTGAGACAAGCATATGACTAGTGTTCTCAATGGATATCCAACCAAGCCAAACCGTGTTCCATCATTCACATGGAAACATGCACAAGGACCAAATGAAAGCGAGGAGAAATTAAACCCCCACTTACGGATGAGGGTGCCAACGAGACCAACGTTCCCTTCCCAAAAAAGGGAGACCGCAGTATCTTGACAACCATCCACCACTCCCACACAATCGCGTAAGCACAACCATCAACCCACACAGCTGATCGTGACGCCTCGAGGGATGCAACCCGAGAGGCATCACAATGCAGCACATGAAGGCAGGGAAAGCCCGCTATGCATGACACAAGGGAAGGATTGATATACCCAACCCCCTAGAGCCAACGAGACCAACGTTCCCTTCCCAAAAAAGGGAGACCGCGGTATCTTGACAACCATCCACCACTCCCACACAATCGCATAAGCGCAACCATCAACCCACACAACTGATCATGCAGGACCTGATCTTTGAGACAAGCATATGACTAGTGGAAGGATCAGACATGTAGAATCACCAACAACATCTGCATTGTTTGAGGTATGACTGAGCTCACCACTCAGACCCCAACACAAGCCCAAACCGTCGTCCCGAACATTCAATTCCGTTCGATTAGTTTGTCCATTGTACATGCACAACCTGATCTTTGAGACAAGCATATGACTAATGGAAGGATCAACAAGGTTGCATCACCAACCACATCTGCAATGTTTGAGGTATGACCCCACCTCAACGTCCTTCCCTTCAAGGCACGCCGCATGCACCAAGACGGGACTCGAGGCCCCTTCAAATCGTCTCACTCGGATGCCATTGTCTGGAAACGACTGTCAGCCCGCAAGATCACACATGCGACAAACCCCATCTCGTTGTCATCGTTTTTAGGGCGCACTACCTCGGGAAAGACAAGCCCCAAGCACGGGACGAATCATCGAGAATTCATGGCATTGCGTCCATGCCATTTTCCATGTCACTGGGCACGTCATCGGGTGGCTCTAGGCACGCAGGACAAGACCCACGCCCAGGGGGGGTCGCCGACCACTCCCCCCCCTAAAGAGACATTTATGCATTTCCAGCTATTCCACCAGGAAACATCAACAGTGACGAGGAGACATACTGATGGGTTTAGACCACCCTAAGGGCACCGCAGTGCATGAAAGACAACACGGGTTGCCCTAAAAGAGCTATGAAACCATAGGAAGGGCCACCGACGTGACCCCTTAGGCACATGAAGGCCGCCGACACGTCATGGCATCCGTCCCGCGTCTCGTCCATCACCGCAGAGAAGACACGCCCCATGTCCAGAGCGGGTCCTCACGCATGAAAGGAATTATCTTGAGGCGGTCATTGTCATTACATACCGTACCCAACAACATATGACAAACCCCACCACGTCGTCCTTCCTTGCAAGGCACACCGCATCCTCCAAGGCAAGCCCCGATGCCCCTTCAAATCGTCCCACTCGGGTGGCGTTGTCTCCACGTGATTGTCAGTACGTCGGACCTGACACGCGACGCACCCCGGCTCATTGTCATCACTTTTATGGCGCATTACCTCAGACAAGACAAGCCCCAAGCACCGTATGAATCCTCAAGCTTTCATGGATTTGTCTGGAGGCCATTTTTCCATGTCCGTGGGCATGTCACTAGGTGGCTCTGGGCACGCAGGACAAGACCCACGCCCAGGGGGGGTCGCCGACCACTCCCCCCCTAAAGAGACATTTATGCATTTTCAGCTGTCCCACCAGGAAACATCAGCACTGACGAGGAGACATACTAACGGGTTTAGACAACCCTGTGGGCACCACAGCGCATGAAAGACAACACGTGTTGCCCTAAAAGATATATGAAACCATAGGAACAGCCACCGATGTGACCCCTTAGGCACATGAAGGCCGCCGACACGTAGTAGCATTCATCCCGGGTAGCGTCCAACACCGCCGAGAAGACAGGCCCCATGTCCAGAGAGGGTCCTCACGCATGAAATGAATTCTCTTTAGGTGGTCATTGTCATTACATACGGGACACGACAACAGATGACAAACCCCACCGCAACGTCCTTCCTTTCAAGGCACGCCACACGCACCAAGACGGGCCTCGAGGCCCCTTCAAATCGTCTCACTCGGATGCCATTGTCTGGACACGACTGTCAGTCCGCAGGATCACACATGCGACAAACCCCATCTCATTGTCATCGTTTTTAGGGCGCACTACCTCGGGCAAGACAAGCCCCAAGCACGGGACGAATCATCAGAAATTCATGGCACTGCGTCGATGCCATTTTCCATGTCACTCGGCATGTCAGTGGGTGGCTCTAGGCACGCAGGACAAGACCCACGCCCAGGGGGGGTCGCCGACCACTCCCCCCCTAAAGAGACATTTATGCATTTCCAGCTATACCACCAGGAAACATCAACAGTGACGAGGAGACATACTGATGGGTTTAGACCACCCTAAGGGCACCGCAGTGCATGAAAGACAACACGGGTTGCCCTAAAAGAGCTATGAAACCATAGGAAGGGCCACCGACGTGACCCCTTAGGCACATGAAGGCCGCCGACACGTCATGGCATCCGTCCCGCGTCTCGTCCATCACCGCAGAGAAGACGCGCCCCATGTCCAGAGCGAGTCCTCACGCCTCAAAGGAATTATCTTTAGGTGGTCATTGTCAATACATACCGTACCCAACAACATATGACAAACCCCACCACATCGTCCTTCCTTGCAAGGCACACCGCATCCACCAAGGCAAGCCCCGAGGCCCCTTCAAATCGTCTCACTCGGATGCCGTTGTCTCCACGTGATCGTCAGTACGTCGGACCTCACACACGCGACAAACCCCATCTCATTGTCATCGTTTTTATGGCGCACTACCTCGGGCAAGACAAGCCCGAAGCACGGGACGAATCATCAGGAATTCTTGGCATTGCGTCGATGCCATTTTCCACGTCACTCGGCGTGGGTCTGACACGCGACGCACCCCAGCTCATTGTCATCACTTTTATGGCGCATTACCTCAGAAAAGACAAGCCCCAAGCACCGTACGAATCATCAGGCTTTCATGGATTCGTCTGGAGGCCGTTTTTCCATGTCTGTGGGCATGTCACTGGGTGGCTCTGGGCACACAGGACAAGACCCACGCCCAGGGGGGGTCGCCGACCACTCCCCCCCTAAAGAGACATTTATGCATTTCCAGCTGTCCCACCAGGAAACATCAGCACTGACGAGGAGACATACTGATGGGTTCAGACAACCCTGTGGGCACCACAGCGCATGAAAGACAACACGTGTTGCCCTAAAAGAGATATGAAACCATAGGAATAGCCACCAATGTGACCCCTTAGGCACATCAAGGCCGCCATCACGTACTAGCATCCATCCCGGGTAGCGTCCAACACCGCCGAGAAGACAGGCCCCATGTCCAGAGAGGGTCCTCACGCATGAAATGAATTCTCTTTAGGTGGTCATTATCATTACATACGGGACACGAAAACACATGAATAACCACACCTCAACGTCCTTCCTTTCAAGGCACACCGCATGCACCAAGACGGGCCTCGAGGCCCCTTCAAATCGTCTCACTCGGATGCCTTTGTCTGGAAACGACTGTCAGCCCGCAAGATCACACATGCGACAAAACCCATCTCATTGTCATCGTTTTTAGGGCGCACTACCTCGGGAAAGACAAGCCCCAAGCACGGGACGAATCATCGAGAATTCATGGCATTGCGTCCATGCCATTTTCCATGTCACTGGGCACGTCATCGGGTGGCTCTAGGCACGCAGGACAAGACCCACGCCCAGGGGGGGTCGCCGACCACTCCCCCCCCTAAAGAGACATTTATGCATTTCCAGCTATTCCACCAGGAAACATCAACAGTGACGAGGAGACATACTGATGGGTTTAGACCACCCTAAGGGCACCGCAGTGCATGAAAGACAACACGGGTTGCCCTAAAAGAGCTATGAAACCATAGGAAGGGCCACCGACGTGACCCCTTAGGCACATGAAGGCCGCCGACACGTCATGGCATCCGTCCCGCGTCTCGTCCATCACCGCAGAGAAGACACGCCCCATGTCCAGAGCGGGTCCTCACGCATGAAAGGAATTATCTTGAGGCGGTCATTGTCATTACATACCGTACCCAACAACATATGACAAACCCCACCACGTCGTCCTTCCTTGCAAGGCACACCGCATCCTCCAAGGCAAGCCCCGATGCCCCTTCAAATCGTCCCACTCGGGTGGCGTTGTCTCCACGTGATTGTCAGTACGTCGGACCTGACACGCGACGCACCCCGGCTCATTGTCATCACTTTTATGGCGCATTACCTCAGACAAGACAAGCCCCAAGCACCGTATGAATCCTCAAGCTTTCATGGATTTGTCTGGAGGCCATTTTTCCATGTCCGTGGGCATGTCACTAGGTGGCTCTGGGCACGCAGGACAAGACCCACGCCCAGGGGGGGTCGCCGACCACTCCCCCCCTAAAGAGACATTTATGCATTTTCAGCTGTCCCACCAGGAAACATCAGCACTGACGAGGAGACATACTAACGGGTTTAGACAACCCTGTGGGCACCACAGCGCATGAAAGACAACACGTGTTGCCCTAAAAGATATATGAAACCCTAGGAACAGCCACCGATGTGACCCCTTAGGCACATGAAGGCCGCCGACACGTAGTAGCATTCATCCCGGGTAGCGTCCAACACCGCCGAGAAGACAGGCCCCATGTCCAGAGAGGGTCCTCACGCATGAAATGAATTCTCTTTAGGTGGTCATTTTCATTACATACGGGACACGACAACAGATGACAAACCCCACCGCAACGTCCTTCCTTTCAAGGCACGCCACACGCACCAAGACGGGCCTCGAGGCCCCTTCAAATCGTCTCACTCGGATGCCATTGTCTGGACACGACTGTCAGTCCGCAGGATCACACATGCGACAAACCCCATCTCATTGTCATCGTTTTTAGGGCGCACTACCTCGGGCAAGACAAGCCCCAAGCACGGGACGAATCATCAGAAATTCATGGCACTGCGTCGATGCCATTTTCCATGTCACTCGGCATGTCAGTGGGTGGCTCTAGGCACGCAGGACAAGACCCACGCCCAGGGGGGGTCGCCGACCACTCCCCCCCTAAAGAGACATTTATGCATTTCCAGCTATACCACCAGGAAACATCAACAGTGACGAGGAGACATACTGATGGGTTTAGACCACCCTAAGGGCACCGCAGTGCATGAAAGACAACACGGGTTGCCCTAAAAGAGCTATGAAACCATAGGAAGGGCCACCGACGTGACCCCTTAGGCACATGAAGGCCGCCGACACGTCATGGCATCCGTCCCGCGTCTCGTCCATCACCGCAGAGAAGACGCGCCCCATGTCCAGAGCGAGTCCTCACGCCTCAAAGGAATTATCTTTAGGTGGTCATTGTCAATACATACCGTACCCAACAACATATGACAAACCCCACCACATCGTCCTTCCTTGCAAGGCACACCGCATCCACCAAGGCAAGCCCCGAGGCCCCTTCAAATCGTCTCACTCGGATGCCGTTGTCTCCACGTGATCGTCAGTACGTCGGACCTCACACACGCGACAAACCCCATCTCATTGTCATCGTTTTTATGGCGCACTACCTCGGGCAAGACAAGCCCGAAGCACGGGACGAATCATCAGGAATTCTTGGCATTGCGTCGATGCCATTTTCCACGTCACTCGGCGTGGGTCTGACACGCGACGCACCCCAGCTCATTGTCATCAATTTTATGGCGCATTACCTCAGACAAGACAAGCCCCAAGCACCGTACGAATCATCAGGCTTTCATGGATTCGTCTGGAGGCCGTTTTTCCATGTCCGTGGGCATGTCACTGGGTGGCTCTGGGCACACAGGACAAGACCCACGCCCAGGGGGGGTCGCCGACCACTCCCCCCCTAAAGAGACATTTATGCATTTCCAGCTGTCCCACCAGGAAACATCAGCACTGACGAGGAGACATACTGATGGGTTCAGACAACCCTGTGGGCACCACAGCGCATGAAAGACAACACGTGTTGCCCTAAAAGAGATATGAAACCATAGGAATAGCCACCAATGTGACCCCTTAGGCACATCAAGGCCGCCATCACGTACTAGCATCCATCCCGGGTAGCGTCCAACACCGCCGAGAAGACAGGCCCCATGTCCAGAGAGGGTCCTCACGCATGAAATGAATTCTCTTTAGGTGGTCATTATCATTACATACGGGACACGAAAACACATGAATAACCACACCTCAACGTCCTTCCTTTCAAGGCACACCGCAGGCACCAAGACGGGCCTCGAGGCCCCTTCAAATCGTCTCACTCGGATGCCTTTGTCTGGAAACGACTGTCAGCCCGCAAGATCACACATGCGACAAAACCCATCTCATTGTCATCGTTTTTAGGGCGCACTACCTCGGGAAAGACAAGCCCCAAGCACGGGACGAATCATCAAGAATTCATGGCATTGCGTCGATGCCATTTTCCATGTCCCTGGGCATGTCATTGGGTGGCTCTAGGCACGCAGGACAAGACCCACGCCCAGGGGGGGTCGCCGACCACTCCCCCCCTAAAGAGACATTTATGCATTTCCAGCTATTCCACCAGGAAACATCAAAAGTGACGAGGAGACATACTGAGGGGTTTAGACCACCCTAAGGGCACCGCAGTGCATGAAAGACAACACGGGTTGCCCTAAAAGAGCTATGAAACCATAGGAAGGGCCACCGACGTGACCCCTTAGGCACATGAAGGCCGCCGACACGTCATGACATCCGTCCCGCGTCTCGTCCATCACCGCAGAGAAGACACGCCCCATGTCCAGAGCGGGTCCTCACGCATGAAATGAATTATCTTTAGGCGGTCATTGTCATTACATACCGTACCCAACAACATATGACAAACCCCACCACGTCGTCCTTCCTTGCAAGGCACACCGCATCCTCCAAGGCAAGCCCCAATGCCCCTTCAAATCGTCCCACTCGGGTGGCGTTGTCTCCACGTGATTGTCAGTACGTCGGACCTGACACGCGACGCACCCCGGCTCATTGTCATCACTTTTATGGCGCATTACCTCATACAAGACAAGCCCCAAGCACCGTATGAATCCTCAAGCTTTCATGGATTTGTCTGGAGGCCATTTTTCCATGTCCGTGGGCATGTCACTAGGTGGCTCTGGGCACGCAGGACAAGACCCACGCCCAGGGGGGGTCGCCGACCACTCCCCCCCTAAAGAGACATTTATGCCTTTCCAGCTGTCCCACCAGGAAACATCAGCACTGACGAGGAGACATACTGGAGGGTTTAGACAACCCTGTGGGCACCACAGCGCATGAAAGTCAACACGTGTTGCCCTAAAAGATATATGAAACCGTAGGAACAGCCACCGATGTGACCCCTTAGGCACATGAAGGCCGCCGACACGTAGTAGCATTCATCCCGGGTAGCGTCCAACACCGCCGAGAAGACAGGCCCCATGTCCAGAGAGGGTCCTCACGCATGAAATGAATTCTCTTTAGGTGGTCATTGTCATTACATACGGGACACGACAACAGATGACAAACCCCACCGCAACGTCCTTCCTTTCAAGGCACGCCACACGCACCAAGACGGGCCTCGAGGCCCCTTCAAATCGTCTCACTCGGATGCCATTGTCTGGACAAGACTGTCAGTCCGCAGGATCACACATGCGACAAACCCCATCTCATTGTCATCGTTTTTAGGGCGCACTACCTCGGGCAAGACAAGCCCCAAGCACGAGACGAATCATCAGGAATTCATGGCACTGCGTCGATGCCATTTTCCATGTCACTCGGCATGTCATTGGGTGGCTCTAGGCACGCAGGACAAGACCCACGCCCAGGGGGGGTCGCCGACCACTCCCCCCCTAAAGAGACATTTATGCATTTCCAGCTATACCACCAGGAAACATCAACAGTGACGAGGAGACATACTGATGGGTTTAGACCACCCTAAGGGCACCGCAGTGCATGAAAGACAACACGGGTTGCCCTAAAAGAGCTATGAAACCATAGGAAGGGCCACCGACGTGACCCCTTAGGCACATGAAGGCCGCCGACACGTCATGGCATCCGCCCCGCGTCTCGTCCATCACCGCAGAGAAGACACGCCCCATGTCCAGAGCTGGTCCTCACGCCTCAAAGGAATTATCTTTAGGCGGTCATTGTCAATACATACCGTACCCAACAACATATGACAAACCCGACCACGTCGTCCTTCCTTGCAAGGCACACCGCATCCACCAAGGCAAGCCCCGAGGCCCCTTCAAATCGTCCCACTCGGATGGCGTTGTCTCCACGTGATTGTCAGTACGTCGGACCTGACACGCGACGCACCCCGGCTCATTGTCATCACTTTTATGACGCATTACCTCAGACAAGACAAGCCCCAAGCACCGTACGAATAATCAAGCTTTCATGGATTTGTCTGGAGGTCGTTTTTCCATGTTCGTGGGCATGTCACTGGGTGGCTCTGGGCACGCAGGACAAGACCCACGCCCAGGGGGGGTCGCCGACCACTCCCCCCCTAAAGAGACATTTATGCATTTCCAGCTGTCCCACCAGGAAACATCAGCACTGACGAGGACACATACTGATGGGTTCAGACAACCCAATGGGCACCACAACGCATGAAGGACAGCACGTGTTGCCCTAAAAGAGCTACGAATCCATACGAACAGCCACCA
Source organism: Viscum album (assembly GCA_963277665.1). Lineage (NCBI taxonomy): Eukaryota > Viridiplantae > Streptophyta > Magnoliopsida > Santalales > Viscaceae > Viscum > Viscum album. Next base: position 132,489 of record CAUJRU010000940.1, read on the forward strand.
AAGTGACCCCTTAGGCACATGAAGGCCGCCGACACGTCATGGCATCCGTCCCGGGTATCATCCAACACCGCCGAGAAGACAGGACCCATGTCCAGAGCGGGTCCCCGCGCATGAAATGAATTATCTTTAGGCGGTCATTGTCTTTACATTCCGAACACAACAACATGTGACAAACCCCACCTCGACGTCCTTCCTTTCAAGAAACGCCGCATGCACCAAGACGGGCCCCGAGACCCCTTCAAATCGTCTCACTCGGATGCCATTGTCTGAACGCGACTGTCAGTCCGCAGGATCTCGAAGGCCACAAACACCATCCCATTGTCATCGTTTTTATGGCGCACTACCTCGGGCAAGACAAGCCCCAAGCACGGGACGAATCATCAGGCATTCATGGCATTAAGTCGATGTCATTTTGCATGTCAATGGGCATCACATTGGGTGGCTCTAGGCACGCAGGACAAGACCCACGCCCGGGGGGGTCGCCGACCACTCCCCCCCTAAAGAGACATTTATGCATTTCCAGCTATTCCACCAGGAAACATCAACACCGACGAGGAGACATACTGATGGGTTTAGACCACCCTGAGGGCAGGGCAGCGCATGAAAGGCAACACGTGTTTCCCTAAAAGAGCTATGAAACCATAGGAAGGGCCACCGACGTGGCCCCTTAGGCACATGAAGGCCGCCGACACGTCATGGCATCCGTCCCACGTATCGTCCATCACCACAGCGAAGACACGCCCCATGTCCAGAGCGGGTCCCCACGCATGAAAGGAATTCTCTTTAGGCGGTCATTGTCATTACATACCGGACCCAACAACATATGACAAACCCCACCTCATTGTCCTTCCATTCAAGGCACACCGCATCCACCAAGGCAAGCCCTGAGGCCCCTTCAAATCCTCTCACCCGGATGGCGTTGTCTCCACCTGATTGTCAGTACGGAGGACCTGACACGCGACGAAACCCGGCTCATTGTCATCACTTTTATGGCGCACTACCTCGAACAAGACAAGCCCCAAGCACCGGACGAATCATCAAGCTGTCTTTGCTTTGTCCGGAGGCTGTTTTTCCATGTCCGTGGGCATGTCACTGGGTGGCTCTGGGCACGCAGGACAAGACCCACGCCCAGGGGGGGTCGCCGACCACTCCCCCCCTAAAGAGACATTTATGCATTTCCAGCTGTCCCACCAGGAAACATCAGCACTGACGAGGAGACATACTGATGGGTTTAGACAACCCTGTGGGCACCACAGCGCATGAAAGACAACACGTGTTGCCCTAAAAGAGATATGAAACCATAGGAACAGCCACTGATGTGACCCCTTAGGCACATCAAGGCCGCCGACACGTAGTAGCATTCGTCGCGGGTAGCATCCAACGCCGCCGAGAAGACAGGCCCCATGTCCAGAGCGGGTCCTCGCGCATGAAATGAATTCTCTTTAGGTGGTCATTGTCATTACATACGGGACACGACAACATATGAAAAACCCCACCTCGACGTCCTTCCTTTCAAGGCACGCCGCATGCACCAAGACGGGCCCTGAGGCCCCTTCAAATCGTCTCACTCGGATGCCATTGTCTGGACGCGACTGTCAGTCCGCAGGATCGCACATGCGACAAACCCCGTCTCATTGCCATCGTTTTTAGGGCGCACTACCTCGGGCAAGACAAGCCCCAAGCACGGGACGAATCATCAGGAATTCATGGCATTGCGTCGATGCCATTTTCCATGTCACTGGGCATGTCTGTGGGTGGCTCTCGGCACGCAGGACAAGACCCACGCCCAGGGGGGGTCGCCGACCACTCCCCCCCTAAAGAGACATTTATGCATTTCCAGCTATTCCACCAGGAAACATCAACACTGACGAGGAGACATACTGAGTGGTTTAGACCACCCAGAGGGAACCGCAGCGCATGAAAGGCAACACGTGTTGCCCTAAAAGGGCTATGAAACCATAGGAAGGGACACCGACGTGGCCCCTAAGGCACATGAAGGCCGCCGACACGTCATGGCATCCGTCCCGCGTATCGTCCAACACCGCCGAGGAGACAGGACCCATGTCCAGAGCGGGTCCTCACGCATGAAATGAATTCTCTTTAGGTGGTCATTGTCTTTACATACCGGACACAACAACATATGACAAACCCCACCTCAACGTCCTTCCTTTCAAGGCACGCCGCACGCACCAAGACGGGCCCCGAGGCCCCTTCAAATCGCCTCACTAGGATTCCATTGTCTGGACGCGATTGTCAGTCCGTAGGATCTCACAGGCGACAAACCCCACCCATCTCATTGTCATCGGTTTTATGGCGCACCACCTCGGGCAAGACAAGACCCTAGCACGGGAAGAATCATCAGGAATTCAGGGCATTGCGTCGATGCCATTTTCCATGTCACTGGGCATGTCATTGGGTGGCTCTAGGCACGCAGGACAAGACCCACGCCCAGGGGGGTCGCCGACCACTCCCCCCCTAAAGAGACATTTATGCATTTCCAGCTATCCCACCAGGAAACATCAACACTGACGAGGAGACATACTGATGGGTTTAGACCACCCTGAGGGCACCGCAGCGCATGAAAGACAACACGTGTTGCCCTAAAAGAGCTATGAAACCATAGGAAGGGCCACCGACGTGACCCCTTATGCACATGAAGGCCACCGACAAGTCATGGCATCCATCCCGCGTATCGTCGATCACCGCCGAGAAGACACGCCCCATGTCCAGAGCGGGTCCTCACTCATGAAAAGAATTCTCTTTAGGTGGTAATTGTAATTACATACAGGACCCAACAACATATGAAAAACCCCACCTCGACGTCCTTCCTTTCAAGGCACGTCGCATCCACCAAGACATGCCCCGAGGCCACTTCAAATCGTCTCACTCGGATGGCTTTGTCTCCACGCGATTGTCAGTTCGTCGGACCTGACACGCGACGAACCCCGTCTCATTGTCATCGCTTTTATGGGGCACTACCGCGGGCAAGACAAGCCCCAAGCACAGGAGGAATCATCTAGAGGCCATTTTTCCATGTCTGTGGGCATGTCACTGGGTGGCTCTGGGCACGCAGGACAAGACCCACGCCCAGGGGGGGTCGCCGACCACTCCCCCCCTAAAGAGACATTTCTGCATTTCCAGCTCTCCCACCAGGAAACATCAGCACTGACGAGGAGACATACTGAGTGGTTTAGACCACCCAGAGGGAACCGCAGCGCATGAAAGACAACACGTGTTGCCCTAAAAGAGCTATGAAACCATAGGAACGGCAACCGACGTGACCCCTTAGGCACGTGAAGGCCGCCGACACGTCATGGCATCCTTCCCGCGTATCGTCGACCACCGCCGAGAAGACAGACCCCATGTCCAGAGCGGGTCCTCACGCATGAAATGAATTCTCTTTAGGTGGTCGGTGTCGTTACATACCGAACCCAACAACATATGACAAACCCCAGCTCGGCGTCCTTCCTTTCAAGGCACCCCGCATCCACCAAGACAAGCCTCGAGGCCCCTTCAAATCGTCTCACTCGGATGGCATTGTCTCCACGCGATTGTCGGTACGTAGGACCTCACACGCGACGAACCCCGGCTCATTGTCAAAGCTTTTAAGGCGCACTACCCCGGAGAAGACAAGCCCCAAGCACCGGACGAATCATCACGCATTGATGGAATTGTCTAGAGGCCATTTTTCCATGTCCGTGGGCATGTCACTGGGTGGCTCGAGGCACGCAGGACAAGACCCACGCCCAGGGGGGGTCGCCGACCACTCCCCCCCTAAAGAGACATTTATGCATTTACAGCTATCCCACCAGGAAACATCAGCACTGACGAGGAGACATACTGAGTGGTTTAGACCACCCAGAGGGCACCCCAGCTCATGAAAGACAACGCGAGTTGCCCTAAAAGAGCTATGAAACCATAGGAACGGCCACCGACGTGACCCCTTAGGCACATGAAGGCCGCCGGCACGTCATGGCATCCGTCCCGCGTGTCGTCGACCACCGCCGAGAAGACAACCCCATGTCCAGAGCGGGTCCTCACGCATGAAACGAATTCTATTTAGGTGGTCATGGACGTTACATACCGGACCCAACAAGATATGGCAAACCCCAGCTCGGCGTCCTTCCTTTCAAGGCACCCCGCATCCACCAATGCAAGCCCCGATGCCCCTTCAAATCGTCTCACTCGGATGGAATTGTCTCCACGCGATTGTCAGTACGTAGGACCTGACACGCGACGAACCCCGACTCATTTTCAAAGCTTTGATGGCGCACTACCCCGGACAAGACAAGCCCCAAGCACCGGACGAATCATCAAGCATTCATGGGATTGTCTAGAGGCCATTTTTCCATGTCCGTGGGCATGTCATTGGGTGGCTCTGGGCACGCAGGACAAGACCCACGCCCAGGGGGGGTCGCCGACCACTCCCCCCCTAAAGAGACATTTATGCATTTCCAGCTATCCCACCAGGAAACATCATCAGTGACGAGGAGACATACTGAGGGGTTTAGACATCCCAGAGGTCAGTGCAGCGCATGAAAGACAACACGTGTTGCCCTAAAAGAGCTATGAAACCATAGGAACGACCACCGACGTGACCCCTTAGGCACTTGAAGGCCGCCGACACGTCATGGCATCCGTCCCGCGTATCGTCGATCACCGCCGAGAAGACATGCCCCATGTCCACAGCGGGTCCTCACGCATGAAATGAATTCTCATCAGGTGGTGATTGTCGTTACATATAGGACCCAACAACATTTCACCAACCACCACCTCCATGTCTTTCCTTTTAAGGCACACCGCATCCACCAAGACAAGCCCCGAGGCCCCTTCAAATCGCCTCACCCGGATGGCATTGTCTCCACGCGATTGTCAGTACGTAGGACCTGACACGTGACGAACCCCGGCTCATTGTCATCGCTTTCATGGCGCAATACCCCGGACAAGACAAGCCCCAAGCACCGGACGAATCACCAAGCATTCATGGCATTGTCTAGAGGCCATTTTTTCAT